>CM064500.1:5834534-6069072 GCA_032716605.1 Paralithodes platypus | reverse complement strand
ATGTACGCCTTTTACCCCGCAATTTCCCTGATCTTCAAAGCCCTCCCGGGATGGATGTAGTGTCTGGGCGTATGGTCGTCATGTTTACATGTTCTTAGGGACAGGATATCGAGCGAGGAATTGAGAAGGCGTCTGGGCATTAGGAGTATCAGTGAAGTGATGTGCACGAGCCGACTTGGTTGGTTTGGACATGTGGAGAGAATGGATGATCAGAACTGGGTGAAGAAATGCCGGACAGTGAACTTGGGGGGAGCTGCGCGTAGGGGTGGACCTAGAATGACGTGGGCTCGGGTACTCCGGTCCGATCTCAAAATAAAGAACTTGACAACACAGGCGGCCCTTGACAGGACCGCCTGGAAAGCTGCCATTTAGGACGTGAGACTGTAACTACAGTCTCTGTGGAAAAATGGTCTTTAAACTTGTATGTACCGGTATGTATGTATGTATGTATGTCGATCGCCGCGATTAAGATCGCATCTATTTTTACAGCAATTTTTTCGGTTATTTACCCCCTGCTGGCAATATATATGATGATGACAATATGTCATGGGGGGGTGAGGGGTGGCGAAACCCCCCCTCAACATATTATTGTATTCAATATTATTCAAAATAGACGGGAACATGATCGCAACCGTCCGCCGCCGCCGTCATGTTTACATATGTCGATTATGTGGTTAAGTTCGTGTCTATTTTGACGCCAATTTTTTCGGTTATTTGCCTCCTGCTGGCAATATATATGATGATGACAATATGTGGGTAGAATGTAGAATTCAGACATACCACCAGCCTTGTTTACACTACACGGAGCGGCATCGGACGCTTGCCATAATGTTCCCGTCTATTTTGACTGCCTTTGGATACAATCATATTTTGAGGGGGGGCTTTGCCCCCCCTCACATATTGTCATCATCATATATATTGCCAGCAGGGGGCAAATAACCGAGAAAAAAAATCGCCGTCAAAATAGACGCGAACTTAACCATGGCGATCGACAAATGTAAACATGACGGCGGCGGGGGTGGCGTAGGACGCTTGCAATCACGTTCCCGTCTATTTTGAATGCCATTGGATACAATAATATATTGAGGTGGGGCTTTGCCCCCCCTCACCCCCCCGTGACTTATTGTCATCATCATATATATTGCCAGCAGGGGGCAAATAACCGAAAAAATCAATATAGACGCGAAGTTAACCGCGGCGATTGCCCTATGTAAACATGACGACCGTACGCCCGGAATCTACATCCATCCCCAATATGTAATTTCTTACAGTTTCTTACAGTAGATCCTCTGGCAAAATGCAAACTAGAACTGTGTATCCAGCTCAGTGCCAGTACTGCGGTCGTTCACTGTGTTGGCGGCGGCGGCAGCAGACACAACATTTTTACTATTCTGTATTTTTGCTTTATAATCAAACTTCAAATCTTGTCTTCCCCATGCTTTATCAAGATTACTTTCAAACTTCCTTATTGATTCGGAATCGACTACATACTGGGGCAGCGCGTTCCACTCATTTACCACTCTATCACAAAATGAGTTCTTTGCCTTTTCAAGCCTATTTCTTTCTTTGTAAATTTTCTTAGAGTGTCCTCTCGTTCTTGTTCCCTCCCGCATCAAGAAGATACCTTCACACACATCCTCATCATACTTTCCTGACACTATCTTAAAAGTCTCTGTCATATCCCCTCTCTTTCTCCTATATGCCAGTGTCGGAAGTCCCAGTGTCCTCAACCTCTACTCATAGCCCGCGTTCTTCAACGTTGGTACTAGCTTGCTAGCTCTCCTCTGCACTTTCTCCACTGCTTCTATATCCTTTACCATATATGGAGCCCACACCTGGTTCGCATATTCCAGGTGCGGCCTAACCAGCGCTGTATAGAGATTCCTGAATATTTCTTCGTCAAGTGACACAAATGTCCTCCTTACATACATACATACATACATACATACAATTTTAAGACTGAGTGTTCCACACATAAGTGCAGTTTCAGTCTCTTGTCCTAATGGCGGCGTTCCAGGCAACCCTGTTAAGGGCTGCTTCACTTGTCAAGTTCTTGGATTTGAGATCGGCGCGTATAGTCCGATCCCAGGTCTTCCTCGGTCCACCCCTTGGTGCAGATCCCTCCACAATCACAGACCTGCATTTTTTCACCCAATTTTGTTCATCCATTCTCTCCACATGTCCATACCATCCCAGTCTACTTGTACGCATCACCTCGCTAATACTCTTTATACCTAAACGTCTCCTCAGCTCAAAATTTGTTATTCTATCCTGTAGCCTGGCCCCACACATCCATCTCACCATTCTCATCTCATTACGCTCCATTCTGTTGACATCCTCTACTTTAATGGCCCATGTTTCTGAGGCATACGTCATTGCACTTCTAACACATGAGGCATACACCTTTCCCTTCAGGGGGAGAGGCATTCTTTTCATGGTCAGGATTGGCATCAATTCTCTGAACTTCCCCCAGCCACACCTAATTCTAGCAACAGTGGCAGCCTCGGCCCCACCACCGGCAGAGATGGTATCTCCTAGGTAACAAAACTTGTTCACCAGCTCCAAAGACTCATTTCCAAAATTCACAGCCACAGGATCATCACTTAACACAAGCTCGCCTTTGCACACTACACACTAAAATTTCTCTATTTCTGACTTATCCTTCGGCAGGGGCCCCTTTATTCTACTCCCATGGTGTACCCAACATCGACAGATGCTACATTGAATTGAGCTAACGCCCACTCCCTTTCCACACACTGCACATGGGTATGCACCGCTCTTTTCCACATTGCCTCGTCTCAAACTACAAAGCATAACCTTAGTTTTGTTAATATTGACTCTTAAACCCTTGCTCGCCATGCCCTCTCTCCACTCTCTGAATTTGGCCTCAGCATCCTGCATACTGTCAGCTATTAGGACTAAATCGTCTGCATAAAACAGTTCCAACGGGAGTCCGCCTCTAAAAACTCTAGACAGCGCCTCCAAGACCATAATAAAGAGGAGGGGGGCTTAACACTGAACCCTGATGGACTCCAACACGAACTGCGAACTCATCACTCAGTACACCCTTCACCCTCACCGAACTTCGCGAATCCTCATACATCTTCATTATCACACGCACCAGCCATTCTTCCACACCAAGTTTCCTCATAGCCCACTGTACAACATCTCTAGGTACCCTATCAAAGGCCTTCTCCAGGTCCACAAACACAAAGTAAAGATCCCTGCCTTTTAGTAGGTATCTTTCCTGTATCTGCCTGACTATGAAGATAGCATCGGTTGTACCACGTCCTGGCATAAAACCAAACTGCATATCATCAATAGAGATGCTTTGCCTGATCAAACTTTCAAGGACTCTCTCACAGACCTTCATGATTTGGTCAAGCATTTTCAGGCCCCTATAATTTCCTCTATCTAGCGCATCCCCTTTTCCTTTGTATATATTTACTATTACACTTTTGAGCCAATCCTCTGGGATTTTCTCATCTTTAATAATGGTGTTTATCAACTCAGTGACTAAGTTTACACCAATCTCCCCTGAGGCTTTTATCATCTCAGCGACAATGTCGGAGCAACCTGGAGCTTTACCGTCCTTCATTTTATTGATTGCGTCGCTCACTACAGCTGGTGCTATCAAAGGAGGGGGCCCAGATATTGGTTTTTCGATACTAAGCTGTTCCTTATCCCATTCAAACTCTACATTTAGCAATCGTTCATAGTGTACCTTCCATGCTTCTCTGATTTCATTTTCTGCATACACAATCTTCCCATTATCATCTCTAACACACTGTTCACCTATAATATCCCTACTGTCATTTTTAACTCGCCTAGCTAGGTTGAAGATCCCATTGGGATTGTCAGTGTTACACACTTGTTCGAGGACCAGGTCCTTAATACGATTTTTAGCATTGTAAATAACTCTTTTGGCAGTTCGTTTTTCCTTATCAGCCCTACAAATCTATTGGCTTTGTCATGGGAGGGTGAGGGGGGCAAAGCCCCCCCCCCCCCCCCCTTTAACATATTATTATATTCAAAGGCAGTCAAAATAGACGGGAACATGATGGCAATCATCCACCGCTCCGCGTAGTGTAAACAAGGCTGGTAGTACGCCTGAACTCTACATTCTACCCGCCCTCCCCACTATCGTGGGGCGTGTCTTAACATCGATCGATAATGGGGGAAAATTAGGTTTTTCCGAGATTTCTAATTAATTACAAACACTATAGGCTATATTGATGAAAATTAACAAAATAATAAAAAACAACACTGGGAAAAACTGTGGTATAAAATCAATATTTTCCATGTTTTTCTTAGTGATAATCACTCGTTATACGACTTAACCCCTCATTTTCTCTGAGCTTCAAAGCCCTCCCCACTTGTGTTTTTTGTTTAACCCTCTCACATCCTTATGACGCAGAGGTTGCCAGATTAGCAATAAGAAATAGATTACTCTCACTCTTATAATTACCTCTCCAAAATTAGTTTTCTGCCCACAGCTAACTCAAAGACAACTGCAGAGGTTGAAGTAAATAAACTAAAGGTTTATAAATACCCCGGACGGTAACAAAGGCTTTAAAGTATCCCTAATAGGCTCAAAAATTGCGTCAGGACGTGAGAGGGTTAATATTCTCGGGGTATTATTTTATTTATTTTTGTTTGTTTTCTATATTCCAACTACTTTCTCTCGGGCATAGGCTGAGAGCCTGTACATTCCACCGCTCAACACGGTGAAGCCCGTGAGATCTTGTTCCAGTCTGGGAGTGAGACATGCGAAGCATCCATCATGGCTCGAAGTAGCTCCATCTCTGAAGCGGCTGGTTGCTTCGCTCAAGTGCTTCACCGTCTCACCCTCCAGACTCAGACCCTCACTCTCAGAACGCCACCTATTGAGCAGTGAACTCACTAGGCATTGTCCCCCTGTAACATATTTTGAATATGGGAATATTCATACAGTGTTATTTAATCTGGGAACAATGAGGGTATTTTTTTGGCATTTCGGTGGGCTTAGTGGTAATGCACTGATACTAGGTACAGCACAAATTCAATCCCAATAATATCTTCCCATTGACATATCGGGATTTGAACCCGGGTCCATTGGATTACCAATCCAGTGGCATGACCACTCCACCACACCTCCCCTAATGGGGCTGTATATTAGGCTACTGATTTATAGGTTTTGCCAATAATATTCTTGTAGAAAATATACAGAAACACAGTTACTAGACACCTATTTGACAGGTACCACCAACGATTTGATACATATTTGTTTTCGGTTTCCACGCATCCAACACCAAGCTACACCTTTTTCTGGTCCGGTAATAGTATTGAAAACGATATAGGTCTAATAACTTTTTAAATGTGGTTTTCAACAAGAATAAAACGGCGCGTTTGTGCCGAAAATCGGGAGTCGTCGTCGCTTCGGATCGTCGGTTTGTTTACACAGGACGCTCGTGGTTACGTCCCCTCTAAATTGACCGTTCTGTTGCCAAGTATATTTTCCTGTATTTTTTGTGTTTATTTATATACTTCTTGTAACCATTATAAGGTGTGGAAATATACATGAATAATCCACATTCCCCAACAATAATACGGGAATAAGGAGGTTAGGGTGGGGGAAATAAATTCAGGCCTAAATCCTATAAATACCTCTACCTAAACTTATACTGTAGTATTTTTTACTTGGGGGTTGGTTTTAGATACAGGACGTGGGATACATGACGGGTTGAGGGGGGCTCTGCCCCCTTCTCACCCCCCCGTGAATTATAATAATCGTCATATATGTTAACAGTAGAGGGTCTGATTATCCCATGGCCAGCTGTTACTTGCCCCCTGATGGCAACATATATGATTATTATAATTCACAGGGGGGTGAGGGGGGCAGAGCCCCCCATCAACCTGTCCTGTATCCCACAGCCTATAACGCAACTACGCAAGTCTTTATAACAAAATTTACCCAACAACTGGTTAGCTTAGCCATTTTAGGTCGACCGCCAAGGTGGGAAGTCACTCCGAGCGTGAAGTAAACAAAGCGACGCTACTTCCACGAACGCAACAGAGTTGTCTTTATATTTCGTCTCATATTATTAATATTAAAGCGTCCTCATTGTTTTTTTAGTGTTTCGTACACCAGAAAAGGGTGTAGCATGCTGTTGGATGCGTGGAAACCGAAAACAAATATGTATTAAATCGTTGGTGGTACCTGTCAAATAGGTTTCCAGTAACTAAAATCGTACCCAGTTTTTCTAGGTAAAACTAAAATAGGTACAATTTTAGTTACTGGACACCTATTTGACAGGTACCACCAACGATTTAATACATTTTTTGTTTTCGGTTTCCACGCATCCAACACCAAGCTACACCTTTTTCTGGTCCGGTAATAGTATTGAAAACGATATACAGTAATCACTTTTTAAATGTGGTTATAAAACGGCGCGTTTGTGCCGAAAATCGCGGCGGGAGTCCGTCGTCGCTGTTTGTTTACCCAAGACGCTCGAGGTTACGGCGCAGCTATTTTACTTGCCCCCTGCTGGCCACATGTATGACGATTATTATAATTCATGGGGGGGGGGGGGATGAGGTGGGCTAGAGCCCCCCCTCAACCCTGTCCTGTATCCCACGGCCTATAACGCAAGTCTTTATAAAAAAAATTACCCAACAACTGTTTATAAGCTTAGCCATTTTAAGTCGACCGCCAAGGCGCCGGGAACTTGCGGGAAGTCACTCCGAGCGTAAAGTAAACAAAGCGACTTTACTTCCACGAACGCAACCGAGTTGTCTTTATATTTCGTCTCATATTATCATTATTAAAGTGTCCCCATTGCTTTTTTAGTGTTCCGTACACCAGAAAAGGGTGTAGCTTGCTGTTGGATGCGTGGAAACCAAAAAAAAAATATGTATTAAATCGTTGGCGGTACCTGTCAAATAGGTGTCTAGTAACTAAAATCGTACCCTAAAAGTGGCTAAAGTAATCAATTAGCCTAGCAGGAGCGGATCCAGCTCAGGCTTAAGGGGGGGGGGGGGGGGGGCTGATATATATACATGAGGGGCGCCATAACTTTATAGGCCTATGTATTGTATTTCAGATAAAATGCAGTATATATCAGATGTAAGGGCGCAATTTTGGTCACTAAGGGGGGGGCGGCCGGCCCACCCCTGGATCCGCCACTGTAGCCTAGGCCTAGGCTATCAAGATTTTGGGAAGGATGGGGAAGGATGTAGTGTCCGGGTGTACGGTCGTCATGTTTACATAGGTCGATCACCGCGGTTAAGTTTGCCGCTTCACGTCTAGGCTATTTTGACGGCAATTTTTTCAGTTAGGCCTAGGCTAATTGCCCCCTGCTCAGCCTGCTGCCGCTGGCAATATATGAATTTAGGGAATTTATTTATTTCTACACAGGGTCGAAACCATCGATATAATATTTAGACAAATATGTTAGTTAGGTCATGTACTTCATTGCCATATATGTCCACCCCGTCGGTAATTCATTATAAAAAAATCCCTAGGGCCTAAATGTCTAAAAAAAATCCCTAAATCTCGCACGGCTCACCCGATCTCCATTTTCTGTTGCGTTAGGTTAGGTTAGGTTTGTTTTGTTTTGTATTTTCCGATGGGGTTCATAACAAACACAACTAAAAAAACCCAAAACAAGGAAAAAAACTAAAAAATACTTGTAGGCTAGGCTAAACATCGTCCCCGGTGTAAAACTAAATATTTACCGAATTTAGGCCTAGGCCTATGACAATATGTCATGGTGCCTTACCATGGGGTCCTAATTCTTCAAAATGGAATGTTCAATGCTACCTAGGCCTATTAACCAAGGCTAGGCTATAGTGAATATTGGCTACACACATTTTAGGCCTAGGCTAATTTACCACTGTCACTGTCAGAAGATAACTTGAGCAAGGCTTCTAACATGACGTATGACAGGTGCTTGCAAATATAGCCTAGGCCTATACATAAAATCGTCTTGAGGTAGCTAACAGTTAGTGTTAAAGTTGTCATACGTACCACTAGCAGGGCAGCCACTATCTCGTAACTAAAATAAAATAAAAACAAAATTGATCACAATTATTTTTTTCATAATTATCGGCTCCAGGTGTGGTGACAATGTTGCCACTTGCCAGAGCCAGGCAGTTTAACACCTGTTGCATCCTCAGTTACAACATCCACATATATATATATATATAGGCCTATATATTATATTGAATACCTACTCTTATTGATTTATCAACTATCTATATTGCTTGTGGCCATAATTTAATCTTACATTTAGCAGTCACATTTAAAAATAATAAGGGAAAAATAATTGAAAGGTCGAGCACTGAGTTGGCAATAAAGGTGTGTGTTGCCCAGAGATTATACTAGGGTGTTGCCTTCTTCTTCTTCTTTAGAACCCGCCCGCAGGCCGTGCAGATCTACAGGGCTGACCTTTGAATCGGTGCTGGCTCAGAAACGTTAGTAGGAGGGAAAGTTTAGAGTAGAAGGATAGTTTAAGGGACAGTTTTGTTTGTTATAGACCTCCCCCTCACTTCCTCCCCCCTCCCTTCTCACCGCCGCTCCCCTCCCCCCACCCCTTACCCATTTCTCTTCCTCCACATCTTTTCTAGTATCTTCTTCATCATCTCCATGTCTTGTGTTAACCCCAACAGTGCCCCTACCCCTCTATCTTCTCTCTGCTTCACCTCCTCCCACCCCCTCTCCCCAACTCTATTCCTCATGTATCCCTCCAACTCGTCTCTCTCCTCATCATATCTTGTACATTCCGTTATTATATGCTCTACGTCCTCTACTATTGGGTCTCCTCCCATTTCGCATTGATTGCAGTGCGGTCCCATTCCATTCCATCTCCTTGTTCTCTCATTCGTCTCTAGTGATCCTGTCCTTGCTTTAAACAGCAGTTTAGATCCCCATCCTCCATCATAGAAAAGCTCTCTAGCTGGTTTTTCCTTCTCTCTGTAGTATGACAGCGTGGCTTTGTTTCTACCCCTTCCCTCCACTTTCTTCTTCCCTCCTCTTTTATCCCTTTCTCTATCTCTCTGATACATCCTCTCCCATTTTCCAGTATGACCAACTCCTCTCTCCCATTTAGTTTTCTAAATTCCCCTCCCACACGGTCCTGTTTTATATTTATCCTCCCCAACCTTCTTTTGCACTCTGTTCCATTTACTTTCCTCGCTCGCCCATCTGTATACCTTCTTTGGCCACCTATTTTCCTCCATCCCCTCTAGCCTCACTTTGTACTTCCCTTTCCCTATCCTTTCTTCAAACGTACTCCACCCCATCTCCCCTCGGATTGCTTCTTGTGCTACGTATTTATTTGCCCCCAATCCTGTCCTCCCGATTTTATTCTGTACCGTTTCTAATTTCTTCGTTTCTGCCTCTGTCGTTTCTACCGCCTCCATGCCGTACATAATTGCAGGTACTCCTAGTCCTTTCCACAGCCCGCGCACTATTTCATAGCTATTCGCTCTTAACCTTGTCGCGCTCCATAATCTCCCATGCCATTATTGCATTTGTCCAATCTTTTCACTTTTCGCCTTCTCAAACCCATTCTCCGTAATTGTCACCCCCAGGTATTTATACTCTCTTGTCTCCTTCATTCTGTTTCCTTCCAGTGTCCATTCCTCATCCTCTTGGAGCTGTCCATTCATTTTCATCACTTGGCTCTTTTCTTTACTAAATCTTACTTCTAGTTCCTCTCCGAATCTCGTTGCTTCCTCTAGTAGTCTCTGCAACCCTCCTCCAGTTTCTGCCATCAGAACTACGTCATCAGCAAACAGGAGTACTCCCAGTCTTTCCTTGTTTATCTGGATCCCCTCCCCCACTCTTTTTATCCTCTGTGTCATTTCTTCCATATATAGCGCAAATAATAACGGCGATAATACGCACCCCTGCCTTACTCCCCTCTTGCTTTCTACCCCTCCCGTTTCTATACTTCCTAGCGCGTACTTCGCTTTGTTCCTTTGATCCTCAGTGGTTGGCTCACACTATACGTTACGCTACTCGCACTACTTTTTTCGGAGTGACCTTCACCTAGGTATTGAAGGATGAGCCTTTGCAATGGCACCCTGTATCTAATTTTCGAAGAGTGTTGAGAAGAGAGAAGGGTGTTGGAGAGAGAGAGGAAGCTATTGGAGGGGCTTCGTTATGTAAGCTATGTTAGGCAAGAATGTAGGGAAAAATGTTATTTTAATACCACAAATTTTCCGAGTGTTTTTTATAAAAGAAATTGTTCATTTGCATCAATATATAGTGTTTGTAATTGTTATGCCCTGTTTTTCTACAGGATTAACTTGGGTAATGTGAGTTCTAACTGACTGGGTATATAAGGCTGCATGCACAAAACAAGGTATGAGGAATAGAGAACACAAATTAAACACACGGTAACAAGACACACGATCACGTTTATTGATGATGGTTAATAGGAAGCATAAGAAGGTATGAACACTCGCACAAGACAAATGATAGAATTGAACAACTAGCATTAAGTGGATCTGGATGGAGCCTAGTCTCCCACTTCCAACGTTCAGGTATTAATCTTCTGATCACTGGCTTTGTTCGCAAGTTTATACTGGAGACCATCAATGTTACTTATAGATTCAATTTCACTATTTAGATTTATTACTAGTAGCTCTGGTGCACAAGTAGTAGTTCACAGACTAGATTAGACACGCGTATTTTAGAGCACGGGAATTCTAGTAACCTCAGGGGGTACTGATCTAAGTTTTATAGTCTTATAGCAGAAATACGTAGAACGCAAATCAGTGGGCAAACATTAGATGACTATTTTGACTATTCTGTGTCATCCTGGTACTCTGCATCATCTAAATCAGCACAGCACAAACTTCAGGTCACTCAAAATAAAATGGTTAGGTTCATGCTGAACCTAGGACCCAGATCACATGTTGGCCAGGAACAACTTCAGTCACTAGGTATGCTCAATGTCTCTGACAGGGCCAAACAAATCAGGCTAACTAATGCCTTCAAAATTTTCTATGACAGAGCTCCAGAGTATCTAAAGAATGATTTTGTTAAAGCAAATGAGAGGAGTGGACATAATACAAGAAACATGATGTTTAATTTTAAGGTCCCGAGAATCCAAGGACAGGGTAAGCAAACATTCTTCTTCACTGCCATCAAAGACTGGAACGACCTACCCCAGTCAGTCCATGAAAAGAGAACACTGTATTCCTTCAGACGTAGCCTGAAGAAACACCTGAACCGGACAGCTGCGAGAAGGGAGCACCAAGCTTATGTCTACTACTAAATACGACATAAGAGATAGACAAACCAAACTGAAATGATTACTGATTACGGATTACTGATATTTACTATAGGATGTAAGGTATCTTAAAATAACCCCCTAGAAATACTTTCTCTAAAGTATCTATTTCTTTATCCTCCCCATTTCCCCAGCTAACCTAATCCCACAAGGACCCCAATGGAAATACGCCTAACGGCCATATTGGGCTATCCTTAGTTGAAATTATGTACATGTCATATTTATAACAAACTATGTGGTACCAACTCTGTAAATTGCTAACTGAATAAATATTATTATTATTATTATTATATCACTAGGGTTTTACTTCTATGTAATAATATCTAGATATATGGGTAATTACGAGAGTTAATATCGCCTGTTGATTAATAAACACTGATACGCTTAGCACTTCCTAATGGAATGGTTATATATGAATTATACTGGGGCAAAGATATAGCCACTTCATAGAAATATGAATAAGTGAGTCTTTAAATAGTACTGTAACACTGTAGTACTGATAGAGTGAATCTTGGGTAGTATTTGATTGGTCTGGTCCTGGTTATCTTGCGTCCGTGATGTTGGGGGCTAACGACTGGTTCCGCGGCCGTCCAGGGGTCCATATGTAGGAAGTTCTCAAGACGGATCTCTTGGCGATCGTTGCTGGCTACACGCTTATATACCCACTGGTTTGTGAAGGTTATAAGGTGCACGTAGATTTCTTGTACGTGGACAGATGCTTCTATCTCAATCTGCCACGGAGTCTGCCGGCTCTGGAACTCAATTCTCAGGAACAACACAAGGGCAGAGCTAGAGGTCAACTTAAGGGGGCCAGCCACTGGTTGGTGTCTATCTTTCAACTGATTTTACTGGGGGCTGGAGCTTGGTTTATAGGCTCGGTTTTGGACCCTGTAGGCCATAGGGATCTCGAGTTCTTATGGATTTATTTAAGCTCTCAATGGATACGGGAACTAGGTAAGGTGGTGATTACTGTTGTGGCACATGGCTATATGGAGCCTTCATAATGTGATATAACTGAGCCTTAGTAAGAGGTACTATTTTGGCTATACTGGAAGTATTTAGGGGAGAGAGACTGGATCTACTTTGCGAGGAGGACTGGGACAGCTGTGATAGGAGCGTCTCTCTTAGATTGTTCAGTCTTCGTTCTATGGTATAGCTGAGGTTCTAATTTGGTTATCAGAGTATGCAAGAAAGGTTAATGGGTTATTGTGGGTTAATAGAGGTTAGTAAAGGTGTTAGTCATGCACGGTTAGTTCATTGATAGGAAGAATTCCTGTGCTACCTGGCAATGACCCGGAAGTCAAAACAGGGGTCAGGTATACCTCCGCATGGGTAGGGGTCTCCCTCCTTGGGTAGGTGAGCGCCCTCTCTCTGTGATGGTCGTCCGGGCGGCTGTGGCTGGGGGCTTGCCATATTACAAGTGTTTGTAATAACCCTCTGTTTATGAGACAGATGTGGGTGTTCGTAATACCAAAACCGAAGGTGCCTTGACCAGCTGGTTTAATTGGTTGGGTTGTTAATTGCATGGTTTGTTGGATGTGGTGGAGACTGGGTTGCTAACTCTGCCACATTTATCTGGAAGTATGGCAATAGAAGTTAGTCACTGGCGAGGCGGCTAGCCTCGCACTGACGATCATTTGGTACAGGGTTGTGAATGGGTTGTGAGGGAATAGATGGCATGCAAAGGGTTAGTAAAGTTCTAATGGTGTTCCTTCCTACTGGGGGAAGGTAGGCTGGATAGGAGTATATATATACAAAAGGTTTGAGAATGTTAGCAACGGAAAAATTAAGGATATTCAGGAGGTATGGTGGAGAGGCTAGGTCGGAAAGGAGTCGAGGAGCGTGGGGGGTTAGGGAGAGGGTTAAGGGGGGCTACGTGGAAGCTTGACCCTAAGGTCTCTCGGCGTAGGGGTGGCATTAGGCTACAGTTGGTATCTTAGACTGGGGGTTACCGACAGGGAAGGTAGGGTAATCAAACGCTACCGGGGGATGAGCAATAGGTGGTGGTATATGAGTCTGGAAATTATAGAATCATGTGGACTGTGGGGAAGATGAGGTTAGCTGTAGGTGTGTGCTTGACTGTGGATAAAAGTAGAGAAAAACATAGTGTACTATTACTCGTCAATACGAGGGGTTATGGACACCATTAGTCGACACGATTTCTTGCTGATCTAGTTGTCCCTGGGAACTGCGTTTTCTATGAAATATATATTCCAAAGAAAGCGGCAGTTCGTAGGGGTAGCTTCGTTATTGTTTCTTGGTAGATATGCGTCGAGACAATGGTAAAAAAGGGTTATCTATACAATCTCTGGTTGGGGTAAGAATTAGAGTTACGGCATGGTTGCTAACATCTTTAGTCATTATCTCTGTCTAGGTCTTACAGGAATAATGGTTATAAATACAATGGTGTACCCGTGGGTATCATAGTTTCTTATCAATTATGACATGGGGGTTAACATATTACTTCTCGGATGGAAGAACATACATAGATTTATGGGGGCGGTTGGTCTTCAGAAACTTAGTCTGGCAAGACAAGGTGTAGGACACGAGGGGTAGTGGATACGCGAGGTGGGGGAAGGGTCAGCGGTTAAAAGTGATAGGCAGGTGTGGTTTGGTGCTGCTTAGCCCTGCGGGCTTCGGCCTGTCTGAACTGGTTGGCTTGGTCACCTGGTCCTTCGGGATTCTTGTTCTGGGGCATTTTAGAGACAAAAGGCAAAGCTGCTGGTAACAAGTGTCTCCCCCAAAGTTGAAAGAGATATATCCCATTTACTATGTATGCATACGAGGAAGTGATTGGAGAGGCCCTAGCTGGTGTGTGTGTGACGGCTTAATTGCAAGCATGATCGTTAAGCAAGGGGAGGAAGAGAGAAGATATTCCGCCCTCCCTTTCACCAACACTCACTCGCGACTTGCTAATACCTTCCTTAGTTCTATCTATCTATCTATCTATTGCCTGACGCCGTGATCCCCGAAGGGGTGGCCACGAACGAACCGCCCCCATGCACCTCTGTCCCCAGTCAGTCGACGCCCCTCCCCCCAACCAGCACCGCCTTCGTTCATGTAGTTCCTCACTCCATCCTTCCACCTCATATTCGGTCTACCTCTCCCCCTCTGTCCCTCCACCTCGCTCTCGTACACCCTCTTAGTCATTCTCTCGCTTTACTAAAATACGACAACATGAGGAAGGACCAAAAATGTCTATAAGAAAAAGGACATAAAGGACAAGACGACAGAGACGAAGACAGAAGAAAGAATCAGAAGCAAGAGAGAAAGAGAAAACAGAAGAAGAGAAAGAGAAAACAGAAGAAGAGAAAGAGAAAACAGAAGAAGAGAAAGAGAAAACAGAAGAAGAGAAAGAGAAAACAGAAGAAGAGAAAGAGAAAACAGAGAAATAGAAAGAACGAGAATATATAAAGGAGCAAACTAAGAAGAAAGAATATAACATTCCACCACAAAGAAAGAAAAATGCCACCAAGAAGAAGAAGCGGGCATCTCCTAGCCTCACTCCAGTTGCCTACCAATTTTGTAAGCGGCGTTCCAGACCCCTCTCGCTCTCAGTGCATCGACCCAAGGTGTGCTCGCGCGGCCGGGGTCGACCTCACGCTCTACAAATAGGTACTCTATACATCGTGCCCTTCTTACCTTCAAATAGTCCACACACAACGTTGTTGTCGAAATCACAGGAAGGCAGATGGGGGAGATCGGAGTAGCTGCCGATTCTGGGGTGTGGCCAGGACTGTGAGTACACAGGTCAGTAAAGTCTGCTATACACAAAGCTCTATCCAACCTCTTGGTTTTAACCTAATTAACTGTGAGTACACAGGTCAGTAAAGTCTGCTATACACAAAGCTCTATCCAACCTCTTGGTTTTAATCTAATTAACTGTGAGTACACAGGTCAGTAAAGTCTGATATACACCAAGCTCTATCCAACCTCTTGGTTTTAACCTAATTAACTGTGAGTACACAGGTCAGTAAAGTCTGATATACACCAAGCTCTATCCAACCTCTTGGTTTTAACCTAATTAACTGTGAGTACACAGGTCAGTAAAGTCTGCTATACACAAAGCTCTATCCAACCTCTTGGTTTTAATCTAATTAACTGTGAGTACACAGGTCAGTAAAGTCTGATATACACCAAGCTCTATCCAACCTCTTGGTTTTACCCTAATTAACTGAGTACACAGGTCAGTAAAGTCTGATATACACCAAGCTCTATCCAACCTCTTGGTTTTAACCTAATTAAGAGGCAGGTCTAAAGACGAAGAGCTTACGGACCTATCCCAAAGCTAAGGATAGCAAGGAAGAATTGTAAAGTAACCAAAGTTGCGAGCACACTGGTCAGTGCAACTTGGTTACCTCACAGAATCTGGATATTTACCTACTGCCAGTTCACTAATCTGTGCAGTTTGTTAGTTATCAGTCTTGGGTAACTGTATAGGCTTGCTGCCAGTACACTGGTCCGTGCAGTACCTATTGACTCAAGCAGGGAAATTGCTAGGTTGCCAGTACACTGGTCCGTGCCGCCTAGTAAGTTCTCTGGCCCTCCTGACCTATTTCCGGACAGCAAGTGTAGGAATAGGTTTTTACACCATTCCCAAAAGAGGATTTATGGAGCTCCGATCTTATTCTCAACCTTCTTAACAATTTTACCAACACACCTAAACTTCGTTAAATACTGAAATAGCCTCCCGAAAATATACTCCCTGGCCGGGAATTGAACTCGGGACCCTTGGGTTATGAGACAGGCACTCTACCAGTTAGACCAACAGAGATATCACTATTGGTCTAACTGGTAGAGTGCCTGCCTCATAACCCAAGGGTCACGGGTTCAATTCCCGGCCAGGGAGTAAATTTTCGGGAGGCTACGGGTTGCTAATCCTCCTAGGCGTCCCGGGTGGTAACTTGGCTACCGCACCTGAGGGTTGAAAAATTTCAAGAACATGCTAGGCTGGAAAGCTAAAAATAACAACCAACGTTAATGAGAAAGAGTTGAACTTACACTAGACAATCTTGTTTCCCCTTACGTTAAGTATCATTCCAGACGTTTGAGTCTTATGTATCATACCAGATGTTACTTGAGTAATAATTTACCTAAAGGGCCCTTCACACAGTCAGGAGTGCGAGGTAGAATCACTAGGAGTAGGTGAAAATTCGGACTCCTGGGCCTATTCACGGTGAAAATCGATGACTCGTAGTGACTCTAGCAATTCCTAGTGACTCCTGTTAGACTCCCAACCAGTCACGGGCGGTTGGCCCTGTCCGACAAAATGTTCATTCACCGTGTTTAAAGTTCTCGCCGCGAGTCTGAACACTCCCAGTGAGTCCTGGTGACTCCCAGTGACACCCCAGTGAGTCCTGGCGACTCCTATCTAAATCGCGAACAGTGTTCTGTTTCAGTTTCAGTTCTCAGTTTCACCGGGAGTCATTGGGATATACAGTAGATAGGTAAAGGTAATACATGCGAGTCACTGAGGGTCACTAGGAATCGACGGGAGCCACTCGGAGTCACCAAGCATGCTCTCCAAGCGGCAGGGGCGCCCACAGAGATACCTGTAGTGGGTGCACACGTAATAAAGGGCCCACTAATCATGGGTGTGGGTGGTGAGCAAAGCCAGCTTACCTAGCTGGGGATTCGCCCCCTCCCCAGACAATTTCGCAGTATTTATTACAGTAATTGTAGGTGCATTCTCAAGCTATCTCAAAGTGAAATGAAGGTGGATTACAAAAATTATTATTCATATAAAACTGGAATACTCCTCACCTGAAAGTATAATATAAATACGGGTACTTTAGTTTTCTTGGTCAAACATTATAAATAGGCCTAGTATGAACCTGTGTAAGTACAATTGTCCACTAGATGTTGTATTTAACACAGTGATTGTGTGTAGAGAAGGAAATGACTGTAGGCGAGGTATTTAATGTGAACAATGTATGGTCAATGTTACACTAGCCTACTTCTAGTTTACAAGTTCTGCAACTCCCCTGACCTAACAGCCTAATGATTACACGAATGGGGGAAGGGGTAATTAATGGGGCACTTAACCACAAGGGAAGGCCTCGCTAGGAATTACTCCTGAACCTGAATGTATGTATGTACGTACAGTATATATTAACCCACTTACAAATAAACCTAATTAATAAAATAAATCAAACTAACGAATACCTGTGGTACTCCATGGATTCCAACTCACTGTAGGATACTCACACCAAAATTCTGCGCACTAACCATAACTAATAAAAGACACGAGTTAGTTTTAATAGGCATTCTCTTTATTAATTTACCTACAATAATATTATAATACATCTTTACTGTAAATAAAGTGAAGGGATAATAGAACTGACCACATGCGAGTTTTAAATTAAACGGGTGTGACATGAGCACTTTAGCGGTGGATGTATCGGAGCCACAGTATCCAAGATATAAAGTAGATTATATTGAGTTTATTAAAATGTAAAACTTGCAAACTAAACAAACCAAAATTGGGACAAGGACAATATAAAGTCAAATTAAATTATCAAAATCGCTATGTGGAAACAACGCTTACTAAAATGAAAATTATTAAATAAAAGAACACAATCTGACAATGATATCTTTCATTATGATTGTCTTTGGTATCTTAAGAGATCCTAATATTGTAAATTCCAATTAAATATATGAATGAAGAGGCAAATCAATCAATATAATATGATAACTTGTAGCAAATTCCAGACTCCAATACATGTAGCCGATAATCAGGCTTGTGTCACGCCCGCTTTAGGCTAGAAGGAAGTTGGAGCCGTAAACATCGATATTAGCAGAAATAAATATAATATGTAAGCTTGTGATGGATTGAAAGCTTGATTAATTTCATATATTGTATTTCTATGTGCACTACAACCATGTTACTACAACCGTATTTCATATATTGTATTTCTATGTGCACTACAACTATGTTACTACAACCGTATTTTAGCTGGTAATTCTGCTAAATCACCCCTCTACCACAGAAGAGGCTATTTACACCAGATAGTGGCAGGTGCTTGGGTCGCCGCATCTCTACGCTCTGTCTTGAGTCTGCTGTGGGGATCGGTTTTTACACCATACCCGAAAGAGAATTTATGGAGCTCCGATCTTACTCTCAACCATCTGAACAATTTAACCAGCACACCTAAACTTCGTTAAATGCGGAAATAGCCTCACGAAAATATCATGCCCTGGTGGGGGCACGAACTCTCGACCCTTGGGTGTGAGGCAGACACCTTACCAGTTAGACCAATAGAGATATCCCACTTGGCCTGTTCGGCTCAGGGTATTTCCGCATCCGAGGTCTGTTTAGGCTAGCCTATTATCACTGACTTTACACTGCCACCCCCAGCTATGGGGAATGTGCCTGAGTACTGTATATAGGCCTACATACTGTACATACAATACTGCTAAATACTGATGTCTGATGTTCAACTGTCTGTTGTTGTTGTTGTTGTTGTTCCCTAAGCTGCCTGGCCGAACAGCCCCGAGTCCCTGAGAAAGGCCATGGCCACGATCGGGCTTTCCCACAGAGCTCTCATTGAGTGTAGATTGTGTTGTTGGCGTAAGTGGTTGTGTGAAATGCAGTCTTCTATGATGTGTTTAATGGTATGGGGTGCTGTGTTACATCCCGGGCAGGCGTCGACAACGGAGTCATCCAGTCTCTTCTGATAGCTCAGGAGAGCTGGATGGTGTCCGCATCTCAGCCTGGCCAGGTGGACTCTGTCCTCGCGAGGAAGGGAGGATTCGGAAGGATGGATTTCGGGAGGTCGTGCATGCAGCTGTGTGTTGTCTGTGAGTGAGTGGATGGATCGGTGAGAGATATGAGTATGGATGTGCTTCTGGAAGTTGGTTCGGGGTGGGCAGGGAGGGAGAGAGGACAATAATTGTGTGTGATACCGTGTGCTGGGTGTTGTTTTGATATTTCTTGGTGTCTGTGGGTGTGTTGCCATGTAGTTTAGTGGGTGGTCTTGGTTCGTGGAGGCTGCTGCCAGGAATTGAGTGCCTCTCATGTCCAGATGGTCTTTGACTTTGAGGATTTTGGTTTCTTGATGTAGGTGATCTGTGGGTGCAGTAGCTGTGCAGCCTGTAATGATCTTCAGGGCTTTGTTTTGAATAGTCTGTAAGGTCTTATGATGTGTTTCAGCTAGGTTAGAAGCCCAGGCTGGGCTTGCGTATTCCATCACTGATCTTATGTATTGTTTATATACTGTGGTGGTAGTTTCTTTGTTGTGTCCAAATTTTGTGTGAGCAAGTGACCTGAGGGCGTTAAGTCTGGGTGTCAGTTTCTTTTTAATGTTTGTGGTGTGCTGTTTGAATGTCATATGAGTATCATATGTTACTCCTAGGATTTTGGGTGTGTGTGTATGTGTTAGGGGTGTGTTGTTTATGGTGAGTTGAGGGATGTATTCGTGTTCTCCTGTTCAACTGTCTGTTTACCAAAACACTTGAGTGTTTTGGTAAACATGATGTCTATTATACTGTGTAATCTACTGAATTTAGAATTTTATGAAAATTTTGTTTCTGTTTGGTCTCTGTCTTGAGTCGGCAACCCCCCCAAGTATGGGGTATGTGCCCGAGTATATACATATATACATACAGTACATACATGAAAATGCATAGTGGAAAAAGAAATCTAATTTAGACAAAATAATAAAACTAATTAACATTATCTGGTCCAAAATCTTGTGGGTCATTATCATCTTGTTTATATATGATATGACTTCCCAAACTTGACTACTTCCTTTAACGTGACGATAGTGCGTTGTTATATGTGCGATTAGTTTGCTTGGGAAACAGATTAACTTGCTCATGTAGTAATGTACACCCTATGTGGTGGATTGTGTTCTTTTACTTAATAATTTTCATTTTAGTAAGCGTTGTTTCCACATAGCGATTTTGATAATTTAATTTGACTTTATATTGTCCTTGTCCCAATTTTGGTTTGTTTAGTTTGCAAGTTTTACATTTTAATTAATATATGGGTTAACCCTTGACTTTTTAACCCTTATTAAGGGTTAATGAGGATTTTCCTTCCTTGATAATTTTTGAGTAAAGCCGGTATCACACGAGCGCTTTTCCCCCCAACACATTTATCCTCAGCACTGGTCTGGCAGCTTATGAGGTCCAACATTTAAAATCTCTCCGTTACGTAAATTCATCTATCATCAGTTTAGTTTCCGATAACAGTGCAAAATATTCCAGAAATGTTGCCAGAAAAATGTTGATCATCGATTGTTGACCATAAAAGCTCTTGTGTATTTTAGTTTGTCCCCAAGGCTAACACAAGTGCCTTCCCAGACTTCCTTCGAACTAAACAGTGTCCACCCAAACCATCTTCGTGCTAAATTTGTTGTTGTTGTCGTTCCCTAGGCTGCCTGGCCGAACAACCCAGAGTCATTAACCCGTACAGTACCGGTGACGTCCTTTTCATCATATTCTAGCAACTATTAGACGATTGTATTCAGCTTAAGAAGGACCTCTAGCAGTGATAAGGCTTCAAACTATTTCAACCAACCCTATTAACTACCACAGATCCTTCTTAAGCTGCATAATATGGTCTAAATATAGTTAGAATAAAATATAACACACGTCGCTGGTACTCAAAGGGTTAAGGGGATGGTGGCTGGTTTTTTTTTGTCTATGAATTAATTTATTCATATATTTTTTAGTTTCCTAGCTAGACCTCCCTCAACCTTAGAAAACAAAAAAACCTAGACTCCTCTCTAAGATAAATTTGTACATTATTTGATATAAAAATGGTAGAAGGCTGATTCCGCTTATAATTACAGGCTCGCTATCGATCGCTAGGAATAAATTGACACCTAAATGACACAATAGTTCTCAACCCTCAACCGACGGTGACCGTCATATGACGGGAGAGAGAATATTGGCCACCCCTGCGGTGCCCTTCATATGACGCGTGCCTGTTTGAGGACATTACGAGCTCTGAGAGAGAGTCAGTGCGTTGAGAGGACAATAGCTGGGCTTGCACCGCTCGCCACCACCTCGGGGCCGTCACTGACACGTAGTATGCCTCATCACTACCGCCGTACCTCGCCCGACAAGGAAAAAAACTTATTTTATGGTATTTTTATCTCCGGTTACGCGATCACTGCAAGATAACCTGTGGTCGTACAAGGATGATTCAGGTGTCATTGGAAAGCTCTATTATCGCCCTTTCACGGATACATAATTGTATTACTTTCTGGCTCTTGTTTATGCATGAAAAAGAGCATGGAATGAAGCTCGTTTTTGGTAAATATACCCGCCCAGCAATACGGTCATGTAAACAAGCATGCCCGCTTTTAGGGAGTTAAAATTGACAACGAAATGGAGCTAAAAATAATAAAGCCGCCAAACTAAGGGCCGAACGACTTAAAATGTCAAAACTAATGGGGCTAAACACGAGGGAGAAGGGAGGGGGGGGGCAGAAAAACGGTGTATCTCCCCTTAACACATCACAAGGTATCACAGGGAAGGCCATGGCCACGATCGGGCTCTCAAGGATATATATGATGAATAGAACCCGAAGAAGAGTCCAGAGAGTATCCAAATTGCCGGGTCACTACAATACAAACATGTTTATTATTATAATGTAAAACTTGCAAAATAAACAAACCAAAACTTAGACGAACACAATAAAAACACAAAAGAACTAATCAATATCGGAGACGGTCGTTTTTCTGGTCACCTTTCTCCCTCGTGCTTAGTCTCGTTATTTGTTTTATTTTTAGACATTCTGGTACTGAGCTGGATACACAGGCCTAGTTTGCCTTTTTCAGAGGATCTACTGTAAGATTTGTTTGGTGATTTTAAGACCTTTCGTCCCATTTTGTTATAAATTTTAAGACCTATCGTGCCATTTAGGTGTCGATTTTTCCTGGCGAGCGATAGCAAGCCTGTAATTGTAAGAGGAACCGGCCTTAGGCCGGAAATTTTTTCTACCGAAAAATGTACAAATTTATCTTGAAGGGGATGTTTTTCTAAGTTTGAGGGATGTCTAGCGAGGAAACTAAGACAACCTACAACCTACAACCTACAACCATAGACAGACCTGCACATTAATTTCCCTCCCTTGGCATGTTATTTCCACACAGCGATCTTGATGAGTTCTTTGGCGTTTATCTTGTGTCCTCCCATTTTTTTTTTTTTTTTTTTTTTTTGCTAGACGCCGTAATTCCCGGGAAGGGGTGGCCATGAACATTAGGCGTTTCGTCACGAATTGCTAGGTCAAGTTGCCCGGGCTTGACAGCTACCAATAACATTTTGACAGAGCGGGTTTGACCTCCCGACCCTCTGATCAGCAGCTGACGCTTTACTGACTGTCACGGCAAGTTTTACATTATAATAATACAAAATAACTCCTGAACCACACTCCACAAAGCCTTCTATATACAGTACCCCTTCTGTGCCGCCGACATGTGATTGAGGGAGGCAAAAGGCAGAACTGCCTATAGTGAGTGCCACCCCATAGTTGAAAAAGTGACAGGGCCAAAATCAAGGGACGTTCGAGCCAAAATGCCTGGACACACGGAGTTTGAAGCAATTTAAGTCATAGGAAGAGGGAAAGACTGATTCTGGGAGAGAGTTCCAGAGCTCAGCTGTTGAGTAGAAGGAAGACTGAGAGTAACGTTTCACTCTCGGGTTGGAGAGTTGCACAGAGTAGGGGTGGGATTGAGTTGCAAGACGGGTACCACGTGCCCTACGTAAAGGAGGTGGTATGCACTGGGAAAGCTCTGAGGAACACTGATTATTATAGTAGCGATAGAATAGCGAGAGAGATGCAACATTGCGGCGGAGAGAGAGAGATTGCAGAGAGTTGGTGAGTGGACGGGAGTTAATGATACGAAAGGCCTTCCTTTCAACTTTGTCTAGGAGAGCGGTGTGAGAGGAACCTCCCCACACATGTGAACAATACTCAATACAAGGACGCACTATGACCCTGTACAGAGCAAGAAGCTGTGCAGGGGAAAAGAATCCCCTAAGGCGGTTGAGCACACCCAGCTTCTGGGAGGCTGCCTTAGCAAGACTGGTAATATGGTCCTTCCAACTGAGAGCAGAAGAAAAAGAGACACCAAGAATATTGAGAGAAGATGAAGGATTGATTTTTGTATTGTTGAAGAATAAGGGATAGTCCGCTAGGAGTTCCTTACGCGTAAATAGATGGAGAAATTGGGTTTTGGAAGCATTAAAGGTAACAAGGTTTTCTCTGCCCCAATTGGAGATAGTATTTAGATCAGAATTTAAGAGTTCTATGGCTTCATTACGTTTGTCGTTGAGGGATTGCTGGCTGGGGCGTTCTGAAAAAACTAATGGAGTAGTGTAAGGTTGAGTCGTCTGCGTATGAATGGATGGGAATTGAGGTACAGTTGAGATAATTTATAAAAATTAGGAAGAGAATAGGAGATAGGACAGAGCCCTGAGGAACACCGGAGTTTATAGGGTGAGGAAGTGAACAATGGCCGTCCACAACCGTGGCTATGGAACGGCCGGAAAGGAAATTAGAGACAAAGGCACAGATGGAGGGATAGAAACCGAAGGAGGGTAGTTTTAAAGATTTGTGCCAGACTCTATCGAAGGCTTTCGATACGTCTAGTGCAATAGAAAAAGTCTCACCGAAGTCCCGAAAGGAGGATGACCAAGAGTTAGTAAGATATGAAAGAAGATCACCAGTAGAGCGACCCTTAAGGAAGCCATACTGGCGATCTGAGAGCAGATTATGAGAAGAGAAATGCTTAAGAAATTTGGAAGCAAGAATAGTTTCAAAAACTTTAGAAAGACAAGAGATAAGAGCAATTGGACGATAGTTGGAGGGTTGAGAGCGGTCACCCTTCTTTGGGACAGGTTGAATATGAGCAAACTTCCAGCATGAAGGGAAGACGTTAGAGGATAGACAGAGACGAAAGAGTTTGCCTAGGCAGGGAGTCAGCACGGAAGCACAGTTTTTGAGAACAACAGGAGGAACACCATCCGGACCGTACGCCTTATTAGTGTTAAGCCCAGAGAGGGTAGAAAGTACATCTTTAGAAGAGATTAGGATATTAGGCATAAGTAAGAGAGAGGAGGGCGGAGAGGGAGGAATAGCACCGGAATCATCCAAGGTGGAGTTTCTAGCAAAAGTTTGAGCGAAGAGTTTAGCTTTGTCAGAGGAAGAAGTGATGGTTGTGCCATCAGAGTGGGAAAGACGAGGAAGAGAAATCCCCCCCCCCCCCAGACTATATGATTTTGATAAGTTCTTTTGTCTTCATATAGTGGCGTTCCCGTTTTGGTTTGTTTATTTACATTATAACAACTCCAGCCAGCATGACACTAGCGCGTCTTCCCCTCAACACTGGTCTGGCAGCTTGGGAGGTTTATATACATACATACATACATAACATTTTAAGACTGAGTGTTCCACACATAAGTGCAGTTTCAGTCTCTTGTCCTAATGGCGGCGTTCCAGGCAACCCTGTTAAGGGCTGCTTCACTTGTCAAGTTCTTGGATTTGAGATCGGCGCGTATAGTCCGATCCCAGGTCTTCCTCGGTCCACCCCTTGGTGCAGCTCCCTCCACAATCACAGACCTGCATTTTGTCACCCAATTTTGTTCATCCATTCTCTCCACATGTCCATACCATCCCAGTCTACTTGTACGCATCACCTCGCTAATACTCTTTATACCTAAACGTCTCCTCAGCTCAACATTTGTTATTCTATCCTGTAGCCTGGCCCCACACATCCATCTCACCATTCTCATCTCATTACGCTCCATTCTGTTGACATCCTCTACTTTAACGGCCCATGTTTCTGAGGCATACGTCATTGCACTTCTACGTTTTACGTTTACAATAGTTCCGTTACTTAAGGGGGTGGTGGTTATTTACTTAAGGGGATGGTGGTTATTTACTTAAGGGGGTGGTGGTTATTTTTTGGGTCAATTATATTTATTAATTTTAGTTTCCTCCCTCGGCCTCCATCAAGCTAAAAAAAACAAAACACCTCCAAGACCCCCCTTCAAGATAAATTTATAAATTTTTTGGTAGAAAAATGTCCCAGCCTTAGGTTCCTCCTAAAATTACAGGCTCACTATCGCTCGCCTGCAAAAATTGACACCTAAATAGATACAAAAGGTCTTAATATTGAGAAAGAAATGGGGCGAAAGGTCTCAATATCGCATAACTAATGGGAGGAATGTCGCAAAATCTCAAAACTAATGAAGCTATGCATGAGGGAGAAGGGGGTCCCAAAAAAGGCACCTACCTTCCCCTTAACTTCATCTATGACCAGTCTGGTTTCTGGAACCAGTGCCAAACATTCCATCAGTGTTGCCGGACAAATGTTCATCATCGAATGTTGTTGTTGTTGTTGTTGTTCCCTAAGCTGCCTGGCCGAACAGCCCAGAGTCCCTGAGGAAGGCCATGGCCATGATCGGGCTTTCCCACAGAGCTCTCATCGAGTGTAGGTTGTGTTGTTGGCGTAAGTGGTTGTGTGAAATGCAGTCTTCTATGATGTGTTTAATGGTATGGGGTGCTGTGTTACATCCCGGGCAGGCGTCGACAACGGAGTCATCCAGTCTCTTCTGATAGCTCAGGAGAGCTGGATGGTGTCCGCATCTCAGCCTGGCCAGGTGGACTCTGTCCTCGCGAGGAAGGGAGGATTCGGAAGGATGGATTTCGGGAGGTCGTGCATCGAATTCATCATCGAATGTTAACTATAAAAGCTCTCATGTGGTACCGGCTTAACCCCTTCTGTAGCGGCGACATCTTTTGTATTTCATTCTAACTGCATTTAGACAATTTTGTGCAGCTTAAGAAAGATCTGTGGTAGTAAAAATGGTTGAGTGAGATAGTTCGAAGCTTGTAATTGCTGGAGACTAAATGTCATCATCTATCATTAGCCAGAATGAAGTTAAAAGGACTTCACCGGTACTGAATGGGTTAAGAGATATTTTTATACTGCAGTAGAAATTATGGAGATACATACACCACCTTTGGCCCTCACTGTACAAACATATTTATATCAACAACTGGCAGACATTATAACAGCTGGGGCAGGATTACTATGACATCCCTGCTCTCCACATCACCCATACTTTATATCAACAACTGGCAGACAACTTTCCCTTTATAATTGCTGAGGGGCACAGGGCCTTGGGTGGGGCTTTAGTTTCCCGGGCGTTTCCTGCACCCTCCTCAGCTCCCCGCCTTGGAGTGGCTTCGGTCACCCGGGCTTTATTAGTGGTGAGTAGGAAGGGTTTTGTGGGGCCGCTCGGTTATGGCCTTGGCCTTGCTCGGCCAGACAGCCTGGGGAACAGCAACAACAACAACTGGCAGACATTATTACAGCTATGGCAGGACTACTCAACATCCTCACTGCTCACAACAATGACGATCTCGGCGCACAGTTCTCCCTGAATGTCTGCACACAAGGTGGGGGTAACATTTTTAGAGTGTCCAGCTCTTATATCAACATTTTCACTTGACTGATTTGTAGAACTCTGTGATTGACTAGGTTGATCGCTGCTAGACTGTTGAGTTATGAAGATAATATTTTCATCAGATTGATTTGTAGAAAGATCAGTGTTACAGGAAGCACTTGGCTGACACTGGATTGTAGAATGCAGAACTTTTGAGGTAACATTTTGATGAAACTGATCGGTAGAGCCTCTAATCTGGTGTACGTCATTAGAACTAATGTTTTCTGGAGAGTGTTTAACAATGTTTTTCTTCGCAGAGTGTCCAACCAATTTCTTCCCCACAGGGCGTTCCATATTTATTTTTTCCACAGGATGGTCAACAAATCTCCAGCTTGTGTATATGACATCTGTTGATTGTTGATTATCCAGGTCCTCGGGTTCAGTCTTTAAGTTCTCTTGGTACTGGTCGCTGAAAAGTTCAATACTCTCATAATATTCCTCTGACTGTTTGTCTCTACCAAGTGGACAAGGTACGTCTTTCCAATAATTGCTAGGCTGCTCGTACTGAACTGTAAAATTGATCTTGGAAGGACTTGATGTCGTGGTTTGTGGGGGTCCGACAAGCCTAAATCGGTCGCTAAAACATTCCACTGACTCCAGACCGGGGGAAAATGCTGTGCCTTTATTGTGTGACGGGAGGTGCTGTGACAAGTGTGACAGTTGGTGGAAGGCTCTGTTACAGTGCGGACATATGTACTCCACCAAGAGGTCACTTTCACCTGTGTCTTCGCTCAGACTCACGACACATTCGCTCGCCACCAATTCGGCTAGAGCTTCAACTTTTTCTTCATTCACAGTTGATTTGTGTGTAAATTGCTCTACACTTTTTATAGTCGTCTTTCTAAATTTCCTTCCATTCTCCTTTTCTCCCTCTTCTGTCCTTCTCCTTTTTTTACCCTTGACAGGAGATTCTCCTTGACTTTGCTTCTGTTTCTTCTGAGTTTGTTTGGGTTTCTTCTGAGTTTGCTTGGGTTTCTTCTGAGTTTGTTTGGGTTTCTTCTTTGCTGTATTGGGATCATTTTCTGCATTGTCCTGTTTGGGCTTGTGTCTTTTAAGAGTTTGGGCATCATCATTTCCCCTCCTTTCCATCATCCTGAGTCTCTTTTTCTCAAGTCTTGCTTCTTCCTTTTTAAGAGCTTCATCACCTTGTTTCGGCTTGGGCCCGTTTCTATTCTTCAAGTTGATTTTTCTTTGCTTTTTGAGAATTTTAAGCCTGTGCTTTTCACGTCTTCCTTCTTCCTTTACATGCTCCTTGATGTGGGTTGTGAGATGGGTTTCCTGAGTGAAAACAACACCACAAATGTGACACTGAAAGTCAAGTGTGGTGGAGTGTGTCTGGAGGTGCCTGCGGAGTCCACCCCTACGTACAAAGCTCTGGCCACATTGTTTACAGTGGAACTTGTAGCCGGCATGTTGTAGGGTGTGTTCACGCAGGGAGCTGGCATACCGAAACATCTTGTTACACTCCAGGCACTTGTGACGCTGTATTTTGGTGTGAACCACAGAGTGTCTCTTGAGGTATGCCTTCCGTGTGAACCTCAGGTGGCAGTGAGGGCAGGGGTGTTTCTTGATGCCACTGTGGGATAACAGGTGCTCATTGTAGTGGCTCTGGTGTATGAACTGGCGGGAACACTCCGAACACTGGAAGCGTTTCTCCCCAGTGTGGATAACCAGGTGGTTTTCCAGGATGTTTTTCCTGGCAAAAGACTTGTGGCAAGTGGGGCACTGGTAGTTACGGACATTAGTGTGACAGAACGCGTGGCGGGTGATGTCTGTCTTGTCCGAACACACTCGCTGGCACACCCGACACCGGTACTTTAGACACGCCCCACCTTTAATTATGTCCCAATCGATGTTACGGTGGTGCTGGGTCAAAGTGTGTCGCATGAAGTCCAACTCGCGGTCAAACTGGTCCCCACACTGACGACACCAGTGATCCTTCGTGACTCCACTGGTGGTAGCCATTTTGTTGGTATCTTCTCTTATGGCACCATTGTTGGCAGGTGATTTACACGGCCTGTTTTCACTCACACAATAACCAACTTCTCCCACGACTGTAACAATTTTGGCCTCCTTTTTAACAGCATTCGCTTCCATGTCGTGGTTAGCTGATTGTGGATCCCTTCCACTCTCTATAATCTTAACTTCAACTGGAATGGTTTTGCCCTTCATCAACAAACTATTTTCTTGTCTATTATCATTTCTTGCTAATTTATTTCTAGCATCACTGGCTGTTATTTTATCCCTTTCAAGTACACCCTGTTCCTCTTTACCATCATCGCCTTGCAATCTCGTCTTGCTGTCTATCGTTCTCTTCTCCCAAACTTCACTTTCCAGCACCACCTTCACTCGATCACTGCAGTCTATCACTTCGCTCTTGTCAATAGCACTATCAAAGTCTCTCTTCTGCTTGCTAATGGTATCAACTATCATACTCTTCTCCTTTTCGTCACTTTCTCTAACTATTTTCTCTTCAATAATACTGTCTCCATCTATTTTCTCCCTCTCATCACTTCCTAATAAAATACCCTTTGCAATGAATGTTATATCTAATGCCCTTTCCTGCTTAATACCACCCTCTAATTCAACATTTTCTCTAGCCACATGATCATCAAGTACAATTTCTTCACTGACTGCTAGTTCCTGAAGGCTGTTTTTTTCGTCGAGAATCTCTATCAATTCCTCAACTTGGCCCTCCACCAATTTCTCAACTCGGTCTTCGACCAGTGCCTGTGCTGGAGAATCAAGCAATTCCTCGGCCTTGGGTAAATATTGTTCGTTGGTGTCATGCCTGACGAGGTGTTTGTCGAGGCTGCGTTTGGTCTGGAACATTTTGCCACAGAACTCGCAACCGTGGGTCTTGTCTCCGTGGATGAGCTGGTGGCGCCGTAGTGAAATCTTTGTCAGCTGTTTACCACAGACATGGCAGGGCCATAGTGTCGCCTCCATCTCCACATGATATTGTTTGTGGCGCTGAAACTCTATTTTTGACTGGAATACCATCTGACACTGACGGCACTCGTTAACTCGTTCCTGGTGCTGGGCTTGTATGTGCGTCTCCAAGGATTTCTTGGAGTAGTAAGCTTTACGGCAGTCCGGGCACTTGTGGGGATAATTGTCTTCTTCCGTGTGCTGGCGTTTGTGGTGGATCAGGAGGTGCTTCTTGTACAGATATTTTCTGTCACAGAGCTCACATTTGTGTCGCCTGTTCTGCTGAGGCGTAGCAGAGTGGTCATCAAAATCACTGTCACTAGATGATTCATCTTCCCACTCGGGTTCCTCTAGTGGTTCATCATCTGTCACCTCTTGCTTGTAAGCCTGTGCAGACTTATCAAGAATTTTTTCAGAGGTTGCCTGTGTACTTCCACCATGTAACAAGTTCCCCGAGTGTTCACAAACATGCTGGTCCAGAAGTTTGCCTGGAAATTGGTGTTTAGAGCGTTGGCGGTGGTAACCTTCCACTGGGTGGTTGTCAACAGTTGTGTGGTAGATACAGGAATGTCGGGCCAGGCGTAGAATGTCACTGAACCAATTCTTACACTCTCTACACTGGAACCGTGATCGTCGAACTCGCCCAACTTCGCCCCCACCGGACGGTTTGGAACACGAGCCTGGCCGAAGCAGTCCCTCGTCACTGCTAAGCATAGACTGGCATTGTTTACACCTGGGAATGACCTCGGTCTTGATGCACGAGTGTTGGGACAATTGCTCAATACTTGTTAATCCTATTTTGCATCCCTTACATTCAATAGCACTTGTTTTATGTTTGGGACTCGGAATAGGATTCTTTTTAAGTTCAGAACTCTGAATTTTACTCTCAGGCTCTGTTTCACTGCACACGGTTATTGTATTCTTCTTCTTACTATTGCTTACAGTGCATGGGTGGTTAGACTGATGGCTTGTTTTTCTGAGCTGTTGTGTCTTGTTTTGTTTCAACTTTTGCTTGCATCTAGAATCTTCACTCTCATTATCCTTCCTTGATTTACTGCAAGAGTGACGTGCGAGTTGTATTTTATTTTGGAACTGTTCCTTACAATGCTTACACTCATGCATGCAACTTGATAGCTCAACCTTTTTATCTGAGCCATTGCACGAGTGACGGACTAGTTGCAATTTGGTCCTAAAATGCTCCTGGCACTTTTGACACTTATATTTGCAATTCAAGACGTCTCCCTCAACTTTTTTTCCCGAATGATTGCACAAGTGACGGGATAGTTGCAACTTGGTTCTAAACTGTTCCTTGCAATGTTGACACGCAACTTTGCAACTGGAGAATTCTGCACTGTAGTTATTGTTTTCCGCCTGGATGCAGGAGTGGCGGTGGAAACGTTTACCGTCGGCGAACCACTTGAGGCAGCCTTGACACTGTTGCCTCAATCGGGGCACTCGACCACACTCCATATTTGCTACACCTTATCTCTTGTCAGTTGATGGTAAACTCAAACTATTACCGGCGCATTTCTCGATACTTAGTGGAAAAATATCAAACTACTCTTTTTCTCTATCAGATTTGTGCCATATTTTCACAGTGAGTAACATTATTTTATAACAAAAAATAGTAATACGCTAGCTGGTTAATCTAGACGGGTACTATTTTCTTAGATTTTGGTCTCTTTTTAGTATTTTTGTTTTTAAATGTAACGTATTTTCATATATTTTGGTCTCTTTCTAGTAATTTAAATCCAAAGGTATTTTTTGATATTGTGGTTTCTTTCTAACACAGTACTTCAAATGTCACAGGTGTTTTCATATATTTTGGTCTCTTTCTAGTAATTTTAATGCCAATGGTATTTTCTGATATGCTGGTCTTATTCTAGTGCCGGTATTTAATATTCACAGGAATTTTATGGTCTGGGTATGTTGTTCTCTTATGGTCTGGGTATGTTGTTCTCTTATGGTCTGGGTATGTTGTTCTCTTATGGTCTAGGTATGTTGTTCTCTTATGGTCTGGGTATGTTGTTCTCTTATGGTCTGGGTATGTTGTTCTCTTATGGTCTGGGTATGTTGTTCTCTTATGGTCTGGGTATGTTGTTCTCTTATGGTCTGGGTATGTTGTTCTCTTATGGTCTGGGTATGTTGTTCTCTTATGGTCTAGGTATGTTGTTCTCTTATGGTCTGGGTATGTTGTTCTCTTATGGTCTGGGTATGTTGTTCTCTTATGGTCTAGGTATGTTGTTCTCTTATGGTCTGGGTATGTTGTTCTCTTATGGTCTGGGTATGTTGTTCTCTTATGGTCTGGGTATGTTGTTCTCTTATGGTCTGGGTATGTTGTTCTCTTATGGTCTGGGTATGTTGTTCTCTTATGGTCTGGGTATGTTGTTCTCTTATGGTCTGGGTATGTTGTTCTCTTATGGTCTGGGTATGTTGTTCTTTTTCTAGTAACTTAACTCCAGTTGTTTGTATATATTTGGGTCTTTTTCTAGTACCGGTACTTCAAATGTCACCGGTATTTTGGCCTTCTCTAGTAGTGTATATTTCAAACCTATTTTCTGATATTTTGGCCCCTTCCTAGCATCACAGTTATTTAACTGATATTTATGACTATAGTAATTCATCATTCACAGCTATATCTATATTAATATACCGGTACTATGGAATCCACTGGTAATGGTTATATAAACATTTTTGACGCATGACCATATACGTACTCTAGAATAATAATTATAAATTGTTGCTACTATATCGCAACCTTTCCAGTAGGTCAAAATTTACCCGCTACCTAATACTCAAGTTGAGTAACCAAATGGGGGCATGGCAGTTACAAAAATGCCTAAGAGGCTACTGTATTTGATTTCTAATAATGAACAAAATTAATACAGTACACTGTACTGTACAAAGATATGACAACCTTCAAGTCAGGTTGTCAAGCCGAAGCTATTTTGTTTGAAGACTTGAATGAATATGAGAAGTAACACAAGAAAATGAACCTAAACTCGCATCATCTTGTACATTATATCACTTCCAGACATAAATTGAACAACAAACCACAATTTTACCTTGGCATATACTGTACAGTAATAACGACTAAAACGGAGGAGTTTGGCTTCGTTGGACGCCCTAATGACACCCTTTCCAGTCTTCCGAGACTATTACAAGAACGCCTGGTTAGTATCAGGCTGGCAAACCGGGGCAACTTTGCTTCAAGACGGAGTTGAGTGTGAGAGGGGGTACAGGAAAATGTGGATGAAGTTGCTTTCTGTTGGCCATTCAATCACTTCCAGGGGCATAATGGAATCTACGGAGCATCAATTCAACTTTGTATAAACTGTATCTTATAATAACAATGACTAAAAATAGGGGAATTACTTTTGAGATTGAATATGGAGGTACCGTATCGCATTTGGCAGCCCCATGCAGATTTTTTTCTATCTCTGTGTTTGTAACATCTTAGTAAACTGGCAAATAAAAACTTAAAACATGAACGGGTATGAATATATATATAGCAGTGACTATTGTTTGTTTTTTCTTTTTTCTTGTACGAATGAGGAGTGGTGGTAGCGGCAGTGGTGGTGGTTGATGGTTCTAGCAGTGTGTTATGGTTGTCCTGGTGGTAGTAGTGTTGTGGTGGGGGTCAGGGTAGTAATAGTGGTGACAGTCGTTCTTGGAGATTCCAGCCGAGTATGGTGATCTGTAATTAAAGAGACGTTAGTGGTACGGTCATTAAGAGAGATTGAGAAAGGATATTAGGAGAGTTCCATCAAGAATTGTCCTACTCCAAAGTGCACAAGACCACAGTTTTACTTATATTTCTTTGTAATTCTTTATTTGCCATTCTCTCCTTCCAGGCACTGAATTTGGCTTCAGCATTTTGTGCATTTGTTTATAAAAATGCCTCCAGAACCATAACAAAGAGAAGTAGGCTTAGTACAGAGCCCTGGTTGACTCCAACACTAACTATACAGTAAACTCCTCACATAGTATACCTTTCATTCAAGTCGTGTGAGGACTCCCTACAACTTCACTAGCCGAGTTTCCTCAGCCCGCTGCACGACATAGCTGGGCACCCTATCAAGGCCTATTCCAAGTCTACAAAAACGAGATACAGCTTTCTATCTTTACACAAATACCTTTCTTGTACCACGTCCTGGCATAAACGAGATACAGCTTTCTATCTTTACACAAATACCTTTCTTGTACCACGTCCTGGCATTACAGCTTTCTATCTTTACACAAATACCTTTCTTGTACCACGTCCTGGCATAAACGAGATACAGCTTTCTATCTTTACACAAATACCTTTCTTGTACCACGTCCTGGCATAAACGAGATACAGCTTTCTATCTTTACACAAATACCTTTCTTGTACCACGTCCTGGCATAAAAGCCAAAATGCTTATCATTGATGAAAATGCTTTCCATAATAATTCCTCCAGAGACTCTCACTATTCATAACTTGGTTATGTGGTATCAAGTATGCACAGTATCAAGGTGAGATCTCTTCTGCTGACAGTGAGGCTGCCACCAATTATCCTGCACTTGCCAAACATATTATTGCTGAAGGAGGATACTACAAGCATTAAATCTACAACTGCGATCAGACCAGCTTCTATTGAAAGCTTTCTCCAAAATCCACCTTCATAATTATCAAAGGCCGAACAACAAGCAAACCAGAGTTAAAATGGCCAGGGAACACATCAGCCTCCTCTTTACCTGCAATACCTCAGGTAGTCACAAAGTGAAACCTCTTGTAGTCCACAAATTCAAGAAACCAAGGCACTACAAACATGCAAAAAATAAATGTTTATTGCGAGACCACAGCCTCACCTATATGACGTCAGCACGTTCTATCGAGTGGTTTGAGAAATACTTTGTCCCTGATGTCAAGAAAAAGGGTGAAGAACTGAACCTGGATTTCAAAGTTGTTTTGTCCCTTGACAATGCCTCTGGACATGCTAAATGTCTAGTTGGCCACCACCCCAGTGTCCAGGTCGTGTTTCTGTGCTCTAACACCACCTCAAAACTACAACCACTGGACCAGGAAATCATGGCAATTATAAAACAGCTCTACTATAAATACTTTCACAACAAACTTCCATGAAACTGATAATAATGAAGAACTGGTAGAACTTACAAAGCAACAATAAAAATGAAACCGATGCAACAAAAGATGCGGCTGGTAACTCTACCCAGGTCACCACCCCTGCCATGCAATTTGACTTCGATTATGAAATCGCCTCTGCCTATCCCACAAACTCAGTAAACATCCCATCCGAAGCATTTCAGTGAAAGTCTTCTGGATACGGAATTTACGGTTCAACATTCGCCAAGCAGTGGACTTTATGGCGACAGCTCTGAACACCACCTCTCCTCCAACAAACCTGATCTTCTTTTCCTCACTGAAACTCAGGTGTCTAAAGCAACTGTAAGCATTCCCTTCTCTATATCCTCCTACTTTCTCTATACTAGTTTAAAAACCAAAGGCAGATGTTGTGTATACGTACACAACAAACTCACTTGCTCTCGTGTTCCTGACTTCGACTTCTCTGAATTCTCAACTTTATGGCTCAAACTATCCTGTCACTCTCATACTAAATATTTCTGTGCTGTCTATCTTTCCCCTAACTCTACTGACTTTCCAAAATTATTTGACTAAACTCTAAAGTGAAACACATTCTATCCATTTCTCCTTTCTCATAAATCTCCATCTTAGGAGATTTCAACGTTCAACACCGCCAATAGCTCTTCTCTCATTCCACTGACCAACCTGGTGAACAAGCCTACATCTTTTTTATCCTAATAACCTAGAGCAGTTGGTTCACCAATCCACCCGTATCCCGCATCGCTTCAGAGAACGGCCCAACATTCTTGACTTGTTTCTAACTCTAACCTTTCCGCTTATACTGTCGAATGCGTTCTTTTCTCTCCCTTGGGCTCCTCCGACCATAAACTTGTCTCTGTCACCTGTCCTATCTCTCCAGTACAGCCATCTGATCCTCAAAGCCGGCACTTTGGCGCTGCCGACAGATAGAAATATAAATAATGAGAGAGAAAGCAGATGACAGGAGAAATGATGAGAAATGTACACAAATAACTAACAGTTTCTGTTTTCTAAAGGGTCACCGAGGATACAATGTTTTTTTATCTGTTTTCTATGCAGTTACAATGTTTTAGTTTCATTCTGACTATTTTCCGTATGTGAGAGGGGAAGTCCCAAATGGATGGACTGCTAGTCCGGTTTTGTCGGGTTTCCGGATCCCCAGGGTCCGAAACAGCAAGATTTTTCTGTATGTGCAGTATATGTATGAACAGGTCTCAACCACACAACCAACTTACGCCACACACAACCACTTACGCCAACAACACAATCTACACTCAATGAGAGCTCTGTGGGAAAGCCCGATCGTGGCCATGGCCTTTCTCAGGGACTCGGGGCTGTTCGGCCAGGCAGCTTAGGGAACAACAACAACAACATTGGTGATGGGCTGGTCTATCAGAGTGAGACCTGAGCGATCTCTGCCATACCCATAGCTTACTCTGACTGTTCCTTTTACTTATATATTTTCTAGATCTCATGTGACGGCGTCTCTTCCGTGGATTGACCTTCCAATCTACCAAGATTGGAAGCTAAAGCGTCACATTATTCCTTTGCCCCTCAACTTTCTCTTCATAATTGCTGAGGGGCACAGGGCCCTGGGTGGGGCTTTGATTTCCCGGGCGTTTACACACCCTCTCAGCTCCCCGCCTTGGAGTGGCTTCGGTCACCCAGGCTTTATTGTGGTCGGCAGGGAGGGTTCTGTGGGGGCGCTCGTTTATGGCCTTGGCCTTACTCGGGGCCTTGGGGCTGTTCGGCCAGGCAGCTTGGGGAACAACAACAACAACAACAACAACAACAACAACAACAACAACAACAACAACAACAACAACAACAACAACAACAACAACAACAACAACAACAACAACAACAACAACAACAACAACAACAACAACAACAACAACAGGTCTCCCTCACTATTCAATTGACGATATTATTATAGGTTTTTAGGGGTTTGTGTTTTGGCTGGTCCGAGAACGCGTCCCCATTTACCACATTCATTTTAGGGTTCGCTATTCGATATTTCCCTTCAAGATCGGGTTTTCAGGAACATAACCCAATCGTAAATCGAGGGAGACCTGTCTGACAAATTTGATCTTTCATTTTGACGCTATTTTGTATCTTAAGCTCTTAATTATGTACAGTCCAATTTACTATACAGTACTGTATGTAAAGTGCTAAGCCCCTGTAGTATACACCATACCCCCAGTGCGAAGGTATTCTGATTCATTCCTCACTAAAATCGTTAATTTACCATATATATAATTAATGCTTATCCATATGTGCCTATTTTTACTTTTATATGAACATATGTACATGGGAAAGCAATAAAACAAGTGGTAACAGCAATAGGAGTGTTCAATCTGTAGACAAGCTTGCCAGATGTCACCAGATTCGCCAATTATTGTAATAAAATGTGAACAAGACTAAGAAGGGTGTCAGTTTCTAAATTATTTGTTGATTTTTCCTGTAGTTAATAGTCTTATGACAAGCAGTTTTAATCTCATATATTCTTCATATGTTGTTGTTGTTCCCTAAGCTGCCTGGCCGAACAGCCCCGAGTCCCTGAGGAAGGCAATGGCCACGATCGGGCTTTCCCACAGAGCTCTCATTGAGTGTAGATTATGTTGTTGGCGTAAGTGGTTGTGTGAAATGCAGTCTTCTATGATGTGTTTAATGGTATGGGGTGCTGTGTTACATCCCGGGCAGGCGTCGACAACGGAGTCATCCAGTCTCTTCTGATAGCTCAGGAGAGCTGGATGGTGTCCGCATCTCAGCCTGGCCAGGTGGACTCTGTCCTCGCGAGGGAGGGAGGATTCGGAAGGATGGATTTCGGGAGGTCGTGCATGCAGCTGCGTGTTGTCTGTGAGTGAGTGGATGGATGGATTGGCGAGAGATATGAGTATGGATGTGCTTCTGGAAGTTGGTTCGGGGTGGGCAGGGAGGGAGAGAGGACAATAATTTGGATCTTCTTGATCTTCTGATCACTGTCTGATACAGGCCACCTGTCTATCACCTACCACACCTTCCCACTCTGAACCTGTTTTGGTGACTAAATGGCATTACGATAGGGCAGACTGGGAGGGTCTTCAAGGTTTCTTTATTGATATTCCCTGGACCTCTTTCTTTTCTAATGATGCACACTCCACCTTGAGCCACATACAAGATTTTGTAAAAATTGGAATGGAAACTTTTATTCCTCATCAAAAGTACAGTAAAAGATCTAATTCACCTAAATGGTTTTGACCATAATTGTGCTAGAGTAACTGAACAAAAAGCAATAGCCTACAATGCATACACAAGATCAAAAACACCTGAAGCCTTTAATTACTTTAGAAACATCAGAAATCATGCCAAAACTGTATTAAACCTAACCTAAATCAAACTTTCTTTCTCCATAAGCAGGCAAATAAACTTCTAAATAATCCAAATGATAACAAAATATTTTGGTCTACTCTTAACTCATTCAAATCCAACTTCACTACTGCTTCATCCATTCCACCATTAAAATCTCCGACTGGCAATCTTGTAAGTGGACCACGAGGTAAAGCTAACCTTCTTGCAGATATTTTCTCCACCAACTCAACCTTAGATGAAATAAATCAAGATGTCCCTGTACTTAATTTTAATTCACCTGAAATTCCCTCACTTAAGATCCACACCATACATGTCAAAACTATTTTGCAGAATCTCTCAGTAGATAAGGCTCCTGGTCCAGATGAAATTCCTCCAATAGTACTTAAGAATTGCTCCTTGGTGCTCGCTCCTGTATTGGCAAAATTTTTCCGTCTGTGTACTCATACCTCATGCTTCCCAGTACCCTGGAAAGAAGCAAACATCCATCCAGTTCCTAAAAAGGTGCCTCTTCAGATCCATCAAACTACAGACCAATAGCTATAACTTCCACTCTTGGCAAAGTTTTGAAATTATATTAACAATCACATAATTAAGCATCTGGAGAATAATAAATTAATCAGTGATAGGCAATATGGTTTTAGACGATGTCGATCAACTGCAGACATTCTTTGCCTTCTTACGCATCAAATCAACCAAGCTACAGACCAACATGGTGAAACACATACAATAGCACTGGATATATCAATGGCATTTGATAGAGTCCTGGCATCAATCCTTATTGTCGAAGATGTCACACTACAGCCTTGCATCATTAGTTCCACTAATTTCTTCTTATCTTCATAACAGAAAAATACGTGTAATGGTAGATGGCCTTTATTCTCAATTTCACTCAATAAATGCTGGTGTTCCCCAGGGATCAGGTTTTGGCCCCAACTCTGTTCCTCATTCATATCAATGATCTCATATCTACCACTCATAATCCAATACATTCCTATGCAGATGACTCACACTCCACAGTTCCTTCACATTTACCAATTCTTTCACACCAACCCGATCTTATAAATTCAAAAATAAACACTGCAATTTCTCTGAACCGGGACCTTTCTAGAATTAATGAATGGGGACAGAGAAGCTAGTTCCCTTTAATGCACAGAAAACCAAGTACATTCAATTTTCTAACCGACAGAATCTCACTGACTCCCATATATTTTTTAATGATGTAAATATTCCCACTTCCCCTAGTATTGACATTCTCGGTGTAACATTAACTACTAACTTGAGCTGGACACATTATGTTAGAAGCATTGCTAAGAATGCCTCTAAAAAACTGGGACTCCTGTACAGAGTTCGAGAATTCTTCACTGACGAGCAGTTGGCCGTAATAGATAAAAGTCATGTGTGCTCCTCAGATGGATTACTGTTCACCTCTGTGGGGTGGAAGTGGAGTGGTTGCATTGAGGCAGTTGGACAAAATTCAAAATAAAGCTAGTAGATTAATCAATAACCCTGCAATCACACAGGACCTTCCTACATTAGCCATACGAAGAAACGTTGCATCCCTTGCATTATTCTACAGATATTTTCACAGCAATTGTTCCGAGGAACTTGCTTCAATTGTGCCGCCTCTCCACATCTTTCCCCGTAGAACTGAGAGCGCCCATGTATTTACACTTTCTCCTCCACAATGCAGAACTTCTGCTTATCAGAATTAATTTATCCCCAGAGCTACTACTCTTTGGAATTCACTTCCCTCGAATTGCTTTCCACAAACTTACAATCAACAAATGTTTAAATCCAGTTGTTACAAACATTTTATGAATGGAGGATGCCTTTAGGCACATGGACCTTTTTTGTTTTATCTGTGTTTTTTCCTTCCTCCGTTCATTGTCTCTTAAAAAAAAAAAAAAAAAAAAAAATATTGTGTGTGATACCGTGTGCTGGGTGTTGTTTTGATATTTCTTGGTGTCTGTGGGTGTGTTGCCATGTAGTTTAGTGGGTGGTCTTGGTTCGTGGAGGCTGCTGCCAGGAATTGAGTGCCTCTCATGTCCAGATGGTCTTTGACTTTGAGGATTTTGGTTTCTTGATGTAGGTGATCTGTGGGTGCAGTAGCTGTGCAGCCTGTAATGATCTTCAGGGCTTTGTTTTGAATAGTCTGTAAGGTCTTATGATGTGTTTCAGCTAGGTTAGAAGCCCAGGCTGGGCTTGCGTATTCCATCACTGATCTTATGTATTGTTTATATACTGTGGTGGTAGTTTCTTTGTTGTGTCCAAATTTTGTGTGAGCAAGTGACCTGAGGGCGTTAAGTCTGGGTGTCAGTTTCTTTTTAATGTTTGTGGTGTGCTGTTTGAATGTCATATGAGTATCATATGTTACTCCTAGGATTTTGGGTGTGTGTGTGTATGTGTTAGGGGTGTGTTGTTTATGGTGAGTTGAGGGATGTATTCGTGTTCACCTGTCCAGCTTGTGAGCAGGGTTGCGGTAGATTTGGCTGGAGCTAGATTAAGTCTGTTTGTAGTGCACCAGCCATGTAGTGTGTTGAGATAGGGTTGAAGGAGATCTGTTGCTCTTCTTGGGTCATGGTGTGTGCATGTGAGTGTTATGTCATCTGCATAGCAGGCTAAGTTTATTTGGGGCGTATTGGGTGTAGTTATATCGTGCATGTACAGATTGAAGAGTGCGGGCGATAGGACGGATCCTTGTGGGACTCCGTTTGGAAAGTTTCTGATTTTAGATGACTGACCGGCAAAAGATACGTGTGCACATCTGCCTGCTAGGAAGTTGGCCAGCCACCTTTTTGTGTTGTTGTGCATGTTTGTGTTGTAGATTTTGTTTGTTAGGTTGTGGCGGGGGATGGCATCGAAGGCTTTACTAATGTCGAGTGTGGCTAATAGTGATCTGTGTGGTGGTCTAGCTGAGTTGATGCCGTCAAAAGCTCTTTGTGTAAGGTCTGTGAGAAGAGTGTTTGTGGAGTGCAGTGGCCTAAAGCCATGTTGTGTTGGAGCTAGGGTAGGTCGGGTGTAATTAGTTGTAATACAAGGCGTTCCATGACTTTGGAGGGGGAGCAAAGGAGTGTGATGGGGCGGTGCGAGGAGGGTAGCGTGGGGTCTTTGTTGGGTTTGGGGAATGTGATGATGATACCATGCTTCCAAATGTCTGGTATTGTGTTGTGTGAATAGCTGTAGTTTGATATGTTAGTGAGTGCTTGTATGCCTTGTGGTCCCAGGTGTCTGAGGTGTATGTTGCTTATGTTGTCTAGGCCACAGGCAGGTGAGTGCTTGAGATTGTTGATGATATGCTTTGTCTGGTGATTGGTGAAGGGTGTATAGTCAGGGTCTGTGGGGAATTGTCTCTTACGTCGGATGACACGTCGGTCGTCTTTGTGAGGTTTTAGGTGGCTGACATGTGAGAAGTGATTGATGAGAGTGTTTGCTTGTTGTTTACATGAAGGAGTAGAGTCTGTTGTTGTGATTGCAGCATGTGATTGTGTTGTGTTGCTGTTGGAAAGTGTGATGCTGTTTAGTGTTTTGTAGAGTTTTTTGGGGTTTGTTTTGTGATCAAGTGTTTGTAGGAAGTTATTCCAATTTAGTTTTTGTTGTTCTTGTATTTTGTTGTTAGTTTGGGTGTTGAGTGCTTGAATTTGTTGTGTGATGTCTTGTGTGTGGGGTGCTGGGGAGTGTTTCAGTGTGTCGCGTTGTCTGATGAGGTTTTGAATTTCTGGTGTGAAGTTGGGGTTGTGTCTTTTTCTGTTACCTCTTGGAATGTGTTTCTTGTCAGCGTTTTGGATAGTTTTATTGAGTATGTGTACAGCATTGTTGATGTTAGTGATGGGTGTACTGTTTAGAGTTGTGAAGTGTTGTTCTGTCTCATTTGTAATGCTTCCCAGTTAGCTCTTTTATAATTGGTGTATGTGTTTGTGGCTAGCTGGGGTGAGTCTGGTTTTGGTGGTGATAATGATCGGGAGGTGGTCAGAGCCTAAGGTTCTGACCACCCTCCAGGATGTTGTGGGGGCGAGTTCTGGGGAGCAAAAGGTGATGTCTGGAGATGATGGGTTATAGAGGGCTTGGTGAGGAATATGGGTATGTTGATGGATGTCGTTAAGGATGATGAGGTTATCTGTTTGGTTTTGTAGTACCAGCCCTCTGTCTGTGTCGGGGTTGTCGACCAACCAGGCCGACGTCTTGGCGTTGAAGTCACCACCCAGGATGATGTGTGGGGTGTTTGTGATGTGTTGTAAGTGTGGTCTGTATTCATTTGGTACTGTAGGGGATGTTTGGGGAGGGATGTATGTGTTTATGATGGTTATGTTGGAGTTGTTGCCAGTGCGTATTTTAATTGATTGTATTTCTGTTGTGTTATCATTTGGGGGGAGGAGGGATTTGGTTTGTACACTGGTTACTATGTATGATATTTCATTGTGTACCAGGATGATGAGTCCACCGCCCCCGCCGACAGCCCAGTCTTGTCTGATGGTGGTGAAATTATGAAATGTGGGTGTTTTTTGTGATGTGCGGAGTTTTGTTTCTTGTAAGATGGCAATGTGTATGTTGTGTTGTTTGATGAAGTGTGAGAGTTCGTGTTTCTTTGTGTTAATGCCATTTATGTTCAATTGGAGAATGTTAATGTTATGTGCACGATGTATGTTGGGTGCTGCTGCACGAGGATGGGGTGGGGGTGAGGGAGGGGCTGGAGGTTGGGATGGGTGAGGTGGGGGTGGGGATTGGGGAGCAGGAGATGGGGGTTGGAATGGATTAGGATGGGGTGTGGTATGTTGAGTTGAGGATGTGGATGGTATGGGGAGATTAGGTGGGTTAGGGAGGAGAGGTGGACGGGTTTTAGGGGGGGGGTGGGTAGTGGGGGGGGGGGAGTGGATGATATGGAAAGGCTAGGTGGGTTGGGGAGGAGAGGTGGACGGGTTTTAGGCGAGGGATTTGACTGGGAGAGGGAGGGGCATGAGGAACAGGTCCAGGTGTTCGTGTAGTGTTTCTTGGAGGCAAGTGTTGTACAGGTGAAGTGGGTCCAGTTCCTGCATATATATATATATATATATATATATATATATATATATATATGTATTATAATATACCTCTTATATATTTTTGCTCACTACTATATCGTATATCTAAAATAAGAGAGCAAGAAAAAATATTGTTGTGAAATAAATCCATTACAAAATGGTAAATACTGGTTGCAAAAAATAAATAGTACATGATATACCTTCTGTTGTATGCTAATGATATATTTATATTAGTGGCATCTAAATTAAACAACGCTTTTATGATTAAATTGAAATTTCATTCAGTTACTTATTTTTCTCTGAACAGGACTGCCGGACTTGAGAAGCAGCTCATTGTTTATAGAGGCTGTTGATTGGCTCATTGTTTATAGAGGCTGTTGATTGGCTAATGGATAAGAGTATGAGTAGTAAATAAAGATATCTTCATTATTTCATAATTATCTAATTTTTAAATTCTTTAATTACAGTACAAGCAATTTCAACAATTGAGTCATGTTCTTAGAGTGATATCCGAACACCGTGGTATAAAATATGTCACATAAAATACACTATTAACGTAAATATTATAAAGTGAACACAGACAAAATAAAAAAGTATGAGAAAAATGTGTGGATCAGATGTTTGCAGTAAAACAGTTATGCGAGAAGTATTTAGAGAAGCATAAGGAGATATTTTGGGCTTTTATGGACTTGGAAAAAGCGTATGATCGTGTGGACCGTGAAGCAATGTGGAAGGTGTTAAGGATTTATGAAATAGGAGGAAATTTGTTAGAAGCAGTTAAGAGTTTTTATGAAGGGAGCAGAGCATGTGTGAGAGTAGGAAATGGTGAGTTGTGAATGGTTTGAGATAAAGGTAGGTTTGCAACAGGGTTGTGTAATGTCACCATGGCTGTTTAATATGTTTATGGATGGTGTGGTGAGGGAGGTGAAAAGGAGAACTATGGGAAGAGGATTGGGTTTAGTAGGAAAGAATGGTAGAGATTGGGAGTTGAATCAGTTGCTGTTCGCTGATGACACAGCATTGGTGGCGGATTCTGATGAGAAACTGCAGCGGGTAGTCAAAGAGTTTGGTGTGGTTTGTGGAAGGAGGAAACTGAAGGTGAACGTCAATAAAAGTAAAGTAATGGTGTGTAATAGGGGAGAGCATAGGGTGAATCTAGATGTGAGGCTGGATGGGGAAATATTGGAACAAGTAGTGTTTTAAATATCTAGGAGGAACGATAAGCAGGAGTGGAGGTATGGAAGTGGAGGTAAAACAGAGAGTGTGTGAAGGAAGGAAGGTTTTCGGAGCAATGGGAAGTATGTGGAAGACGAAATCTCGGAGTGAAAGTAAAAAGTGCACTGTATCAAGGAATTGTTGTGCCAACAGTGATGTATGGGGCTGAGACATGGGCTCTGAAGAAAAAGGAGAAAAGAGGGCTGGATGTGATGGAGATGAGCTGCTTGAGGAGTATGTGTGGAGTTACTCGTAGAGACAGATTGAGGAATGAAGAGATACGTAGGAGAGTGGGGCAGCAGGAACATTTGTCAGCCAGAGTGGACAGAAGGGTGCTGAGCTGGTATGGTCATGTTGAACGAATGGGAGATGAAAGGCTTACAAAGAGAATATGTAAGTCAGGTACAAGGGATGATAGAAGGGCAGGAAGACCCCCATTGAGATGGAGAGACTGTGTAAGAAAGGCTTTGGATGATAGAGGAATGACTATAGATCAGGCAGGGGAAGTGGTGGTGGACAGGAGTGAATGGAGAATGCTTGTGAATAGTAGAGTGAACACGTGGTCATTTGGAGTAAGGGGTCAGGCGCAAGTTGGACTAGATAATAGTCCATCAGGCGCCTGGCCCGGGGAGACGATTAATATGAAGGGTGCGCCTGGAAGTGTGGTGGGAGGGCTTGTGGCTTTGTCTCCGCTGCATGTCTGCCTGCCGAGATCGGAACCTCTCCGGGTGGTCGGGGGCCGGGGGAGTGCTGGAGCGACCTTGGTGACCATGGTCTCTGGGTCTTCTCCTGGGTGACCTGGATGTGTGTGAGTTTGTGCTTTTTATCTGTGTTTATTTGTTGTTTTATGTTGTTTTTGTGTTTTCCCTGTTCTTGCTCTGTCTTGAGTCGGCTACCCCCAAAATGGGGATTGGGCCTGAGCAGATAGATAGATAGATGAGAAAAATCGCTAAGCGAGAGAGGAGACTGCCTGACGAGAGAGCTGAGTTCTCGAGCCTATTAGCCAATCAGGGGCTGATATTCTAACTTACCACCACCATGTTGACTTACCCTGGTGTTAAGAAGCCAGTGCATATGTTAAAAATACAGAGGCTTGTGATTGGCTAAGGCAAGTGAGATGTAAGCCGAGGCTCAGTCAGACTACAAATCTGGCTTACTTGTTGGCTTTAGCAATCTGTATTTGGCTTGTGTTCACTTTATAATATCTATGTTATTAATGTGTTTATAATATCTATGTTATTAATGTGTTATATGTGATATATTTTAGCTCTCAGGGTTCGTATATCACTTTAGATTATCACATTATCATTAAAATTGCTTACAATTTTAGAGTTTCAATAATATATATGGAATAATGTAGCTATCACAACTTTATCAACACAAATCAATCAACAACCAATCAGCATCTTCTGTATACAATATTCTACTCTACAATGAAAAATATAAATGTACTTTATAAATATATCCATTAGAATGATTAGATGTATCTGTTAAACACCATAATGCAGGAAAAATTATTCTAAAATTATACAGTACAGTACTTGATGTTTTGAAATCACAACTAAAGAGATATACAGTGCACTCCCGTTATCGGCGCTCCAAGTATCCGCGATCCTTGCTATTCGCGGACACCCCTAAATAACCCATTACTCGTCATCCGCGCAAAAAACAGCAAAATACCAGCTATTCACGGATTTGAATCGGGCGGGTCGTTGCGCATCCCGATTCTTGTTTTGGTCGGCTATCTTGCATTCTTGCGTGACGTCAACACAGCAGACCAGCTGAGGCAGCAGCTCACAGCCCACAGTGTTGGAAAAGTTGAAAACCACCTGTTTACAAGCTTTTTTCTGCACGAACCTCGTATCTCCCGCATTCATTAGGGCCTTTAGAGCATTCAGTGATAGGGACAGTGGGCCTGGTGGTAATCATGATGGAAATAAATGCCCGGGACCATCAAAACAGAGAGCAAGCGTACCGACGCTGTTGAACAAAAGCGGGGAAATTATGCCGATGCGTAAGGCTAGGCTTAGTAGGCTAGCCTATAATGACTGATTTCAAATAAAGTTTGTGTGGTAAGTTATCTCATATTATGTATTTATAAGTAATCTATCTATCTATTGCCTGACGCCGTGATCCCCGAAGGGGTGGCCACGAACGAACCGCCCCCCGTCAGTCAACGCCCCTCCCCCCAACCAGCACCGCCTTCGTACATGTACTTCCTCACTCCATCCTTCCACCTCTCATTCGGTCTACCTCTCCCTCTCTGTCCCTCCACCTCGCTCTCGTACACCCTCTTAGTCATTCTCTCGCTTTCCATACGTTCCATATGGCCGAACCATCTCAAGTTGTTCCTTTTCACACTTTCCAGCACATCTACCTCCACACCACACCTCCTTCTTACTTCCTCATCTGTCTATCCCTCCATGTAACTCCGCACGCACTCCTTAAGTAATTCATTTCCACTGCTCTCACTCTTGGTCTGAGTCTCTCAACCAACGTCCATGCTTCGCTTCCGTAAGTCAGTGTCGGGATTACCACACTGTCATGCAAGGACTTCTTCACTTCCATACTGACCACCCTATTTCTTGTTACTGCTTTTAGCGTTCCTACAACCCTCTTCCCCTGTTGTACCCTTTCCCGCACTTCTTCATCCATAGTCCCATCTTTACTCAACACACTGCCCAGATACTTAAAAGAATTGACGATCTCTATAGCCTGACCGTTCAGCTTCACCTCACACTCTGTGACTTCACCCCTTTCGAAGACCATAACCTTGCTCTTCCCCGTATTTACCTTCAAATTCCGTTTTTCGCACACTGTTCCAAACTCATTTACCAGACCCTGCAACTCCCATTCATTATCACTCATCAGAACTGTATCATCCGCAAACAGCAGTATAGGTAGCTTCCACTCAATTCCCTCCCTTTTCAGCGATACACCAACATCCACTGCTCTTGATAGTATTTCTTTCATGACTCCATCCATATATACAGTAAACAACCACGGGGACATCACACACCCCTGTTTCAAACCAACATTCAGGTCAAAGAACTCGCTCTGCTCACTCTCCACACGTACTGCCGCCTTTGCACCCTCATACATGCTCTTCACTGCTTTCAGCAACTTGCCCTCTACTCCGTATATTCCTCAAATAAGTAATCTCCTCAAATAATATGCATTTATTGGATATATTTGAGGGGAAATGGGTACTTTATGGGTGACTGGACGAATGTGGAACAAAGTGTGGTACCGGTACCACACTTTGTTCCACATTCGTCCAGGTATCTGTTTAATCATTTGGTCCATATTAATGACATAAAGTAGGTCAAAATCACTAACTGGCAACTGTTCAGTGACCTTATTGGCAGCGTGTTTAAATATACTGCTCCTGTGCTTTAGGTTTTCGTAGACATTCGTGAATATAAAAACTTGTAACTCTATGAAATACTCTTTATACGATGCCCTATACGTGCTGTGTGACTTAGTGCAAAGGAAACTATGATAATGGGCCTAAAGTGTGCGTTTTTTCATTCCCAAAGACGAAACTATTTCAGCTCAGTGGACGAGAGCTATAAAACGAAATGATTATACACCTAATCAGTACAGCAAAGTAAGTACATGTATTATTTTTATTGTCCCATGCTTACATTTCCAAGTGTATTAACCTTTAGATAATACTGAATGTCAGATACTGAAGAAGAGGGTCAAAATTAACTGAGAATGTGGGTAAGCGTGAGTTGAACTATGACCCAAATATGGCGACGGTCACCGTCAAGTGGCGGCCACAATTGGTCAAGGTCGCGGTATTTTTACATACCAAAGGCTTTATATACTCACATGTACAAGTATTTGAATAATGTTTTACGAGTTGTTTTCTATTGCAAGAACGGTATTGTTTATAGTAATCGTAGTAACCAGTTTATCATCATCATCATCATCTCCGACGCCTTGCTTCCCCCTGGGAAACCCCCACTAGAGGATGGCCATGACAGAAACGTCTCCAAGCTACTTTGTCAAGACATGCCTCCTTTGCCCGTGCCACAATGCCCCTTCCACTACGTGGAAGTTTTTCTTCAATATATTTTTCCACTTTCTTTTCCCATACCATAGGTGGTCTTCCACTACTAGCGGTTCCACTCACCTGACTCCCATATATCTTTCTTGGCATTCTGTCTTCATCCATTCTCTGAACATGACCATACCACCTCAAAGTACTTCTCTTTATCCACTCAACCACACCACAATCAATGCCCAAAGCCTGCTCTTCCATTCCAAAGGACTCGTACACTTCCCTATTACTTGGCCCATCTAGCCTATTCATGCCAGCTGCCATTCTGAAAAAGCTCATCTCCACAGCTCTTAGTTTGAAGAGGTCCTCGTCACTTGCCGTCCATGTCTCGCTTCCATACGAGAGTGTTGGGAGCAGCACACTGTTTCTCAGTGACTTTTTGACTTCCTGGCTAACCATTCTTCCTTTGAGAATACTATCAAGTTCTCCAATCACTTTTCTCCCTTGCATTTTTCTCTCTTTTATCTCACTCTCCATTTTACCATATTTGCATAGTACAGCTCCCAAATACTTGAAACTTTCAACCTCTTCTAGTACTTCATTTTTCAATTTTATTTTACAACTTTTCTTGTGTTCTTTCTTGATTCTATATTTGTCCTTAAAATCTATAGTTTCATGCATTCTTCTCTCAAACACCATTACCTTACATTTCCCTACATTGACCTTTCTCTTTTCACATACCCTGTCAAAGTCAGTGACCACTCTCTGAAGTTCTTCAGCATTTTCCGCCAACAGGACTGCATCGTCCGCATATAGGCATGTTAAAATCTTCCATGTTCTTCCCTCTGATTCCAGTCTAGCTCCCACACCCATTGATACAGCCCTACATTCCCTAATCACTCCATCCATGTATATATTGAACAACCAAGCTGACATGACACATCCCTGTCTTACACCTACATTGACCTCAAAACTTTCACTTAACTTATCCCCTACCTTCACATTTGCCATTGCATTCCTATAAAAAGATTTTACTGCCATTAGCAACTTTCCTCCCACACCATATACTGTTAACACATCCCACAGTCACTTGAAAGTGACACTATCAATTATCATAGTCCAGTGAAAGTGACACTATAATAATAATAAAACTAAGTATAAGTGAAAGAGACACACATAAGTAATAATAAGTGCCTTCGTAACAATATGAACAAGTGAAAGTGACACTACTGTATATATATTATTAGCTTACCTAACAATACATAAAAGTGAAAATGACACCATCAACTATCAAAGTCCAGTGAAAGTGACACTATAATCATAATAATAATAATAAAACGAAGTAATAAGTGACAGAGACACAAATAACTTCATGAAAATAACTTTATTGAGTGAAAATAACATAATAACTATAGGGTAAGACGGGGTAATTTCGCCGAAAATCGCGTATTTTGACGAATAGACACTGCCTGCTGCCACAAATGGAATTTTAAAAATGTTATCTATACATTCAGCCTTTCTGCTATAGATGCCCAAAAAACGAAAACAAAATATATAATGTTTTGGTCATGCTGCCGAATTTTTGAAAAGTCACTTACCCCGCCCAGCAGGGTAATTTCGCCGCGACCTATTTTTCGCATCTAGCTAGTAAACTAGATAACATTATATGATTAATGGCCAGACAAAACACTAGCACGCAGGTAAACGCAATGAAAACATTCACAAACCCAAACTGTCACTAAACATGCCATTTGAAAAACGTTGCACGCACGCACACACAACTGAACAGGGCGGGCAGAGATGCAGGTGTGTCACATGTGTAGGCCTAGGCGCCACTGTCTAGTGCGGGTGTGGAGTTGTGGACATGTAGTGCGGATGTGGACGTGTCTAGTGTGGTTGTGGACGTATTTATTAGGCCTACGGGTGTGGAAGTCTTTAGTGCGGGTGTGGACGTGTCTCGTGTGGGTGCGGCGTGTAGGTTGCTAGTACAAAGTACCAGGCAGCAGCTGACGGCTACTGCCAACACTGTGTCACACGCAAACACACATACAAACCACCCACTAACTACACCCAAGAATCATAAAGGAAGGAGGGGAGATGTTAGTAGAGCCATTGAAAATGTTATTTGAGGTATCGTTTAATACAGGACAAATCCCGATGGACTGGAGAGAGGCGAACATAACAGCTATATTTAAGAAGGGAAAGAGAAATGACCCAGGGAATTATAGACCAGTCAGTTTGACAAGTGTTGTGTGTAAACTAATGGAAACGGTAATTAGAGAAGGAATAATGGATCATATGAAGTCAAACCAACTTTTCAGTGGGAGACAGTTCGGATTCTTGCCGGGGAGGTCGACGGTACTACAGCTAATTAAGGTGGTAGATGATTGGATGCAAATTCTAGAAGATGGTGATGTAATAGACGTGGTATATTGCGATTTTATGAAGGCCTTCGATAAGGTCCCACATAAAAGGTTAATAGAGAAAGTTAGAAGCTATAATATAGGGGAGAAATGTGTGAAATGGATAGAAGCCTTCCTGAAAGATCGGAGACAGAGGGTACTGGTGAATGGAATAGGCTCGGGGTGGAGGGAAATTACAAGTGGGGTACCTCAGGGATCTGTGTTGGGACCACTACTGTTCGTTATATTTATCAACGACTTGCCTGAAGTTATAACTAATGGAAGTGAGGTATACCTGTATGCGGATGACACTAAACTGTATAGAAGAGTGAGGAGTAAGGAAGATATGGGTTTGCTTCAAGGAGATGTGGAGGGCATGAAGGGATGGTCTGAGCATTGGTTAATGCCTTTTCATCCAAAAAAATGCAAGTACATGCGGATTGGGACCAGCAAGATAGACAAGGTAGGATACAGTATGTATGAAGCGATGGAGGACGTGAGTGCAGAAAAGGATATAGGAGTAGTGATAGACAATAAGTTAAATTTCTCAGAACATTTAGCGGAAAAGATAAACAAAGCCAATAGAATTGTAGGGCTGATAAGGACATTTGTGTCACTTGACGAAGAAATCTTCAGGAATCTCTATACAGCGCTGGTTAGGCCGCACCTGGAATATGCGAACCAGGTGTGGGCTCCATATATGGTAAAGGATATAGAAGCAGTGGAGAAAGTGCAGAGGAGAGCTAGCAAGCTGGTACCAACGTTGAAGAACGCGGGCTATGAGCAGAGGTTGAGGACACTGGGGCTTCCGACACTGGCATATAGGAGAAAGAGAGGGGGATATGATAAAGAGACTTTTAAGATAGTGTCAGGAAAGTACGATGAGGATGTGTGTGAAGGTATCTTCTTGATGCGGGAGGGAACAAGAACGAGAGGACACTCTAAGAAAATTTACAAAGAAAGAAATAGGCTTGAGAAGGCAAAGAATTCATTTTGTGATAAGAGTGGTAAATGAGTGGAACGCACTGCCCCAGTATGTAGTCGATTCCGAATCAATAAGGGAGTTTGAAAGTAATCTTGATAAAGCATGGGGAAGACAAGATTTGAAGTTTGATTATAAAACAAAAATACAGAATAGTAAAAATGTTGCGTCTGCTACCGCCGCCGCCAACACCGTGAACGACCGCAGCAGTGCAAGTACTGGTACTGAGCTGGATACACAGGCATAGTTTGCCTTTTCCAGAGGATCTACTGTAAGAAACTGTAAGAAACAAACACCCGACCATACCGTCAGATGCGCCGCTAGCCCCGGCTCCAGGCCCCGCGAAACTGCAACAAAACCTAAGCCAAACTAGATCTACAACCTAAGCCAAACTAGCTATTCAATCTAAACCAAACTTGCTCTACAACCTAAACCAAAACTGCTCTACAACCTAAGCCAAACTGCAGCCAAATCCATGCAATAGTTTTGGAGATATCGGCGTTTGAATGCAAATTATTAGCGCTGCGGCGAAATGATCCCGTCTTACCCTAATAAATGGCATAATAAACATTAAAACACTATCAAATCGCTTCCCGGCATAATTGCGGGTGGAGCGACGAGTGCAACTGGGCGTCATAGCTGGGGAGTGTTCGGACGCGCCGAGGTAAATGCGCGGAAAAAGTTACCTCCACTTCCATCACCATCACTCCGGAACCAGTTGAGCTAGAGAGCTCTACTCAACGCCATTCTACGCGGCAATGTAAGACGCACATTTTTATATATCTTTCATTAATGTAGGTAATATATTAAGCAAGATTAGCGTTAGTTTACTTTTGTTGATTTTCAGCCAGATCGCCCGGATACGACCTCCGTCATTTAGAAAGGCAGCCCGGGCCACGAGGGTTAATGAAATAGGAATGATTTTATATATATATTTTATTTATATTCATAACCTAGTTTTTGAATAAATTATACGAATGTGAGGGGCAAATGCAAGTCAGAAGTGTCTACTGTAAAAGGGCCGTGTAGGGTCTTAGTGAGTTTCAGGGAAAGTCTTGGGTTGATAGTGTGGGTAACTGAGCTAAATCAGTTCAGTTGGGAGAGCGGCTCAGAGCGCGGGGAGACGGTCTACCTAAAGCTGTGACGTCACGGACCTATCGCACAGGCATAGAGAAGGCATTGACCCGGCTCAGTTCGAAGATAGAGGTTGTATGTGCTGGCTGTAGTCCGACGTCTAACATTATCATCAAGACTACATACTTGGATACCTAGCCTTAAAGTCTTTGAAGATCACGATGTACGGCGTTCATAGTCATACTTCTTCAAGAACATATAACGGCCAAGGTATTGGGACAGATATTGGGGACGGATACCAGGCCGTTTAATATATTCTTTAACGTCTCGCCACAGCCTTTCTACATTTTGTGTATGGATGGTGGGATTCTCATGATTCAAGGAAGTTGAAGCTGTGAGTCTCTATTGCGGGGACGTTTTTCACAGTTGTCACCTATGAGTGGAACGATGAATCTTCTTGGAGACTCACTCTATCCCGCCAAACAGCCAATACTGTTCTAACTGCCGGGCCACGTTGACCTTGGCCTTGACGACAAAGGTTTCGTCTGTTTCGACGACGACACCTTGACCCCCGACTGGCTCCTGGTTTTCAAACCAACAATTTGTAACTTCACTACAAAAAGACCTCCAATCTACACTTGTTTTCTGTGAAATCTCTAAATTTAAAGTAGCCTTTCCATGTGAGAAGTCCTTTTGGACGAAGACATTTATGAAACCAAGCACCTGCCAGGCTTGTAACTTAGTTTGATGCAAAAAACTGCCTTTATAATGAGACCGACCTGATATAGCTGCCAACTTCTACCCGCCTGATTTCGACGACGACCCTGATGATCCACTGGACTGCATCAACCTCTTCAGCCTCTCATTAAGGTATGTTATCGTCTAGGGGACATATTACTAGGTGTTAGGTGAAGGTTAGGCTAATGTTAACCCCATTCTTACTGGGTTTTTCCACGTTGAAAAACAAGAAAACACGAGCTAACTTTCGAAATGAGGTTACCCTGTACTGTGATATTGGACTCGGAAAATTAGAAAAACCCGAGCCAAGTTTGGTCAAAACTTGGCTCGGGTTTTTCCATTTTCAGGTTTTGTTACTTTTAACCCTTTGGCTGCAGGTGACATTCTGGCAAGTTACAGCAATTTCCAGGCTTTAACCCGGCAACGGCGAGATAGCTCTCAAGAAGTTTTACTGGGCGAGGGCGGCAAAGCTCTTAAGAGGGAGGCCTAAAAAAAACATTTAAACGGCCCCAGTAGCACTAAACAATTTTAGTTTTTCCCTATACCTCATATCACTCCTCCACATCCCCTTCTTCCCCATCCCCCTTCAATTAATACCTATTTTCCCTGTTATTCCCTAATTCGTTGGTATATTTTTGTGCTAACATTAGCAAAATGTGTGGAGGATGTGCTTACGTGCCTAGCGGGTGTGTTACACAACCGAGAGTGTGTATGAGTAGGCTCAGTGTGGCTTGAGGCCTCGTGGACGGAGGGGTTGCCTCAATTTGCTCCATAATTCATGAATGGGCTGCTCCATGTATATTCGCGATTTTGACAAGAAAAATGATATTTTCACTTGTTTTATTGTTGTTACAGGTTACTATCTTCATAGTGAAGGTAAAATAGGCTCATATGAATAAGTAATAACGATATTTATCGTAAAATGACGATTATAGGCCTGAATGGAGCTTATATGCTCGCCCATGGGCATCGAGTTCAATACCCCCTGCTCGCCGTTTAAAAGTTAAAAGCCTGTAAAAACTGTAAAAATCGAGTGTCAGTGGGCGGGAGCGTGAGGGGCCCACCTCCGTCCCTCAGAGCAGCGAGCGGCTCACTGAGGTAGGCTGTATCTCGTGCGGGTCTCTCTCTGTTTCTCTCAACAGTGTAGCCAAGCGAGCGAGTGCTACCAAATAGCGGGTTTCCCGCGTTTTACTGGCACCGCTGCGGGTGAACCAGACCACGTACGGGGCCCGTTCTGGTCTCATTTTGAAGCTATTTTCGCCTAGTTTTTGGCAGAATACAGTTAATTTAATGCAGATGCTTGATTTATCATTCAGGAATGCCTGAATATGCCCCAAATAGCCCAAACATAGCCGCAGCCAATGGGTTAAATATTGTATTTTCAGAGTTCCTCCAATATTACCCCGCAAATTCCCTGATCTTCATAGCCCTCCCCACAATCGGGGGCCGTGTCTTAAGATTGATGGATAATTGGAAAATACTAAAATGCGACGGTCCTCGGTATTAAACAACACTGTACCGTATATCAAAGAAAAAAACAACAAAAAATTACCTGCAAAACTGATAACTGGTTGGTGATCCATTTTTACCAAAAAGATTCATCATATTCTAGTTACCATTAGACCATTTTCTTCAGCTCATAATCTACTTTTAGGACTCAAAGGGGTAAATTTGATTTCTATAAAACTCCCTCTGAATAACACAGGTCCTTCTTAAACTGACAAAAATCGTCTAACTTTAGCTACAATCAAAGGTAAAAAGACGTCATTGTGCGGAAGGGGATAAAAAGTAATTCACATCAGTACCATACCTGCAAAAATGTCCTGATTTATTGTCTTTAGTCGATGGGTGGCTACGATGTTCCAAAGTCTTGTACCAGAATGCTGATCGATATCCCAGTGTTTGGGATAATGGCCCGAATTCTTGTCCGTGAAGGAGCAGAGGTTTTGAATCCTTGTCTGTCGAGGAATTGATGTCCAAATTCTTGTCCGTGGCGGAATTGATGTCCAAATTCTTGTCCGTGGCGGAATTGATGTCCAAATTCTTGTCCGTGGCGGAATTGATGTCCAAATTCTTGTCCGTGGCGGAATTGATGTCCAAAAATTGATGTCCAATTCTTGTCCGTGGCGGAATTGATGTCCAAATTCTTGTCCGTGGCGGAATTGATGTCCAAATTCTTGTCCGTGGCGGAATTGATGTCCAAATTCTTGTCCGTGGCGGAATTGATGTCCAAATTCTTGTCCGTGGCGGAATTGATGTCCAAATTCTTGTCCGTGGCGGAATTGATGTCCAAATTCTTGTCCGTGGCAGAGTTGATATCCAAGCACATATATTCACACTGTAAACAAAAATATCCATACAATTAAGCATATTATCCATACAATTAAAAAACTAGGAGAGACCCATTCTATTCTGATTGCAATAGTAAAAGTCTGTCGACCCAATTTGGTCCGATGGGAGTCTTTTTGGACCTCCCGTTTCACTTAATTACTTTCGAGATTTTAAGATGTTTCACCCCATTCAGGTGTTAATATTTTTTCTGAGCGAGCAATTGTGAGCCTGGAACTTGAGGAAATTTTCCTTCGGTCACGAGATTTTTCTAGGCTATAGAAAAATGTACAAATTTAGCTTGAAGGGGGTAATATTAGTTTGAAGGAAGTCTAATAAGGATTTATGTTAGACCAACTGAACCTAACCCAATACAATAAAATTCAGCACAAATACATCGAAACAGAATCCTGTTTAACCCTTCCAGCCCGGCAAATGGGCAGGACCCCGGGTGTCCTTGTAACAGGCAGTAAGCTTGAAAGTCTATTCAGCTTGGTCTGAACGCTGTGCGTCCGACGCATGTAAACAAAGCCGGTCATTGCATCACCGCACCTCCGAAAACAAGGAGACGTCGGATCAATGTTGTTGTTGCATGGTATGACAAAATTAGTGTCTGAAAAGCTCCGATATTGTCAACATCGCGGCAAAATTCGCTCCACGGAAATCGTCATCACAACTGAACCAGTTGACTTAGAGAGCTCTACTCAACGCCAGTCTACAGATTAGAAACCGCACTACGTTTAAAGATGCGTGGGAAATTTCAAGCAGTTAAAATAACAAAGATACGGTAGCCTAGGCCTAGACGTTTTTCGGCCAAATTGCCCGGGTACTCAACTACTGTAACTCAATACTGTCCTTAGGAGGGCAAACCCGGGCGGGAAGGGTTAAGCGTGAATGTAGGGGCATAGCAATAGCGGCTACGGCTAAGGGCTCCCGTTCCCTACTGCTACTAGCCACAGCGGTTACAGCGCTTTACGTGTGACATCACTATTTTACTGTTTTTACAAGACTTACACAAGTTACACACTAGGCTACACAGTTCGGTGCGCTACAAGAAATTTGGGGTATTCTATAGAATAACAACTCGATTACGGGATTCCTGTCTTATGGAATATTATATTTTTTTTGCTCTTACCTTACTCAAGGGACCTTACAGATGCGCGGATTAGTGCTACTTTTCGATTTTTTCGGTTATTTGCCCCCCTGCTGGCAATATATATGATGGCAATATATATGATGGCAATATATATGATGGCAATATGTCATGGGGGTGGTGAGCCCCCCTTCAACATATTGTATCCAATGACATTCAAATTAGACGGGAACATGATTGAAAGCGTCTTGCCCCAAGTTTTGCTAATATACGCTGTTTTCGCCGTTTTACGCATTTAACCCCTCATTTTCCCTGTACTTCAAAGTTCATAGCCCTCCCCACTATCGGGCGGCGTGTCTTAAGATCGTTGTAGGCTATAGGCTAATGGGGAAAATGTTTGGTCAATATAAAGATGATGTAATTAAATTCATACATCGATTTTATCGTGGCCTACAGGTTTCTTATACTATCTATCTATCTATTGCCTGATGCCGTGATCCCCGAAGGGGTGGCCACGAACGAACCGCCCCCATGCACCTCTGTCCCCAGTCAGTCGACGCCCCTCCCCCCAACCAGCACCGCCTTCGTTCATGTACTTCCTCACTCCATCCTTCCACCTCTCATTCGGTCTACCTCTCCCTCTCTGTCCCTCCACCTCGCTCTCGTACATCCTCTTAGTCATTCTCTCGCTTTCCATACGTTCCATATGGCCGAACCATCTCAAGTTGTTCCTTTTCACACTTTCCAGCACATCTACCTCCACACCACACCTCCTTCTTACTTCATTAGTCTGTCTATCCCTCCATGTAACTCCGCACGCACTCCTTAGCCTCTGAACTGCGCATGTGGGTAATTAGAAACGTCTGCCTGTGCTGACGTATTTGAGCTGTTTCCATCACTAAAATATTCATTTTACCATAAATAGCATTAATACATATCCATATGCGCCTATTATAGGTTGATTATAAAGGTATTAACCTGTTACAACAATAAAACGAGTGAAAACAGCGTTTGGATGGTCAAAATCGGCGATACAGGACGCGAGTTACATAATGTATGGGTGAGGCAACCTCCTTTCCCGCCAATTTCCCCCAAGGCCACTGAGACACTGTCGATCGATACTCTCTCTCTCTCTCTCTCTTGCACTCGCTTGCTAACAGTGATGACAATACCTTGCTTGCAACTCGCTAATGTTAGCACGAAAATATACCTCAGAATAAGGGAATAACAGGGAAAATAGGTGATAACTGAAGGAGGGGAGGAAAGTGGGGTATATAATAAGCAAACCACCCACCAATTTTCATGACAATTTTGAAATGCATGTTGGAATCCCTATAAACTGTACTTCATTTTTATGTAAGTTTGATAATTTGGAAAAATCGATTAAGGGAGAAAATTAACATTGAAAATGATGTGTAAAAAGTCTCTCATAAACGGCGGGCCGCTATGTTATTGTAGTTTGCGGCCTAATTTAGTCTGTTAATTCACTTTATCCTTAATTGGACCCCCTATGAAGTACAGTACAACAGATTATGATGACATAAGTGACGGGTGTTTAGAGGGGGCAGAACTCCCCCTTCAACATATTACGTGTCCCACAGTAACTTCTATTATATAAACAACCCAAGAATTTTCACAGATTTTTAAAATTTCATTTAGGATGTAATATAACTTATACTCCATGTTAAAATAAGTGTCAACCCTCGAAAAATTCTATTAAGGGAGATACAGAACCTAGAACCTGTAACGATATTTGTCCAGGGTTTCACCTCCCCATAGACGGCACACAACACGACACGGCGGACCTCTTTCTCCCTGCCTTTCAGTCTAATTAACACTAGGAATTTACCTAATTTTCTATCCAATGTACTATCCAACCAGCGGGCGTGTGGGGGCGGCAGCCCCCACCCATAATACTAGGTTAGGTTAGGTAAGGTTGGTAGGTTAGGCTAAAATCTTTAATGTTGCTTAATTGTTGGATAATGAGCTTACTGGTTAAGTTCATTTTCTATCCCATGTATCATCCAACTACTTTTGCCAAAACTTGACTGTTTTTTTCTCATTTTGGGGGTTTCTTAAGTTGAAAAAACAAGAAAACCTGAGCCAACTTTTTGTTGCCACTTTCTGACTTTTATGCAGCTGAAAAATCTTAAAATCCGAGCCAACGTTTGCCAAAACTTGGGTTGGGTTTTTTCATTTTGGGGTTTTCTCAAGTAGAAAAACAACAAAACCCGAGCCAACTTTCATCATAAAAGCCATTATATCGCCTTTTTATGTCTTTAACCCCACATTTTCCCTGATCTTCATAGCCCTCCCTATTATCGGGCGCCGTGTCTTAAGATCGTTGGATAAAGGGGAAAACGATTTTTGCGGAAGTTGAAATTAATGTCAATCACTATATATTGATGCAAATAAACTAAAACTAAAAAAAAAATAATGAAAATAATTGGTGGGTGGTTTCCTTAATATTTTCCGAAAGTGGGGAAGGAGGGGAGGTAGAGGACTGATATTTTGCATGGCCCAAGGGCAAAAAATGTTTAGGCTAATTAAAATTGATTTTTTTGTTCTCTGACTCTTAAGAGTCTTCCCGCAGTCCGCCGGGGGAACTCTTAAGAGTATTCCCGCAGTTCCCGGGTTAAGTAATTCATTTCCACTGCTCTCACTCTTGGTCTGAGTCTCTCAACCAACGTCCATGCTTCGCTTCCGTAAGTCAGTGTCGGGATTACCACACTGTCATGCAAGGACTTCTTCACTTCCATACTGACCACCCTATTTCTTGTTACTGCTTTTAGCGTTCCTACAACCCTCTTCCCCTGTTGTACCCTCTCCCGCACTTCTTCATCCATAGTCCCATCTTTACTCAACACACTGCCCAGATACTTAAAAGAGTTGACGATCTCCATAGCCTGACCGTTCAGCTTCACCTCACACTCTGTGACTTCACCCCTTTCGAAGACCATAACCTTGCTCTTCCCCGCATTTACTTTCAAATTCCGTTTTTCGCACGCTGTTCCAAACTCATTTACCAGACCCTGCAACTCCCATTCATTATCACTCATCAGAACTGTATCATCCGCAAACAGCAGTATAGGTAGCTTCCACTCAATTCCCTCCCTTTTCAGCGATACACCAACATCCACTGCTCTTGATAGTATTTCTTTCATGACTCCATCCATATACAGTATACAGTAAACAACCACTGGGACATCACACACCCCTGTTTCAAACCAACATTCAACATTTCTTATACTGTACCATGTATTTCATTCCTATATAGCCATGTCTAAATGCCCGTAAAAATGTATTAGGCCTACTGATCCTGAAAAAAAAAAAAAAATATCCTCTAGGCCTATATCGCCTACCTCGCAAGAGGCGGGTGGCTTTGTTTACATCCGCCGCGAACAAGTAGAAGAAGAAGCGTTGGGGATTTTTTTTTTGCCCCCTACTGTTTAGGCCTAAATATATGACGATTTCAATAAATCCTGGGGGGGGCTTGCTCCCCCCTCAACATATTTTGTATCCCACGGCAAACGGTTAGCCTATGGCCAAATAGTTATTTTTCGCGAGTGAAGGGACGTGTTTTTAGATTGTTGTTTAATGGGTAAATATGCATTTCCGCCTATTATCACACATCAAAATAACTCTAAATTAGCCTAGATAAAAACAATTAATTTTTTTTTTAGCAATTTAATTATCCTACATCATCTTTAGGCCTATAGGCTAGGACCAAACGTTTTTTCCGAGGCTTGTAATTATTTCTAAACACTATATTGATCAAAACTAGGGCTAACAGAGAAAAATAAAGATAATAGTCAAGGACACTACATCCGCCTTATTAGAAACAATTTATTAGGGAAAATAGCGACCAATAGAATCGCCATATTTTTCTTATTATAGTCCGCATGGAGGATTTTCATTAGGCCTAGGCCTATCGAGTATCGATAACTTGAAAAAACACGATTTAAGAAAAATACACCAAAAATCTGTCAAAGATGTCAAATAGCGGGGGTGTGGGGGCGGCAGCCCCCACCCATAATACTAGGATAGGTTAGGTAAGGTTGTTAGGTTAGGCTAATGGGAAAAATGTTATTTTAATACCACAAATTTTCAGAGTGTTTTTTATAAAATAAATTGTTCATTTACATCAATATATAGTGTTTGTAATTACTGTAATTAGAAATTTCGGGAAAACCTATTTTCCCCATTAGGCCTATTGATGATGTTGAGACACGCCCCCGATAGTGATTTGAAAAGATATTAGCCTAACCTAACAACCTTACCTAACCTAACCTAGTATTATGGGTGGGGGCTGCTGCCCCCACACCCCCGCTCGTTGAGTACTAATCCCTTAGTAAATAAAAAAAACAAAATTGGCTGTCGATTACGAAGGTGAAAAAGTCGATGAAGTCTATGGTGTTTACTCTGCAATCTTCAGCTTTGATTGTACATTGATAACGGGAAAGTACCGTATTGACAACCTTGTTACGAAAAAGACATTTTAGTACCATATTTTTTTATTAGGTTTTGCCGAGGGTTAAAACAAATTTTCTTATGATCTTTAGAGCATATAGCCTAGCCTAGATTCAATATTTATGTTCAAATATAGGCCTATCAACAAAATTTGTGGTATTAAAATAACATTGAACCGGCTAATGTCCTTTCAAAGGGGTATAGACCGTATAGGCTAGTTATGCTAGTAAACACTAGGATAGCCTATACCCGGTCAGAGGTAAGAAGAAGAGTCCTGATGTAGTCTCCTTGAATGTTACCAAAATAAAAATATCAATCGGAAAATTAGTGACATTAGCCTAGCCTAGCCTAGCCTAGGCTAAATGTGAAATGGTCCCAAAATTCATCAGTGGCTTTTGTGGTTGGACCAACCTATTCATAGCCTAGGCCTAAATCTAAAATCTATACTGGTTCAACGTGCAAATTAGGCCGGAAAAATGTTATTTTAATAGGCCTACCACGAATTTTCAGAGTGTTTTTTTATAAACAAAATTGTTCATTTGCATCAATATATAGTGTTTGTAATTAATTAGAAATCTCGGGAAAACCTATTTTCCCCATTAGGCCTATCGATCGATGTTGAGACACGCTCGCTCCCCATAGTGATTTGAAAAGACATTAGCCTAACCTAACAACCTTACCTAACCTAACCTAGTATTATGGGTGGGGGCTGCCGCCCCCACACCCCCGCTGGTTGAGTACTAATCCCTTAATAAAAAAAACCAAAATTGGCTGTCGATTAGGCTATACGAAGTTGAAAAAAATAAAAAATCGATTAAGTCTAGGCCTATGGTGTTTACTCTGCAATTTTCAGCTTGATTGAACATTGATAACGGGAAAGTACCGTATTGACAACCTTGTTACGAAAAATAAATGTTAGTACCATACATAGAGGGGGAGAGGTAGACCGAATATGAGGTGGAAGGATGGAGTGAGGAACTACATGAACGAAGGCGGTGCTGGTTGGGGGGAGGGGCGTCGACTGACTGGGGACAGAGGTGCATGGGGGCGGTTCGTTCGTGGTCACCCCTTCGGGGATCACGGCGTCAGGCAATAGATAGATAGATAGACCATAGGATACTTTTAAGTTTTATATTAGGCTTTTCCGAGGGTTTAACACATTTTCATATGATCTTTAGAGCTATCGATGACTGAAAGTACCGTATTGACGAATTGTTACGAAAAATAAATTTGATAAATCTACAGTTATACTACCCCTATTTTGTCTATATTCTGTTGGTACTAATGGGTTAATATTATTAGTAGTAGACTTATTATGGTTTGATGATGCGCGAAAATGTATAATTGACTTGTAATAGACACATTGAAGTATTACAAACCTTCGCGAACCCATAAACAGGGAACGTGAGGTGGGTGTAGACCGTCGCGCACCCATAAACAGGGAACGTGAGCTGGGTTTAGACCGGTCACCAGACAGGTTAGTTTTCGGTTCGGTTAGGTTAGGTTAGGCTAATGTTAAAAATACTAAAATGCGACGGTCCTCGGTATTAAACAACACTATATCAAATAAAAAATAAAAATCAACAACAAATTACCTGAAAAACTCGTATCTGGTTGGTGATAAATTTGTATCAAAATAGGTTTTTTCCAGTTTCCGCCTCTGCTGAACCATCCAAAAACACGCTAAAAGGCGTGTTATGAAGGGGGGAGGTGGTGGGGGGTAGTCTGGGAGGGGTAGTATAACTGTAGATTTACCATAAATTTTAGTACCATACTTTTTTATTAGGTTTTGCCGAGGGTTAAAACAAATTTTATTATGATCTTTAGAGCATATAGGCCTAGGCTAGATTCAATATTTATCTTTATATCAACAAAATTCGTGGTATTAAAATAACATTGAACCATTAGGCCTAACTATTACACGAAATATTGGTAATTGGCCTTGGCCTAGGCTAAACATAGGCTAGGCTATAGCCTAGCCTAGGCCCTAGGGAGCCTGGCGCCCCTGGCCGGGTCCAAAACTATAAATTGACCCCTTTATGGCCAACAATAATTACATAGGCTAGGCTACATACACACACACACACACACAAGTTCTCGGCTGGTGACTGGTTAGGTTATGGTAATAATACATGTACAAAATACTACGAAAATTACAATAAAAACCAAAATAGTTACAAGCTCAGTTCAGTCGAGTTGCTGGTCGGGAAGCTATGCCTTTGCAACGGCGCCTCCCTTTTGTCGTGTTTTCTGTTTTTCTAGTTTAACAGTGAAATTTATTATGTGCTATTGGGAGGTTTGACGACCTCCCTTATAACCAAATAAGGAAAACCTCTTATTTGGTAGCAGTCTCGGAGTATCCAACGTAGGGCTTATGATCTCAGCCGCTACCACAGCGGGCCGATTTATCGGTACTCACGCGAAGTAACCAAATAATATCTAGAGTTGCACCTCAATTCACTACTAGGCACGTTGTACACACTCCGAGACGACTAAGAAGGAAGAGAAAGCGAAGGAGAGAAAGAATTGTTATAGTTACCCATTTAATCTAGCTGCTCTCCTCTAAGCCATGCTCCATGTTCTATGAGCCTGCGCCAGGACCTGCCAAAGTATCGAGGTATCAAGTAATCAGTTTAGATTGGATGGGCAGGGGATCGGCATGAGGGCGGGATACTCTGTCGTTGGATACTCCGAGACTGCTACCAAATAAGGGGTTTTCCTTATTTGGTTATAATTTAGTAGCAGTCTCTACGTTTCCAAGTTTCCATCGTAGGGCTTGAATCCCAATTTGGAGGCGGACATCCAAGAAACCTTAAAAACCCCAAGCCTTAGCAAAAGTAGATGACCAAGAAAAGACACAAATAAACAAATCAGTTTATAGGAAAAAGAGCGTAACAGTACGGTGCATATTAAGAAAGTACATGATACAAGTGTATCAGTCTAGGCCCTAGGGTCTAAAATGCACAGGCAGGTAAAGGAAGAGGTCATGTCGACCTTGGAATGGCACACCAACATGGGAAAGGTGAAGTCAATTGTAAAGTAGTACAATAACAAACAGCACGGCACAGCATGTGGATGACCTCGACCTCCGAAGACACTCTTATGTACAAGACATGGGTATGAGGCATAGTTTATACCAATACAAAAACCCGTAGACAGTATAGTCCAAACGTAATAAACCTTAAGAGTTACATCCGTAACACTAAACAGACAGTACTGTTCAGACAAGTATTGAAAGAGAAAGTCTTTGTACAAGCATACAAACCCCCCCCCCCCCCCCTGTTGTAGGGAAAGGAAGAAAATACAGTACGGGAGGAAGAGACACAGGAGACGGTGGATGTCACCACATGACACTCTGTAGTTACACGACATGGGTAGGAGGCAGAAGCATACCAACACAAAACCCGTAGACAGTTGAGTCAGAAAGTAAAAACTGGAAGAGCGAAATCCTAAAGTGAAGCCAAATGGAAAGTATTCACAAAAACACAAGGCACGGCATAGCAGGCGGACGCCATCAGACAACACTCTGGAGGTACATGACACGGGTAGGAGGCACAAGTATACCAACACAGAACCCGGAGACAGTGGAGTCAGAACCGAAAAAGTGTAAGAGCGAAAACCGTAAGTGAAGGCAGGTGTTAAGTGTTTACAAAACAAATGGCACGGTATAGCCGGCTGACGACATCATCCGACATTCGTCATGTACAAGACATGGGTATGCGGCATAAGCATACCAAGGTAAAACCCGTAGAAAGTATACATCCTCCATACCAAACAGACATGTATTGAAAGAAAGGCTTTGTACAAGCATACAAAAAAGACCTCCCCGCCCCCTTTGTCAGGGAAAGGAAGAAAATACAGTATGGGACGAAGACAGCAGGATGGATGACGAAGCAGGGGACACGTTGATGGAACGCGACCCAAGGCATATGAAGCCTATGGCCGTGGGTATGGAGAGCTATGTGCACACCGAAGACCGTCCCGGCACAGTGGCACACACAGAAGCAACAGGGCGTGAATATGGCATAGCAGAAGTTCCATACGAGTCTACAAAACGAACAGAAGGGGTCAAAGTGACGAACCCGAGGGAAGGGGCCCTGGCTATGGTTTGGAGCCGGACGGAGCCTAAAGCAGGTCTTCAGAAAGGTGACACCCCTTGTGAGGGAGCACCAGCCCCGTCAAGGCCTCCAAGAGTACCCCAAGAGCGGGCAGGCGGCCTCGAAAGATGTAGGACCGTACATGCCGGCGAGTGTCCCAAACCAGTGATGAAGGGAACGGAACACAAACGCAACCGAGGGAGCTGTTTGCTCACTACCCAGCGTCACGGAGCCAGTTAGGGAACCCAATCCAAGATGACTGAAGCCCTCCACGGAGACATCAGCCAGCGCCGATGAAGCATATCAGCCAAGCCGAGGTCAAAAGGCAGCAACCACCCAGCCACACAAACATTTATGACACAAATGCCAACAAGGTCCCTAGGGCCCTAATCCGGCCCAAGAGGAAGCCGGAGACAGGGAGGGGAACGGAACACGGACACCATTGTTTCAGCCGTTTGGCAACACACTTGCGGCGGCAACAGAGTTTACATGTTGGAGCAGCGGTGGGGCAGGACTTTAGTGTTCCATAGGCTAATTGTCTAACCGACAGGAGAGTCTTGTGAAGGTGCAGTCTCTTTGGAACACTGTTAAGTCTGGTGTGGTAACCGAGACTGCAGGAGCAAGTGCAGCGGGGGGGGGGGGGGGGGACTCCGGCGAGTCATGCTGAGGCACGGTTAGCACCACACCAACAACATCCACAGTGACGACCGGGCGGGGCAGTGGTGAGGTGGGACCTGATCGTCCTACAGTACACCCCAATTACTGAAAAGCAACCCGTCTGAGCCGGTACAATGCATGTGAACGGACAAATGACGGGAACCCAGTACACGTATGTATAGCGGAGCGTACCAAGCACGGGCCGGCCACATGGGCGCGATCAACCAAACCCCGCGCCAGAAAAATCCCAGCCCGTGGAGGACGTAGCACATGAGGAGTGCGACGGGCGGAGGCAATGTGGACACCGACTGTCACCCACTCCAGTCCGTGCCGAAGGCATCAGCGGATAAGAAGACCAACCGAAAGGCCACCGACAAGCCCGCCAGGGCAAGACAGCGATCCCGCAGGAAGAAGAACGGTACCAACAGGATCAAGGCCCGGACGCGAAAGCGAAGAGCCCTGACCACTCGCCGTGGTGGCGAAGACCCATGTTAGATCGGGATCCCCACCCCCCTCACACGACGCATCTGTGGCTATCCAGATGGCCGCCGGGGGAGCAGGCCAGGGCACCGCTGCCGCGAGCGAGCCCCGAGCGACCCAGTGTGATAGTCTCATATGTAGCAAGCGCGGTACCGGCCACAGCCAGTAAATGGGGGGGGGGCAATACAGGGAAGTGTTAGGGGACCAGTAGAACAAGGTGGTCGAGTCCGAGCTGGCCTAAAGGCACGGTCAGTGCCGCCCAAGGTAAAGATCCCAGCCGGGAAAACACCCAGAACACATTCGTGAACGAGAACGGGCAGAACACGACAAGTGTGGACGTGGACACCCGACCCAGGGGAACAGGAGCACAGTGGAGGTTCCATGGCCCCCAGTGTGAAGGTGGGAGGACCGCCATGTGAAATAGCGATGGTGAACCCCAGGCCTGTGACACGGACGACTACAGCGAGTGTGTCCAGGACACAATGTGTGGAGATGTTATCGCGACGGCACCTCCCCCATACATGGACCGGAGTACCTGGGCCACCTCCTGAGACACTGCGTCGATGACGGGGAGGGCGCCCGAGAGGAGGTTGAGACCTCCACCTCCAGGCCAGACCCTACTATACCCCGTCGTGCTCACGACCGGCGTGGCTAGCGTAGGAAGTGGGGGCGGGAGAAGCCGGTGCGGGCGTTTTGCGTCAGGCCCACCACCAAGTCAATGAGACGGCCGGTTGAGGGGAGAGGGTATGGGCCAGGAGGAGCTACGCGTTGTGCGGAGCATAGCCTCCCTTAAGTTGTCTGGAGAAAGGAACTACCATGGCCAAACCCCCGTCCACCTGGCCGTCCTGACGAAAACGGAGAGCGGGCCTCACGCTCCGGCCTGTCCCCATCCCGTCCGAGCAAGGCAGCGGAGGACGAGGGTTCCGGAACTTGCCAGCATAGTCCACCCACAGGACGGAACGGCAAACTGGGTACGAACGGCCATGGAAGGAGCGTATACAACGCCCCCCGCGGCCCGTCTCATAGCCCAAGCCCCAGGGCTCCTTGCCGGCGACGGACCACCACTCGCATGGTTGGAAGAGGACGATGAGGGCTTCGCCACGACCTCCCATTGTGCGGAGCATGTGTCGCTGAGCACAAGCAAGAAAGCCTCCTGCCAAGCCACTCCCAGGAACGTCAGTCCCGGACTTAACCCGGGAGCTGCGGGGAGACTCATAAGAGTTCCCCCGGCGCACTGCGGGGAGACTCTTAAGAGCAGAGACTTTGAACACGTACCAAAACCGCGCGTTTATAGCCAGGCGGCTGAAAATTGGTGTGGGTATAGTACTACATGTCAACTCTCGATACCACCCCGCCAAACGCTCGCCCCGCACTCGTGCAAGCACCACCGCGCCAGTAACCACGCACTAGTCATGGAGCCCACACGTCCCTCACGCTCGCTCCCTGATGACACAACCAGCCCTCCTTCTGGTGGTGTTAGCCGCCGTGGAAGGCAGAGGGTGGCTGCCAAAGACCCTAGCTACCAGTACGACACGCCCTACAGCTCAGAGGACGAAGCACCAGCACCCAAAGCACGAAAAACACGTGCAAGCAGGGCAATGGCACAGAGGTCATTGGTCTTTCGGGACACTGCCACCACGACCCAGGCCACTGCAACAACCACTACCACCACCACTGCCACCCCTGCCACCGGTACCAGCGACGCAGGAGGCCGCCCTAGGGCTGCATTACCTGCGGGGGCAGGAAAAATGAAAGGCACGGGCGTAGGGAAGAGAACCCGTACGCCAGCCACAGTGCCCCTACCACCACCACCACCACCAGCCGCCCCTGGCCCGGCTGCCCCTGCCGCCCCTGCCGCCCCTGCTGCCCCTGCCGCCCCTGCCCAAGGAACAGGGAAGGGGAAGGGGAAAGGGAGAGGGAAAGCGACTGGGAAAGCGACTGCTGGCCCTGGTGTCCCTGCCGGCCCTGCTGCCCCTGCCGCCCCTGCTGCCCCTGCCGCCCCTGCCCAAGGAACAGGGAAGGGGAAGGGGAAAGGGAGAGGGAAAGCGACTGGGAAAGCGACTGCTGGCCCTGGTGTCCCTGCCGGCCCTGCTGCCCCTGTTGCCCCTGCCGCCCCTGCCCAAGGAACAGAGAGAAGGGCGACAGGCACCACCATCATCTTGCCATCAAGGCCACGCACCACTGCTGCCCCTGCCGCCCATGCCGCCCCTGCCCAAGGAACAGAGAGAAGGGCGACAGGCACCACCATCATCTTGCCATCAAGGCCACGCACCACTGCTGCCCCTGCCGCCGCCCCTGCCACCGCCTCTGCTGTCCCTGTCCATAAGACTCCCGCACGTGCCAAAGTGACCCGGAAAACTCTGACACCATCAAAGTATGCCGCCCTGCTGTTTGATGGTGATTCGCAGGACATTGGCAGCCCGGGTTTCGACGACGAAGCCCTAGCACGGGACCAAGGGTGGGGGGATTTGGGAGTGGACAGTGGGAGTGAGTCCGACGTCGGTGACGAAAATGAGGAAGGGCATCATCTGTCAAGTGAAGAGGAGGGTAATGATGATGAAGTGCTGTATCGCGACCATGGAAGCGATATTTCAGACGATGAAGCAGACGCAGACGACATTCCGATCCCTGAGCTGCCTTCGTTCGATTGGTCTGACGGGGTCAATTTTGTACCTGACGTGCCCCAGTTCAATCCTGGGACGTCAGGAACAACTGACGACTGGCCCTGTGATGATCAAGCGAACGAAAGCGACTTCTTCCTCGCTTTTTTCGACATGGAGGTAATGACGTACATCGTTGCCCAAACAAACGCCTACTACAGGTGGGTGTTTGGCAGATTGGACGTCCTTTCTCCAAAAGCGAGAATACGAGGCTGGGTGGATACGACTGTGGAAGAATTTCTGACGTTCTTTGCCTTGTTGTTCCTCATGCCTCTGATCAAGAAGCATGTGTTGCAACACTATTGGAAGCACGACCCTCTCATCGCCACCCCAACTTTCAATAAGTTCATGACTCGTGACAGATTTTTGTTGCTGCTAAGATTTATGCACTTTGCAGACAACAAAAATCCTAACAGGATTGACAGGATATGGAAAGTTCGGGATGTGTTCACCATGTTGTTGGAGAGGTATAGGAAATACTTTTACCCCTTCCTCAATTTGGTGATTGATGAGTCGCTCGTGCTCTTCAAAGGACGTCTTGTTTTCAAGCAGTATATCCCCTTGAAGAGGCATAGGTTCGGAATCAAGCTCTTCGTGTTGTGCGACTGTGAAACTGGAATAGTGCTTGACATGATCGTGTATACAGGAACTGACATTGACGTACCGAAAGCCGCTGCCAATGACCCCATGGGCATGTCAGGTGCCATCGTCAGGAAAATGTTGGCACCTTACCTGGGCAAAGGCCACATCATCTACACTGACAACTGGTATACTTCTCCTGCTCTCTGCCAGTTTCTTTATGACAACCAAACGGGGTCATGTGGGACTGTCAGAAAGACAAGAAAGTTTATGCCAAAGTTCACAGGTGATGTCATTCCTCTCACAGATGCCTCCTCCAGTGACACACCTTCAGAAGACGACCTGGCCCAGGAACACCGCGAGAGTCATGTGCGAAGAAGGCGACGAAAGGGGCAGAAATACAAGCAGCTCGAGAAGTGTGGGAAACTGATAGCCCTGAAGTGGAAGGATAAGCGAGACGTCCACCTGCTTTCCACCGTCCACACAGGTGCCCAGGTGGATTCTGGCAAAATCCACTACCGAACCAGGAAGACAATCTACAAGCCCGACATGGTAGTGGACTACACAAAAAACATGCGCCTGGTGGACAAGTCTGACTGTCAGCTGTCAGGCGTTGAGTGTCTGAGGAAGACTGTGAAGTGGTATCACAAGCTCTTCCTCCACCTAGTTGACATAACGATGCTGAACGCCTACAACTTGTGGTTGGTGAAAAAGGATATATGGCCCCAAACCAGAAGCTGAAATTCCGGGAGTTCGTGTACAACGTCTTCTACCAACTCCTGGAGAAGTATGGCACCACCACTCGCAGACGTACGGCATGGCGTGGGGATCACGTTCCTGACCGCATCCAGCTGGGTGTCGAAAGACACTACCCCATCAACACTGAGATGCTTGGCACTCGCCACAGGCAGGCGCAGTGCACCGTCTGCAGCTCCAGTGTCAGGAAACCCCATGTCACGAAAAGAGTCACCTCAATGTGCGCCGAGTGCAAAGTTCCACTCTGCCTGGGTGACTGCTTCAGGGACTACCACACCTTCAAGAACTACTGAGTGTCGGCCCCTGCCCTGCCCTGCCCTGGACTCGCCCCGTGCCCTACCCTGGACTCGCCACCTGCCCTGCCCTGAACTCGCCCCCTGCCCTGCCCTGCCCTGGACTCGCGCCCTACCTTACCTGACCTGACCTAATTGATCACGCTACCTCATAATGTAACATATATATTATATAATGTATAAGTTCCAAAGATGTCCCTGTGATATAGCTTTTTACATTATATAATTGTATCTTTCATTATTTAGTTTATAAGTTTCAAAGATTTCCATGTAATATGCCTTCTTTTTTAGTATACTCAATATATATGTTTGTTATAGCCAAAGTAATGTGTATATATTTTCTTACCTCAAATGAATTGTACCAAAATAAATATGTTTCAATAAATCCTGTCAAACCTACTAAGATAATAAAAAAATAAAATAAAAAATAAAAAATACAAGGTCATGTCATTGTATTCTTACAATATGATATATTATATGAATATTTCATATTGTTAGAATACAATGGCATGATCTTGTAAAAAAAAAAATGTATCAAAATTTATCTAAACAGTATAAAACCTTCCCCATAACACCCCTGTTGGATTCGATCCCACTACCCTACAACACTTTGAGTTTTCCAGTCCGCGACCTTACCAACCATGCCACAGGAGCTCATACCAAATGTCACTCAAAACTTCGTGTCTACAATCGAAATGACTATATACAAAACAAAAAAAATTATCCCACCAATATACGTTTGTAAATTGATGGGATTATCAATTATATCATGCAAAGGTTTATAAAAGTTTGTCTCTGTCAAGAATTAGTAATTATATACCTTTATTCTGTCAAAAATTGCTCAAACACTCAGCAAAATTGCCCCTCTCAGTGTGACTCCAGTCATTATCACACGGTCAGTGGGTCAGTGGGTGACCCTTGCCTCCCTCCATCCACAACACCTCTCTCTGTCTGAGTTTGGCTACCAACTAAATTCGTATAAATACAGCATGCATAAAATACTCTTCACAAATACATTTGTATTGTATAATATTGTAAATAATAGTGAATAATAACTGTGTGGGTGTCGAAAATTGCTCAACCATCTTTCTTATATCTCGCGCGTATATTGGATTATACATAGTCATGACTGTCATACTTGCAGTAGGTCTCGAATATACATTTAGATTGCATATTACTTGGAAATAAATAAATATAAGTTTTCTGGTGGCAATCTACCCTTTCGCAAGTGTCAGGCGACACCAGTCTATATTTAGCTCTCTATCAAAAAAGGTTAACTGCCGATGTTTACTGACCACCCTCGTTCCTGGTCTATAATATAGTACTTTATTTACAGTCAATGGCCTACATATTTCTGTGGTACTTCACATGTGTCTAAAATGCAATGTCTGCTTGCATAAAAATGCAATTCTGAAAGCCATTTATACGTACGACATACGCATGTCTCACTTTCTCTCTCTCTCCATTCCTGACTCATGTTATTGTAGACCTCTTGGTGGCAACGAACCCCAGACACCTGCTAGACATAAGCTTCAAAATCCCAAGACATCCATACGCCTCGGGCGCCTCCACAATTATCACACAGCTGCGTATGTTTCTTGATAGATCTCCCTGCCTTCACTCTCTCCACGACTCACTCCCTGCCTCCCTCCCACCCACCCACCCCCACCCACCCTTTTAGGCTTCCGTCTGCTAGAAACTCATTGATAATGTGCGTAAATATCGCATGAATTGGTCTATATGCGGTATATATATTGTTATATGGGACGTCTACATACGTACAAGTCTGTGTTATAGCATGACAGTGCTCTAAGTACGAGATATACGTGATATTTATGGCGCAACACACCCTCTCCCCCTTCCATTCCCAGCACAACTCAATCACACCTTGGTTCACGCATAGAAACTCATTGATAAAGTGCGTAAATATCGCATGAATTGGTCTATATGCGGTATATATATTGATATATGGGACGTCTACATATGTACAAGTCTGTATTATAGCATGACAGTGCTCTAAGTATGAGATATACGTGATATTATAGCGCAAACCTCACTCTCATCTCATAAATTGCCGCCAAACCTCCAACCCGTCTTCATTCCCGCCTAAATATTCATTGATAATTCCCTTATATATTGCAATTTTTGGTCTCTATGAGGCATATTCATTGTTATATGGGTGGCCTACACACGTATACGTACTCTACATAGCCTAAAAGGGATAAAAAAAGGAGATATACGTGATATTACGCGGTAATGCACCCCCTCCTCCCTCAGGTTCTATCCCCTGGGCGCGTGAAAATTCGGCCGGGAAATCTCGCCGCTCGATGACAATCTAGCCGCGCGGTGCCATTCGCTCCACATTTTTCAACTACGGACCGTTCCCCCACCCCCCCCCAGACATTTTTTGGGGGGTCAAATATATATAGGCCGATGCACGCAAACATTCCCTACACGCTGATGTACTTTTTATCAAAATTGGCAATGGGTCCCAAAATCATCATACATGCGCACAGTGTGTAGCTGTAAAAAAAACACCTGTAAGCCGCGGAGAGGTTAATACTTGCTTATAGTGTCGACTTGGTACACTACCAGTACCCTCGGCACCTGTATATTTGCATAGCCCCTCTGGATGTTGAGAAGGATGATGAATAGGGAGAGAGCTATGCTCACCTCCTTCAATCCTCCCGCCATCTTGTGCAGCTAGGTGGTTAGGTGCTGGAGTGATGCACTGGCCTGGGTTCGAGCCCTCGCTTGGGCATGACACAAAATATTAATTTATTAAGGCTCTACTTGTTTATCAGTGAGGCCTTCAACGTGCCCCAGATTACTTGTATCCTTCTCTAGTATTTAGTTGCTAGCGTTTGTGTGTGAGGTGTTTGTTTGTATGGTATCTAGCTACATGATCACGAGTCGGAGCGGGTGGTGGTGGATGGGATATAATTCCAAATGAAGCCATTACTTTTAAGCTCCTCGGTGGTCTAGTTGGTTAGGTGCTGGCAGCACCTGGGTTCGAACCCTCGCTGGGGCATGTCACAAAATATTAATTTATTTATCTTACTAACTCTTGGTCATCCTCTTTTCGGGACTTCGGTGAGACTTTTTCTATTGCTCTAGACATATCGAAAGCCTTCGATAGAGTCTGGCATAAGTCTTTAATTTCCAAACTACCCTCCTTCGGTTTCTATCCCTCTACCTGTGCCTTTGTCTCTAATTTCCTTTCAGACCACTCCATAGCTGCAGTTGTGGACGGCCATTGTTCACTTCCTCAATCTATCAACTACGGTGTTCCTCAGGGTTCTGTCTTGTCTCCAATTATCTTTCTAATATTTATCAATGATCTCAACTGTATCTCCAGTCCCATCCACTCATATGCTGATGACTCTACCTTACACTATTCAACTAGTTTTTCACATCAACCCAGCATGCAAGCACTCCAAAACAAACGTGGTGAGGCAATAGAATGCCTGTCTTCGGATTTTTCAATTATATCTGATTGGGGCAGAGAAAACTTTGTTACTTTCAATGCCTCCAAGACCCAGATTCTTCCTCTATCCCTCCATTACAATCTTCCACAAGACTATCAACTATTCTTCAACAATACACAACTCAACCCTTCATCTTCTCTCAACATTTTAGGTGTATCTTTTTCATCTAACCTTTCTTGGAAAGATCATATTATCACTCTTCCTAAAACAGCTTCCAAGAAGTTTGGTGTGCTCAACTGTCTCTGTGGGTCCTTCACCCCCGCACAGCTTCTTGCTCTGTATCGGGGCACAGTGCGCCCTTATATTGAGTATTGTTCACATGTGTCGGGAGGCTCCACCCATACTGCACTTCTCGAACGAGTAGAATCAAAAGTATTTCGCCTCATCAACTCGCTTCCTCTCACTAGTTCCCTACAATCTCTTTCTACACGCCGCAATGTTGTATCTCTTTCACTCTTTTATCGCTATTACAACAATCAGTGTTCTTTAGAGCTCTCACAGTGTATACCCCCTCCCTTGCAGTGAGTGCGAGGCACCTGCCTTACAGAACAGTCCCACTCCTATTCGGTCCAGCTATCCAACCCAAGAATTGGCAAATTTTCTCAGTCTCTCTTCTACTCAACAAGTGAACTCTGGAACTCTCTCCATCAATCAGTCTTTCCTTCATCCTATGACTTAGACTGCTTTAAACTTCTTGTGTCCAAGCATTTTGACTCCAACGTCCGTTACGTCCCTTGAATTTGGCTCTGTCACTCTTTTTAACTTTTGGGGGAGACACTCGTTACAGGCAACCTGCCTTTTGTCTCTTCCATGCACATAGAAAAACAAAATCAATAAGGTATAGTACAATTACTTATGAGGGATTTCACTATAAATTATATATGAGCACTCTGTCCTCTTCTGGTGAGGATCTGGGCCGTGGTGGTTGTCCTGACGTGGCTGGTTGACAGTAGTTGGAGACTCGAACTCTTGGGTGTTGGATCTTGAATAATACATACAATATACTGGTGCATTTGTATAGTATAATCGAGCTAACGTAGGAGAGGACTCACTAACTGCTCTGACCGTTATAAGAGTTTTGATACAGAACTTCCAGTACTCATGGTGTTGGGTCTTAAATATTGTGTGCAATATGCCAGTGCATCTGCAACACGTTATCGAACTAAAATAAGATAGTTGTTTGTGACGGAACGTCTGTTAACTGTTCTGACCATTATAAAAGTCTTTCAGAACTGGATTTTGATGGAGAAATTTTGTCCTTTACCGATATCGTGTCCCAGAGCAAATGCCTGGGCTTCCGTATCGGAGGGACTCTCTTGTTGAGTGCCGTTATGCAGGACGGTATCTCACAGAGCCTTTGTCTAATTAATGAACAGCCAGTGCGTGAACTATTAATAGACGGGGGTGGTTTGTTACTAATAGAGCGCTTGACAAATCAGCATTCTTTATTTATAACAACGCCGGATCGAGGCAGAGGAGCGGATATTAGATATCCTCCAGTAAGGTCTAATAGCAAATTCCTTTGATGAGCCACGATGTTAAATAAGATTGGAGTAAGGCTTTATTACCAGTGGAATCAGGGTTTCACTCCAATATTAAAAGGGGCCAAACTCTTCCAGCTATTGGATATCTTCCAGTGAGAGATAACCAAAAGCTTTCCAACTGTAATGATCTTAGAATTGTCCGCGGTGGTCATACCTTTTGTTGGGTTGTTTCATCCGGTCCGTCTCAGGTTAATAAGGGCACAGGTGTGGGGGGGGACTTCTTGGGTACTTGGGGTAGTCCCTCCTGGCTTCACGGTGACGGCAGTGATGCGGCTTCGATGTAGAACGGCGGTTGGAAATATGATGTTTATGGTGCCTTTTCTTGAGTTGTCTTTCCTTGCCTTCTTTTCTTTTCTGTTGTGCCTCGGGATTGTCTATGGTGATGAGTAGATTCATCCCGGGTGTTGGAGGATGTGCCACATCTATTGCAGCAACTCTTGCACATCTTGATGGGTGGGTGGTTGTTTCTTTTTGGTTTGGAGGTGTGGTGGGCAGTGCAGAAAAATCGCTTAGTGGTGGTGAAGGCGTTGTGTGGCGTTACTCTGTTATTTTAATCATCATGATCACCCAATTAATGGGGCAAAGCGCCTTAATATCTCAAAACTAATGGAGTGATACAGTGGAAGTTGAAACAGACCACCCCTGGCATCATATAGGGTAAACACACACAATTTGACATATTATTGTTAATAATGTAAAGTATACCCCCCCCCCCTACCCTGGCATCATATAGGGTTAACATAAATAATAATTGTTCTTAAAGCTAGTGCATGCTAAGCCAGCTAAGGATAGCCCAATAAGGCCGATTAGGCATATTTCCATTGGGGTCCTGTACTACCCATCCCCTTGCTCATGAGGGACGGTAACGACTCAGTCCTTGTGAACAAAATGTTACTGCGCCGAGCGTGGGCACGATCCTGGGACCTTCTGGGTGGAAGTCCAAGCCGCTAGTCACTACACCAGCGAGCCGCTAAATTAACATACACAGTTGTCAGATATTATTGTTAATGTAAAGTCACACTCAATAGCCCGGGTCTACCTTAATAATTTACACTTAAGGGGCTAGTGCTTATTATTGGTGTCTATATATTCATTGATTTACTATATTTTGTTTAGTTTACTCGCTAGACCTCCATCAAGCTTAAATAAAACACTCCCTAGAACCCCTTTCAAGATATATTATTACAATTTTTCGGTAGAAAAATTTCCCGGCCAAAGGCCAGGTTTTAATATTGACAAAGAAATGGGGCGAAAGGTCTCAAAATCGCCAAAGTAATGGAACGAATGTCTTAAAATGTCAAACACTAATATGCTAAACATGAGAGAGAAGGGGGTCCAGAAAAAGAGAATACCTCCCCCTTAAAGTGTCTCTCTACTTGTACACAAAATATGAAGTTAATATTATTTTGTATAGTTTTTATTCTTTGTTATATAGTTGTGTTGATAAGTGTTAATTATTTGTTATTAACCCCTTCCGTACCGGCGACGACTTTTATATTTGATTTCAGCAACATTTAGACGAGTTTATGAAGCTTAATTAGGAAGGATATATGGTAGCTAAAATGATGAATTAAGACGGTCTGTAGCCTTTTAACCCGGGAGCTGCGGGGAGACTCTTAAGAGTTCCCCCGGCGCACTGCGGGGAGACTCTTAAGAGTCAGAGAAAACAAAAATCAACTTTTGACATCGAAAAAAAAAAATCTCAGTCCTCTACCTCCCCTCCTTCCCCACTTTCCTCCTCTCCTTCAGTTATCACCTATTTTCCCTGTTATTCCCTTATTCTGAGGTATATTTTCGTGCTAACATTAGAAATCCGATTGGAGGGTGTGGTCATCACTGATAGCAAGCGAGTGCAAGAGAGAGAGAGAGAGTATCGATCGACTGTGTCTCAGTGGCCTTGGGGAAAATTGGCGGGAAAGCAGATTGCCTCACCCATACATTATACAACTCGCGGGCTATATCTCCGATTTTGACCATCCAAACGCTGTTTTCACTCGTTTTATTGTTGTTTCAGGTTAATACCTTTATAATCAACCCATAATAGGCGCATATGGATAAGTATTAATGCTATTAATGGCACAATGAATATTTTAGTGACGGAAACACCTCAAATACGTCAGCACAGGGGGACGTTTCCAATTACCCCCATGCGCACTTCAGAGGTTAAGGGGTAGATCGACATCCTTCCTAAGCTGAACAAAAACGTCTATAATAGTTGCCAGAATATAATGAAAAGGACGTCACCGGTACAGAAGGGGTTAATCAGAAGATAAATATAATCATGGTGAAAGCACAAACACGTACCGTTAAGTTGTTTGTGTATGTAAAGCACAAACACGTACCGTTAAGTTGTTTGTGTATGTAAAGCACAAACACGTACCGTTAAGTTGTTTGTGTATGTAAAGCACAAACACGTACCGTTAAGTTGTTTGTGTATGTAAAGCACAAACACGTACCGTTAAGTTGTTTGTGTATGTAAAGCACAAACACGTACCGTTAAGTTGTTTGTGTATGTAAAGCACAAACACGTATTCTGGCTGATATTAGACCATGTTATTAAAATTAAGAAGGATCTGTTGGAGTTAAAGGGTTAATTGAGATCATTTTCACCACTTTGATTACACAAGTACATCATCATACCATCTTACCATAGCCAAAATAAACTACAAATGTGCCATAATCCTCAAGGGGTTAATCAATCATCTGCCTAGTTCCCGATACTAGTGAAACAGATCCCTGAAATTGCCAGAAAAGCGTTGATCATCGATTAAGTTCCCGATGTGACGAGTCCAACTTTTCCCAGAGAGCGAGCTAGAAACAGAGGAGAGGAGCAACGCAGATGGGCTAGAAACGTTTTGTAGACACAGGAAGCAACGTTGCCACTTCTACCGTATCTGTTTATTCTTATGTATTTATTTACCATGGAATAATGCATCACACTGAGTTATCCTTCCAGTTTATTGCACATTTGCTGCAGCTTACTAGGTATTTATAGTGTAGTAATACCATAGTCAGGAATATTACTGGTATATAGTATGTGACAATAGGTGGCAACGCTATGTCCTTAGAATAGCATCATCATTATACAGGATGTCATACTGGGGACAATTTTGTTTTAATACTACAGCAAATATGGGAAGGCCTACGGGAAAATTGACATGACATTGTAATGTTTTGGCCATTTTATCCCCTCTAAAGATAAATTAAGACTTATAAACGCAAATATTAACTTTGCATATACAATAACAAAAGACTTACTAAAGGTGACATGGTACCGTACCTCTGACATCCTGTTACTGTTAGGGCCTCGCCTCGGAAATCCCAGAGAGTGACTCTCGCACCAACAAACAAGAAGACCAAGACCATGGAGAGGCTGGTGGTGTTCTATTCTTTACTGTGTAGTGTTCTGGAGCTTCAAAGGTTACACCTACACATATACAAGTAAGTTATAACACTTTTAGTATACACTGATGCCATTCATCATGGTATTTTGGCTCTCATAAGACCATTAAATTAACTTTTAGCAGACCAACTGTGGGAGTTATAGAGATAATGGAGAAAGTTTTAACTCTTTGATTCCTAGAAGGCCTTCCAAGCTGAGTCTAGCCTATTCATCCAATGTAAGCCACAATAAAATCCGAGAGGGAGAGGCAGACCGAGTGTGAGGTTGAAGGATGGAGTTGAAAGGTAAATGAGTGAAATTGGTGTTGGTTGGGAGGAGGGGCGTCGGCTGACAGGGGACAGAGGTGCTTGGGGTGATTCATTCGTGGCCACCCATTCGAGGATCATCCCGTTTGGCAATAGTTTAGCAATTAGTATGGTTTATTTGTGGGTGTGTTTCAAAGTTCTAGGAGTTTTTATCAATATATACTTTTTTTTTAAACAATATTTCAAGACGTTTTCTGAAGAGTGTAGAAAAGGGAGAAAGGGTGTTGGAGAGAGAGGAAGCTGTTGGAGAGGCTTTGCTATGTGTGTTATTAGTCTGTATATGCCGTCGAGGTGTCCCCCGACTGGGTGCAAGCATGTGAAAGATGCTAGGACGTACTATACAACACCCACTAAATGCCCGCCTGGGCTGGGATCGAGAGCTTGACAGAATATGAGAGGGACTGTATTGAAAGGTATATGCCTCGTCGCAACGGAGAGATTATGCACTGAGAGAGCTCGGAAGAACACTGATTGCTGTAATAGCTATAGTAGAGTTAAAGATATGCAAAATTGTGGCATGTAGAAAGAGATTGTAGGGAGCTAGTAAGAAGAAGTTAGTTGATGAGCTGAAATTCTTTTGACTCTACTCTTCCGAGAAGTGCGGTATGGGCGAAACCTCTCCACACATGCGAACAATACTCGATATATGGGCACACTGTGCCCCGATACAGAGCAAGAAGCTGGACGGGGGTGAAGATTCCACGGAGACGGTTGATCACAACTAACTTTATTTAGGGGAATAACATTAGTGTCGTTGGAAGTGCCGGTGTCATGTGACACATGTCCGCTGTGAGTGCAGCCTTGCCGACTCGCGGCTAACGTGTGTCACATGACACCGGCACCTCTGACGACAATTTTATCATTAACTTAACCTGACAACCTTACCTAACCTGGTGGTTCCCGCTCCAGATCACCGCCGCTGTCCGTACATCAGTATCTATCTATCTATTGCCGGACGCCGTGATCCCCGAAGGGGTGGCCATGAACGAAACGCCCCCATGCACCACTGTCCCCAGTCAGTCGATGCCCCTCCTTCCATCCAGCACCGTTTTCACGCATATACTTCTTAACTTCGCCTTCCACCTCTCTCGGTTTACCTCTCCCTCTCCGTCCTTCCTGAAAAAAGATAAGTTACAATAAAAAAAACAGTGCGTGAAGGAAAACAACAAGATGAAGTACATTGGAAACGTGTAGTGTTACTGATTTATGTGACTCAGATCACCTAAAAATTATTGACTTGATATGTTAATTCTTTACATGACGTATATCTATCTATCTATTGCCCGACGCCGTGATCCCCGAAGGGGTGGCCACGAACGAACCGCCCCCATGCACCTCTGTCCCCAGTCAGTCGACGCCCCTCCCGCCAACCAGAACCGCCTTCGTTCATATACTTCCTCACTCCATCCTTCCACCTCTCCCTTGGTCTACCTCTCCCTCTCTGTCCCTCCACCTCACTCTCCTACACCCTCTTAGTCATTCTCTCACTTTCCATACGTTCCATATGGCCGAACCATCTCAAGTTGTTCCTTTTCACACTTTCCAGCACATCTACCTCCACACCACACCTTCTTACTTCCTCATTAGTCTGTCTATCCCTCCATGTAACTCCGCACGCACTTCTTAAGTAATTCATTTCCACTGCTCTCACTCTTGGTCTGAGTCTCTCAACCTATCTCAATCTATCTATACAGATAATAAAAGTTGTGTAGTTTGTATAATGGACTTAGTATTTTAGACAGTTCAACGGAAAATGGATAAATTTACACAAAATGATAGATATATTGTGTATAAAGGTAGGTTGAATAGATTTGGGTTTTAATTTACTAGAGACGGGACAATTTGTTTTTAAGACTCGACTGAACATAAGAATGAATACCGAAAAGTGTACTCTATCCTCTTTAACTCAAAAAGGGCTAGAGCAAATTGGCTGTAAATTTCTACATCTATTCCTTGACTGACTCTTGCCAAATGGTAGACATATCAGTGTTATGCCGGGTTGTAATCCAACAGGCTTCAGTATTATCTGTTATTAATCCGGGTTTTGGATGTTTAGATTTGGAATATTGCTCAACAGGGACACATCGAGCTCAGTAGATATGATAATTATATTCTCAATCAGGCAACAAGAAACACACAAGGTAAATTTCACTCTTTTTTATTTATAGACATATAGAAAGATTGTCCAGATACTATACTCCTTTGTCCCTGACGATCCACCAACCCAAACTACAACCAAGACACCGAGCCGGACGGGAAGGATAACATTCAGCCAGAAATATTAGAAGAAACCATTATCTATGTCTACATACTATATTAGAAGAAACCATTATCTATGTCTACATACTATATTTGTTATGCCCTGTTTTTCTACAGGTTTAACTTGGGTAATGTGAGTTCTAAATTGACTGGGTATATAAGGCTGCATGCACAATACAAGATATGAGGAATAGAGAACACAAAGAAACACATGGTAGCAAGTTACATGATCACGTTTATTGATATACCACTGCAGAATACTTGTGTAAGACAATATAATAGAATTGAACAACACTAGCATAAGTGGATCTGGATGGAGCCTAGTCTCCCACTTCCAACGTTCAGGTATTAATCTTCTGATCACTGGCTTTGATTTCACAGGTTTATATACCGAAGACCATCAATGTTACTTATAGATTCATATTCACTGTTAGATTTATTACTGGTAGCTCTGGTGCACAAGTAGTAGTTCACAGACTAGATTAGACACACGTATTTTTAGAGCACGGGAAATCTAGTAACCTCAGGGGGTACTGATCTAAGTTTTATATCCTTGTCTCAGAAATACATAGAACGCAAATCAGTGGGCGAACGTTAGATATCACTAGAGTTTTAATATCTGAATAAAGTAATTACGAGAGTCAAGGTCGCCTGTTAATTAAAGAGCACTGATCGCTTAGTACGTCCCAAATGGAATGGTTAAGTATGAATTACACTGGGCAAGGTCTTAGCCACTTCGTAGAAATATTAATTAGTGAATCTAAAACAGCACAGTAATATGTAGTACTGCTAAAGGGAATCTTGGGTAGTATCTGATGGGTCTGGTCCTGGTTATCTTGCGTCCATGATGTTGGGGGCTAACGACTGGTTCCGCGGCCGTCCAGGGGGGCCATATGTGTGAAGTTCTTCAATACGTGGGCAGGTCCTTCTATCCAAATCTGCCACGGAGTCTGCCGGTTCTGGGATCTCACTCCGGAACAACACAAGGGCAGAGCTAGAAATTAACTGCAGGGTAGTGACCCCTGGTTGGTGTCTAGCTTTCAACTGATTTGACTGGGGGCGGGAGTTAGATTTATAGGCTCGGTTCTGGACCCTGTAGACAGTAGGGATCTCGAGTCTTATGGACTTAATTGAGCTCTCAATAGATATGGGGACTAGGTAAGATGGTATTTACTGTTGTGGCACAGGGCGATAGGAAGCCTTTATATTTTCATATAACTGAGCCTTAGTAAGAGGTACTATTTTGGCTATACTGGACGTATTTAGGGGAGAGAGACTGGATCTACTTTGCGAGGAGGATGGGGACAGCTGTGATAGGAGCGTCTCTCTAGATTGTTCAATCTTCATTCTATGGTATAGCTGAGGTGCTAATTTAGTGATCAGAGCATGCAAGAAAGGTAAATGGTTTATTGTGAGTTAATAGAGGTTAGTAAAGGTGTTAGTCATTCATGGTTAGTTCATTGATAGGAAGAATTCCTGTGCTACCTGGCAATGACTCGAAAGTCAAAACAGGGGCCAGGTATACCTCCGCGGGGGTGGGGGTCTCCCTCCTCGGGTGGGCCAAAAAGGGGGAGCTGGGCGCCCTCTCTCTGATATAGTCGTCCGGCGGCTGTGGCTAGGGGCTTGCCATATCACCAGTGTTTGTAATAACCCTCTGTGTATGAGACAGATGTGAGTGTCTTTAATACCAAAACCGAAGGTGCCTTAGCTAGCTGGTTTTACTCGGCTGGTTGTTAATTGTAGGGTTTGCTGGATATGGTGGAGACTGGGTTGCTAACTCTGCCACATTTATCTGGAAGTATGGCAATAGAAGTTAGTTACTGGCGGGGCGGCTAGCCTCGCACCGACGACCATTGGGTGCAGGGTTGTGAATGTGTTGTAAGAGAATAGATGGCATGCAAGGGGCTAGTAAAGTTCTAATGTTGTTCTGGCCTACTAAGTGAAGGTAGGCTGGATAGGAGTATATATAAAAGGTTGGAGAGCGTTAGTAACGGACAATTCAAGGATCTTCAAGAGGTATGAGAGAGAGGCTAGGTCGGACAAGAGTCGAGAAGCGCGGGTGTCTTAATGAGAGGGGGGGGGGGGGGGGGAGTTCAAGGGCTACAGGGAAATTTTGCCCCTATGGTCCCTGGGCGTGGGGGTGGCATTAGGCTACAATTGATATGGAAGTTTGAAAAGGCAGTAGAATACGTTAGCCAAATGCTACCGGGGAATGCAACTATGGGGTGGTATATGAGTCTGGAAAAGATAGAGTTATGTGATCAGTCAGAGGGTTATGGATACTATTAGTTGGCCCTGGGAACTGCGTTTTCTATTAAATATAAAATACCAACCACAGCGGCAGTTCGTAGGGGTACTTAGTTATTGTTTCGGGGTACTTATGACAGATACTGGTAACCAGGTTATCTTATACAATCTCTGGTTGGGGTAAGAGGTGTAAGACACGAAATAAATTGGCGTAGTGTGGGCTGTGGATACGAAGGAGGCAAGGGGAAGACGTATGACAATTGTGGAAAGTAAATGGAAAAAGGTGAACACAATGGCGGATAAAAATACTTAACCTAAGGATTGCATACATAGATTTATGGGGCGATGGGTCTTCAGAAGCTTAGTCTGGCAAGACAAGATGTTAGGGAATGTTAATATTAATACTTAGTTACTAGAGGAGCAATGCAAGGGGCGACTGAGCACGGGTTACATATATCTATACTCGTCATGGAAAATGATATACGAGGTCTAGGGACAGCGTGGGTGTTTTAACTTCTAAGATATATAACATCTACTTCTCGGATGTAAGAACATACATAGATATAATTATGGCTGTCTGATGTGTTGGCATTGGCTCAACGTCGGGACAGGCATGGGTGTTTTTAATATGAATGTATATTCCTGTTCATCATCTTTGTAGTTAGGAGTGTAGGACACGAGGGGGTTAGTGTACGTGAGGTGTGGAAAATGGTCAGTTTTAGAAAAGGTAAATGGGTGTGTCCTGGAGCTGTTTAGCCCTGCGGGCTTGGGCCTGTCTGAAATGGCTGGCTCGGTCAGCTGGTCCTTTCGTTCTGTGGACCTTTCCTTTGGTGTTTCTGTGTGGTGTTCGTTCATGGCTTCTGTGGTGGGCTTCTCGTTCTGGGGCATTTTAATATTAGAAGAAACCATTATCATGTCTACATACTATATTCACATGTTCTTATTTTAGCCACATTATGTTTTCGTTCGTTAAGAGGAGAATTAAATTCCTCGAATAATTATGAAATCATCAATATGTAATACAGCGTATTATGTATGTTATGAAAAATGTTCATGTTGATGAAAAACTATTGTCTTCACAATAATAATCTTTAAATTGTCTAACATTCTATTTCTTTAAACCATTGTGCTTACTGAGAATGCCAACATGATACTATTATACCGCCACCATATAATTATGCAAAACAAATGTTACATAGAGTGGATGAAGCACTTCTCTTATTTTCTCCCACAACATAATATTCACATGTCTTTTCATTACCACACTACCTTCCTAATAAACCAAAAACATCATCTTCCTGCAGGTGTATATAAACTTCACTAAGTTTTCATTCCTTATTATTTCATTTGCGAATCTCTCCCTTCACCCTAACGTATGTCAACAAACACTCGCCAGCAGTACCAACATGCACTAGCCGGGAATACCAACCCCTCGGAATACGTGCTCGCGTACATATACTCTTATATAGTATTGAGAACCATCTTTATTACTTTTTCTATGATAATAGGATAACCAACCTATTAATATAATTCTGTAAATTCATCGTAAACTTGATAGAATACTTTCTAATATTGAATACCCTGATGCGCATCCAGACCTTCACTTCTTCCTTTGTTACCTTCGTTCCCGGGATTCCCCACCTAAAATTTAAAGCCCCGAAACCTTAACCACAAACAAAAGTTATATTATCCCGAGAACCTCATAACTCTGTTCTTTTCTAGGACATGAAGAATAATTAAGCCTTCACTCAAACCCTTTTCATATAAAATACCACCTTTGTATAATACTCCCTTATCATCGAGTTATTTATCAAATAAGTAGCATTGACCTCACGTTAGAGCAAGAAGGACTCTCTATCCTAACAGAGAGTGCGCGCCTGCGCCCTTGCTACCTTCAAAGGGTGAACGGGTACCCCTCAGTAATCGTCAACACTATGCCAGGAAAATCTGAGAGAAGTGAGCAATTTTGAGGCTTCTTATTACTGGCATATCGAGTAAGAAACCTCAAGATTAACTTCCCACTCAGTTGGATATAACGGCATGGCAAATATCTACTTGTCTGAGGAGTCAAAAATCCTATTAAGGGATCGTAAGGGACCATAAGTTAACATCGAAGCCTCTAATAGGGTGTACCTTCAGTAGTAAAAATTGAAGTAGCCAGGCCTGCCTACGCTTCAACATTTTATTACTGTAGATACGGTAACTGTATCCTATTAACAGGATCTGTTTTATTGTGTGGCATGCCAACAATTGACACAGAGACCTTTTCTAGGTTACGTGTCCTATTGGAAGGATCTTCGTTATTACTGGCATGCCAGTGACTAACATAGACACCTTTAATAGGTTCTGCTCTTAATAGTAGAGTTGGAAGAATCAGGAATGCCTTACTTTCAATATTCTATTATTAAAAGTTAACACACCCCAAAGTATCGTAGTCCCAGGATCTTTGTTATTGTATGGCATGCCAACAATTAACATAGAGACATTGGCTAAGGTTTTTGTCCTACTGAAAGGATCTTTGTTATTACTGGCATGCCAGTAGTTAACATAGACGCCTTTTAATAGGTTCTACTCTTAGCAGCAGAGAGTTGAAGGACTCAGGCATGCCTTACCTTCAATAGTCTACTATTAACCCTGTCCGTCATATTAAATTACCTTACTTAAGGGTTGGCGGAGCGCCCGGTATTTCCCCCCCCCAACACTCTTTCTTACACTGAGGGACCGGTAGAAGTCGGAGGAATTTGGGGTTGCCACTAACCGACAGATTATGATCTAACTTACCTAACTTACTGAGTTCAATATGACGCAATTTCGCGTCATAAACTTATTATTGAGCTATTTCACTAAGTTCATATGACGCGATCGCGTCATATGATACTTTTGGGCAACACCACCATATGACGCGATCGCGTCATATATGACGGAGGGGGTTAAGAGTTAACACTCTAACTCCTCGCAAGAGATCTGGACTGCCATGATCTACTGTGTGGGTAAGGGCTTGCGAGACACCCTCACGGGCACTCTGCACAAATTCCTAGGTGCACTCAGCCTGTTGGCATGCCACAGAACTAGTACAACTAAAAGGTTTAAACACTGCACCCCACCTTCTTCCAAGAGACCTGGACTGCCACGGTCACTTGGAGAAATAAGGGCTTGGCGCGATACCTTCACAGGCACTCTGCATATACAAATCCTAGGTGCATTTTGTTTATGGCATGCCATTAGACTTTGCAACTAAAAGGTTTCAACACCGCCCCGAATTCCTTGAACCTCTTATAAGAGTTAGAGGCAGACAAGAAAGACATTTCCACAGTCTCCTCGCGTTAGCCCGATATAGTGCTATTTCGTCATGACCGAGGCACTATATTAAAGACTTCACTCCAAGAGCACCTTAACGGAATTTCATCAACGGTTAATATAACGGTCAGGATAGACGAGTATTCTCACCAAAGCTATAGGCTCAGAATACTCGCGTTATTCCGATGTGGTGCCCAACTGTTTAATTATAGTTACGGGGCCACATTTAAGACCTCAAGCCCATTAACCCATCTGTAAACTACTTCACACGACCGGTCACCCTAGACAGCCCACGGAGACTCAGAAGACTACAAGCAGCAACTGAATTCAGAAACTATGAAAATCAACTTTGAAAAAGTGAAGTATGTTGATACCAAATGACGAGGTAAAAAAAAAGTGAATCAGAGTCCCTCGATACTAAGCTATTGAGAAATACCAGTACGCACGGTATATGAAGAAATAAGTTAAGAGTTTATAATATAGCCTAAAACTCTGCCAAATTCCTAATATAAAGAAATAAGTTAGAGTCCCTCAAATCTCTTAGAGTCCACAATTCCCGAATTTCAAGATTTAACCATATACAACAGTGCGCAAGGTGATTACAGTGTATAACTTCTGACTATATTAACTCTACTTAACCTCGTCGATAAATATAACAGATTTGAACATTAAGTAGTCATTAGGTACTCGGCTACTCGCCCATTTTTCCAAAGGTATCTTTCACTACGGAGATACATAATAGATCTTGATTTACTGTTAACTGAATAGTAAATTAATATATTGAATAGAACTGAGCTCCATCTAGATCCGCGATCGTGATTAGAATAATAATTGGTTGCATACTCATAGCTCTCATGTTAAGCACACTCTTATATATATATATATATATATATATATATTTCTTTTTTCTTTTTTCTATGTGATTGAAGGAGGCAAAAGGCATAACTGCCTATAGCGAGTGCCTCCCCCATAGTTGAAAGAGTGACAGGGCCAAAATCAAGGGACGTTCGAGCCAAAATGCCTGGACACACGGAGTTTGAAGCAATTTAAGTCATAGGAAGAGGGAAAGACCGATTCTGGGAGAGAGTTCCAGAGCTCAGATGTTGAGTAGAAGAAAGTTTGAGAGTAACGTTTCACTCTTGGGTTGGAGAGTTGCACAGAGTAGGGTTGGGATTGAGTTGCAAGACGGGTACCACGTGCCCTACGTAAAGGAGGTGGTATGCACTGGGATAGCTCTGAGGAACACTGATTATTATAGTAGCGATAGAATAGCGAGAGAGATGCAACATTGCGGCGGAGAGAGAGAGATTGCAGAGAGTTGGTGAGTGGACGGGAGTTAATGATACGAAAGGCCTTCCTTTCAACTTTGTCTAGGAGAGCGGTGTGAGAGGAACCTCCCCACACATGTGAACAATACTCAATACAAGGGCGCACTATGCCCCTGTACAGAGCAAGAAGCTGTGCAGGGGAAAAGAACCCCCTAAGGCGGTTGAGCACACCCAGCTTCTGGGAGGCTGCCTTAGCAAGACTGGTAATATGGTCCTTCCAAATGAGAGCAGAAGAAAAAGAGACACCAAGAATATTGAGAGAAGATGAAGGGTGATTTTTGTATTGTTGAAGAATAAGGGATAGTCCGCTGGGAGATCCTGACGGGTAGATAGATGGAGAAATTGGGTTTTGGAAGCATTAAAGTTAACAAGGTTTTCTCTGCCCCAATTGGAAATAGTATTTAGATCAGAATTTAAGAGTTCTATGGCTTCATTACGTTTGTCGTTGAGGGATTGCTGGCTGGGGCGTTCTGAAAAACTAATGGAGTAGTGTAAGGTTGAGCCGTCTGCGTATGAATGGATGGGAATTAAGGTACAGTTAAGGAGATAATTTATAAAAATTAGAAAGAGAATAGGAGATAGGACAGAGCCCTGAGGAACACCGGAGTTTATAGGGTGAGGAAGTGAACAATGGCCGTCCACAACCGCAGCTATGGAACGGCCGGAAAGGAAATTAGAGACAAAGGCACAGATGGAGGGATAGAAACCGAAGGAGGGTAGTTTAGAAATTAAAGATTTATGCCAGACTCTATCGAAGGCTTTCGATATGTCTAGTGCAATAGAAAAAGTCTCACCGAAGTCCCGAAATATATATATATATATATGTATTTAGAGTGTAAGTGAAATAAACTGTCACATCAACTATATTATGTTGTTGTATGTTCTTTGCATGTAACTGTATGAACTCTGATATCCCAGTCTTGAAAGAACTCACCTTATCCAATTGAATTGTTAAACCTGAATAAAATCAGGGCTTAACAGCATTATTGCCACCTGGTCATATCATGAGGCTAGAGCCCAGGCAGAGAACATCCTCAAACTCTCTGACCTCCAGTGCGACACTGAGGCCCCATACATAATTATGTTGGAGTGGTAGCAAGTAATGGAGGGGGATTATCTTACCTAATCACATATTGCTTTGTTTTAAATGCCACTTGGGTGTTTTAAAAGTTTATTTTTTAATCGCTGGCTCTATAGAGGACGCTCGCATTCCACCACAAAAACCTCTACTGTATAGAGGACTTTCGCTGTTTAAAGGTTAAATTTGGTTCGGTAATAACGGAGAAAAAACATTTTGAATAAACGTCATACTACTGCAGAAGGTGGCGATTGGGGGTGTCCAGACCTAAATACTGTATATATAAAGTTCTCTGTTACAGCGTAGAGCAGTGGTTCTTAACCTTTGGGTCCCGACTCAAAATTGCGTCGCCAAGGGTCTCTGAGATTTATGCTATTATTGTTCATATTTTCCTATAATTAATATCATTATGTTGAATAACTCGTTAATCAATACTTATATTCCCAAGTAATATTTATGTTGATTTCATTAAAGGCAGATGACTTTTTCAGCTTAGAAATGCTCCACAACACTTACTCTGCAATTACATTTTAAATCTAACCCTTTGGTAGCCTATGTGGGAGGTGGAGGGAGGAAGTGAATGAATTACGATGGAGGGCCAGTTTTGTAACTTAAAGGGTATCCTGCAAACACTTAGCAGTTAGCTGTAACCCTGGTAACCCTTGCCATTGCATTATTAAGCAAATCTCGCACGTTAACATTCCATAGCTGTCAAAGATGGTATGTATGTATGTATATACTCAGGCAAATACCCCATAGCTGAGGGTTTAAAGATGGTGATAAAAAAGACGACATTAAATGAATATTAGATGACGATGGTAACGATAGTTTGCAGTACAAATATGAATGTGTGTACTTGTGGATCGCATACGTATATTTAGGATGATTTAGCACACTCTCATAAGCCATTCCATCCAAGAAGAACTTTATGAATAGTTAAAACATGTACAGACCATGGTTTAAGTGTAAATTATGTTTGAACTGTTCGAATAGGAAGGTGAGTTACATGATCGACTCGTGAATTGTCTTGAATTTGACATTTAGTTTGATATTTGTGTATTAATATTTTTCACTAGCGCCTGGGCCTTGAGGATCATGCCGCATTTTGACAGTTTATTCTGGCTATCACTGGACGAGTTTACACAACTTAGGAAGGATCTCTGGGAATTCATAGGGTAAAGGTTATCTCAATTTAACCCTCGGATTTCATATAATATAGGCCTACCTTTCTTAATCTGAATGAAATTGTCAAATAATAACCAGAATAGACTGTTAAAATGCGTAATAATCTTTAAAGGGTTGACATTACAGGAGTGTACTTGTATATGCAAATAATTTAGAGTTTTAGACGATTATGGGCGGTGAAGCCATAAAAGTGCTCCTTCCCTTTTTTTTTTTTTTTTTTTTTTTTTTTTCTATGTGATTGAGGGAGGCAAAAGGCATAACTGCCTATAGCGAGTGCCTCCCCCATAGTTGAAAGAGTGACAGGGCCAAAATCAAGGGACGTTCGAGCCAAAATGCCTGGACACACGGAGTTTGAAGCAATTTAAGTCATAGGAAGAGGGAAAGACTGATTCTGGGAGAGAGTTCCAGAGCTCAGCTGTTGAGTAGAAGAAAGTTTGAGAGTAACGTTTCACTCTTGGGTTGGAGAGTTGCACAGAGTAGGGGTGGGATTGAGTTGCAAGACGGGTACCACGTGCCCTACGTAAAGGAGGTGGTATGCACTGGGATAGCTCTGAGGAACACTGATTATTATAGTAGCGATAGAATAGCGAGAGAGATGCAACATTGCGGCGGAGAGAGAGAGATTGCAGAGAGTTGGTGAGTGGACGGGAGTTAATGATACGAAAGGCCTTCCTTTCAACTTTGTCTAGGAGAGCAGTGTGAGAGGAACCTCCCCACACATGTGAACAATACTCAATACAAGGGCGCACTATGCCCCTGTACAGAGCAAGAAGCTGTGCAGGGGAAAAGAACCCCCTAAGGCGGTTGAGCACACCCAGCTTCTGGGAGGCTGCCTTAGCAAGACTGGTAATATGGTCCTTTGCTACAACTTACCTGTGTGAGGCAGGATTTTCAGCACTCACGTTCACGAAGACAAAGTACCGAAACCGTTAGCAACCAGAGCATGACCTAAGATGCTGCCTATCATCAAAATCCTCCCAATTTGAGAAGCTAGTCAAATACATGTTGCAGTGTCAGGGCTCTGATTAATGATTAATGATTAATTATTGACATGTTCACTCCGATCACCCTCTCAAAGCGTCTTCTTTCACTCTGTGTCTCTCACAATATGGAACCTAATTTGGGTCTTTGGAGTGAAGAAGCTAATACTAATTCATGCCTAATCATATTTTGGTTTTCTCAAAAATAATATTCAAACCAGGAAGATAATTTTCTTGTATGTCATATCGAAAGGATTTCTCAATTCTATTTGTATTTTTTAGGTTACAAAATGCCATTATTAGACTATATTTGTCATAAATGTTGATTATTTTCCCCTTGTATTGTCAATCTTAATCATATTTATGCAATATATATTTAACTTATTGTTGTTGTTTTTTGTTTTGTGTTTGTTTTTACCAAAGCAATTTCTATACCCCTTGACTATGAGAGGGCCTCCTTGTGTGTTAAACAAAGCTGTCACCAGCCTATGTAAAATGTAGTCACTGCATTGAAATGGCAAGTTGAACTGTGTGTGAACCCCTCAAATCCTAGAGCTGCTCTTTCTCAAGCTGAATATATTATAACCACTTGGTGGTAGCCAGACTTGAAAATGTAATCATACTGAAAGGGTTATTTATATATTGAAAACATTAAGTTAACATCTTATTAGGAACTTAGGGTATGGGTCGGCATAGTAGATTCTGGGCAGGATTTTGGGTCGTTGTTAAAAAAGGTTAAGAACCACTGCATAGAGGATAGATCAGCGTTTATTCATATTAAAACAATATAATTTGATTCAGTATTAACCGAGAAATAGCACTTTTTAATAAGCGTCACCCTAACATAATAATAATAATAATAATAGTTCTTAAAGCTAGCGCATGCTAAGCTAGCTAAGGATAGCTCAATAAGGCCGATTAGGCGTATTTCCATTGGGGTCCTGTAACAAGAAGAAGAAGAACAAAAACAACATGAGTAAACCTTAGTAGTTCCTCACATCGCTCGCAGACCTAATAAATAATCACAAAATCACTGTCAGGCGTGGAAAGATTTGTGTCACTGGTGTTGAGTTTACGTGTATCACCGAATGTTGTGTGTGGTTGCAAGTAAGATATTATCATATATGGTCTCACGAGAAGTCCATCACAAAATATTCTACTTCACAATGACGGTCAAATGTGTTTTGTGCCCTCAACTATAGAGGCATATCAAGTTAAAAGGGAGGTCTGTTATGCAGCCTTCAGCAAAACTAATTCTTCGTTCTGGTGTTGTGGTCCAACATCTACGGCTCTCCTGGGCTCGTCCTTGTAGTGGCTTCAACGTCAGGGTTGGTAGTGGCGGTCCTTCGGCAACGTCCTCCAGCGGGACTCATCACGGGCTGCAGCTGGCTCCTTACCATCTGGGTGTTGGTGAATGAGGGGGAAGGCTTAGGGACGTTACTAGGGAGTATGAAACTTATTTTCTAGCAATCTAACAACTCCTATACCCAAGTCCAGGTGCCCAAACAGAACAGTATCCTTATCAAGCCTGGAGGGTAAGAGATCTACACTATAGTCAAACAGATCTTAACAGGCGGTCCTACCCGCGGTTACTCCCTTTACATTGGTGCCACATGTATAATCCCTAACAACGAAAATATATTATTTTCGGTATTAAGTACCTTAAGTCGGTTTGAAATGCTCAGCTATTTCTACAGGTACAAAATAGCTTTATTGTTTTTATAATTAATTTGCTTATTAGTAAATTCAATGGACATTGTATACAGCTTGGCAACATGGCTACTGCGACGTTGTCAGACGTCGGTCAAAAAACTCTATCACAAATTTCACGTGATGGCGCGCTGCCAGGCGCACAAAATTTATACTCTCACTTCATTTCATTCCTGACTTTGACACCATCCACAATGGAAGCCGCTCCAAATCGCCCCACCACTTGCATAGTCAGACAAAACAGATGGTACAGATGGTACAGAGGGGAAACCTCTTAAAAAAAAATGCGCCGAAACTTTGTGATATAATATTCTCAATATATGTATATATATATGAGAGAGAGAGAGAGCGAGCGAGAGCGCCACAAAACTGGGTGGGGGGGGAAATAAAGTGGATGCAAGTGTGGTGTGGTGTATGCGGGGTGGAGGGTGGGGGGGGGGGGGGTAGAGTGGTGTGGGGTGGAAGGAGGGTGAGTGGGGGGGGGGGGGGTGAGGTGTGTAGGGTGAGTGAGAGAGAGAGATAAATAGTAATATAATTTATTATAGCAATAATAATCTATGCATTCATGTGGGCTACACAGTCTTACACATACAGTATATAGAGAGAGAGCCGATCTCCCTACATTGACCTTGAACGGGGGAGGGGGGGAGAGGTAGCGAGAGTAATTTGGAAAGGTTGTCGTACGGAAAGGGTCAAGTGTACAGGTGGCACCAGTGTAAGGGTAGGTGACCGCGCCCATAACCGCCTGTTTGGGTCTGTAGGACTATAGGTGATGCGGACCAGTGTATTGTCCACCTAGTGAGTCTCCCTGCTTGAGTCTACGAAGCTGTCCTCACCATTGGGCCAGAGAATCTATTAGGGGGTTCGGACCAGTGCACCTAACAATTTCTCTGCTTGAGTTTGAGGGTTGCACTGACCAGTGTACACACAAACAACCTTTACCCAAATTGGGAGTCTTAACCAACTGCATGAAGCAGTGTACAAGCAGAAAGTCACTATCCAAGTCTGAGTATATCAGGCTATAAGGACCAGTGTACAGACAGCAAGTTAAAGCTCAGGACTGGGATGAAACAGACTACTCGGACCAGTATACTGGCAGTAAGTTGATTACCCAGAATCTGCACAGGGACTCAAGTTTACACGGACCAGTACTGGCAAACTGTCATCGCTAAAGCTATACAATTCTTCCTTTTCTGTCTTTTAGGCAAGTGGGACAGTCCAGGAAGCTCCAAGTCTATATATCTCTTGAGCTGACCAGTGTACGGGCAATGAATTTAGACCGGGAGTTTAGTTTGGGCTAGATGATGTTAGACTGCACTGACCAGTGTATGGCAGAACATGTTACACCTTGGAATAAGCAGCTACTCCGATCCTACCCTGTCTCCCCTCTTCTGGTTTCGCCCAACTAGTCACGCATTTAGCATCATAGGCAGGGGCGAGGAATCTGAGGGTAAAAAGGGCATGTGGGTTAAACCGGTTAGTGTGTCAATTTAAAGGACTTGGGGTCGACCCTTGCAGCATGGGCACAGCCTGGGTGGTTTCACTATGAGTGAGAAGGATCTGCACACTCTCTTTTGAATATGGTGGGCACCCGGGTTGGGGTTGTGTTTGGCTCGCTTCTTCTCCGGTGTTCTTCTGGGCTGCGGCATTTCTTTGATAATTTTTGGTGTTTCTTTGATTTGCTATGTTTGTTCTCCTGTTCGTTGAATCGTGGGGTGATCTCCTGTATTGCGTTGGTCCAAATCTTTCGGGTTTCTGGTGTGTCTTCCCGTGAGCTTTTCTACCTTGTATGGAGTGTTCAAACACCAATTGTCCAAATGTTGGACAATTGGTGTTTGAACACTCCATACAAGGTAGAAAAGCATTAAGAAAATTACAAAATATAAGCAAGAAAATTAATAACTGTAATTATGCTGTTGTATTCAATTCAATATGTGTTAAAGAAAATCTGCATCCTAAATTTACAATATATATGTATATATATATAATATAATGAATGATTGTCAGTCATTAATGAATGTTAAATACATTTTATTTTCCCACAGGAACAGCGTGTATCACCAGTGAGGCAATAATCAAAGCCTTTACAAGAGGCTTCAATTATGGAGTGAAGGTATTCTGTGATAGTGATAGTGCTCAATAAACATTACACACACAAACTGATGCTCAAGAAAAACAAAATCCATTAGTGTTGAAAACCACTGAACTATTGTTAATACAGATAGTGACCATATTACTGTAGTGTCAAGGTGAACATTGTCACTCATTATATAATATAAGAACAGTCGTCTATATATAATTATCAAGGTGAACATTGTGACTATATAAACTTATAGTCATCATAATACTGGAATGTCAAAGAAAAACATTGTGAACTATATCTGAAAATATAATCATTATAATACATTAGTGTCATAATAAACATTGTAAATTATTTAAACAAATACATTAACATATAAAGCAAAGTGTTAAGGTGAATATTGAGGTGTCTGTGAAGAGTTTAACATAATATATAAAGTTTCTCTGTTTTATGGACTAGAGTAAATCTAAAGTAATAATGCCTTCTTCAGGAAAGTACCTAATTAATGGTGTGCGTTATGCACTTATGCTAGAGGATGTAGCAAGACTAGTTGTAGTTACAATCTTAACATGGGCAACCGCTACTAAAGGTGCTAATGTTACGTTTGAGGAGTACTTTACCACCGATCTTAAACTTACCGAAACAAAATGTAACTTTGATACAACTCAACAGACGATCATCAAGAACTCCTATGATTGTGCAGACTTTGGCGCGATACTTCTTCATAAATGTTTAACATTAGTCTGTAAACATGATCCAAACTGGACTGATTGTAACAAAGTGTTAGACTACACTAAGCAATTGAAAGACCTTAGGAATGACTATGCTCATGCTACAATTGATGAACTGCTCACTGATAAACAACTTGATGATAAAATGATGAAACTTACAAATGTCATTACTAATAGTTTAGATGCAGCCAAAGCAACATTTAAGAGGGATGATTCAGAGTTAGACTCAAAAAAGTGTGAAATGAAGAATAATCTTAAAAACATACGTCAGAGAATTTTTCGAAAGGATGACAGATTAGAAGCTTCACTAGATGACATCATCGAAGAAGGCAAGAAAGAACTGGAAACTAGTCTGAAAAATGTTACAACGTTTGACCCTCTACACTCAGTGCGTCCCACTGGGTGGAAACTACAAGTAGCAAAGCTTATCTATAATGTCATGATAAAGAGAGCAGATGCCAGTGGTAACGAAGAGATGCTGGAATATTACAAACTATTAAGTGCGATCAAGCCTGGAGAATCAGAACCTCAAATATTAATGATTGAAGGTCAAGCCGGTATTGGTAAAACAATGCTGCTACAGCATGTGGCCCAGGACTGGTTGGATGGCAGCCAAACTCTTGAGGGTCTGGACAAATATGATTTGGTCTTAAGAGTATTGTGTCGAGAAACACACATCCAATCCTTTTCAGAACTGATCAAGAAAATGATGCCAAAGTTCTGTTCCAAGTATCAGGACCTAGCGCTAGACATTATCAAGGATTGTCGCTTGATGGTGACGGTTGATGGGCTTGATGAGCAAACTGATCAGTCAAAGAAGCTCCTTAAAAACCTTCTTGATGAACTGCAGGACCGTCCAAGTTGCACAATACTCTGTACGTCCCGACCTGAGTCTATCCCAGATTTTAAGAAGAAAGCTGGCAGATATATTGTGAGGGAAGCTGAACTCCTTGGGATTGCTGAGGGAGATAGACCTCAGTTTTTGTTGAGGTACTTCAATGCTTGCCGTCCAAATGAAAGCACAGATGAGTTGTTGCAGGTATGTGGAAAGGTACTACACCAGGAGCACTATGGGAAGCCTATTAACCTGGTGTTTCTTGTGTGGAAGTTCATCGAAGACCCAAGTAGTATTAATGAAGACAACACTCCCACAGACTTTTATGAGTGGGTCCACCAGCTTGGTCTACAGAAACTGATGGGACGACTGACAGACTGCTCTTTAGATATGTCAGACTTGAAACAGCTGGTGTGTGAGGACTTAGGTCTGGTAATGTTACAGGACCTTGCACGAAACCAAAACAGCTGGTGTGTGAGGACTTAGGTCTGGTAATGTTACAGGACCTTGCACGAAACCAACTCGTCCTATCTCCACAAGCAATAAACCAGTTTAAGTCTGCATGTGAAGCACGAGGACTGACACAGTATAAGGAAGTACTGTCTGCCTTTTTAGTATTGACTCGCGACTCGAGCCATATGCAAGATGAAGAAACTTTTTCTGCTTCACATAAAGGGATGCAAGAATACATTGCATCCTTGTATGTGGTTGGCAAATTCATTAATGCCAAAGGCCATTGCACAATTAAATCAATTCTGAAGAATGCTGTGCCAGAACTACCAAGTAATTGTATCAATTTGATACAACACATTGCAGGTGTTTTGTGTCAGAAACTGGATGCTAATGATCCTCGGCAGGTCACGGCAGCATGTGAGGTGGTGCAGCTAATGCACCAGGCTGGAGTCAAGGCAACCAGTGACTGGTTGTCATTATTGGAGGACACCGAGATGTCTCCCGCTCTACTCCAGGCCATTGTTCCTCATATAGATGATACTGTGATCAAGGTAACTGACGGCACTCTCAAATCCTGGTGTAAACTCCTGCCTCACCCGAAACAGAGAGAGGTAGAGATTGATCTTAATGGTGACCCCAGCCCCCTGGCCAATCTCTCCCTGGACTGTCTCCATCACCACTACATGGTGGTAAAACTGCACCAACATTTCCGCCAACCGGACCTCACCACCGACATGGGAGTTGTGGACAACTTCCTTCACCACATATTACCCAGGTAGGTCTTGTTACTTCACCAGGTGTGAGGACCACATGTTACTGATCACATTTACCTTATGACTCATATATTAGGTCTTATGTGGCAGTGTTGAGCAAATATGGTTATTCACATTTATGTAATACTGACTACCATCATTTACTTAAATAATACCTACTTAGCTCCTGCAGTATGGTGGCATCATTTTCACTTTATTCTGGCTATAATTAGTAGATTTTATATAGTTTAGGAAAACCCACTAAGAATAATCAAGGTGGTGTAAACTATATAAATTAACACTTTGACTCCCACAGGTCCTTCCTAAACTGAATAATATTCGTCTTAAGTTAAGCATAACATGAGCATTGGTGTCACCATATAGAAGAGGTTAACTATTTCAGGACAATGACGCTATTTTCAGTATTTTCAGGCTATTATTATACATCAATGTTAAAACCTTTATTAACCTCTGAAGTGCGCATGGGGGTAATTGGAAACGTCCCCCTGTGCTGACGTATTTGAGGTGTTTCCGTCACTAAAATATTCATTGTGCCATTAATAGCATTAATACTTATCCATATGCGCCTATTATGGGTTGATTATAAAGGTATTAACCTGAAACAACAATAAAACGAGTGAAAACAGCGTTTGGATGGTCAAAATCGGAGATATAGCCCGCGAGTTGTATAATGTATGGGTGAGGCAATCTGCTTTCCCGCCACGCCAATTTCCCCCAAGGCCACTGAGACACAGTCGATCGATACTCTCTCTCTCTCTTGCACTCGCTTGCTATCAGTGATGACCACACCCTCCAATCGGATTTCTAATGTTAGCACGAAAATATACCTCAGAATAAGGGAATAACAGGGAAAATAGGTGATAACTGAAGGAGAGGAGGAAAGTGGGGAAGGAGGGGAGGTAGAGGACTGAGATTTTGCATGGCCCAGGGGCCAAAAAAAAAAATAAAAATAAAAAAAAAAAAAAATAATTTTTTTTTTTTTTCGATGTCAAAAGTTGATTTTTGTTTTCTCTGACTCTTAAGAGTCTCCCCGCAGTGCGCCGGGGGAACTCTTAAGAGTCTCCCCGCAGCTCCCGGGTTAAGGGAGGGTATAAGGTCTTTCTGGACCCTCTTCGCCTCATATTAAGCTCCATTAGTTACGATTTTAAGACCTTTTGCCTCATTTCTTTGTCAATACTTTTAGTGCCATTTAGATGTCGATTTTTTCCTGGCGAGCGATAGCAAGCCTGTAATTTAGGACGAACCGGCCTTTGGCCGGGAAATCTTTCTTCCAAAAAATGTATCTCTAAGGGAAATCTCAGGGATGGTTTTTTAGGCTTGTTGGAGGTCTAGCAAGGAAACTAAATATATATATATATATATATATATATATATATATATATATATATATATATATATATATATATATATATATATCAACTAAATAAACCTTACCCCCTTTAGCTTAGTTTGATAACGTTGATTCTATAAATATATCTTAAGGTAAATATTATTTTGTGGAGGAAACCAGAATGAAAACGAAAAGGGTATTATTCCATGAAAGGAGTTAAATGTTATGGCATTTATTATTCCATGAAAGGAGTTAAATGTTATGGCATTTATTATTCTTAGCTACAACATAATTATTTTGTATAAATAATTTACTAAGAAGCCTACCACAAGAACATTTAAAAGATAATATTGGTTGATAGTGCACACAATTATTATAAGACTGTTGGAATAATTAGAGTAAAAAACTAACATAAGAACGTAATACACCTTAACCCGGGAGCTGCGGGGAGACTCTTAAGAGTTCCCCCGGCGCACTGCGGGGAGACTCTTAAGAGTCAGAGAAAACAAAAATCAACTTTTGACATCGAAAAAAAAAAAAAAAAAAAAATTATTTTTTTATTTTTTATTTTTTTTTTGGCCACTGGGCCATGCAAAATCTCAGTCCTCTACCTCCCCTCCTTCCCCACTTTCCTCCTCTCCTTCAGTTATCACCTATTTTCCCTGTTATTCCCTTATTCTGAGGTATATTTTCGTGCTAACATTAGAAATCCGATTGGAGGGTGTGGTCATCACTGATAGCAAGCGAGTGCAAGAGAGAGAGAGAGAGTATCGATCGACTGTGTCTCAGTGGCCTTGGGGGAAATTGGCGGGAAAGCAGATTGCCTCACCCATACATTATACAACTCGCGGGCTATATCTCCGATTTTGACCATCCAAACGCTGTTTTCACTCGTTTTATTGTTGTTTCAGGTTAATACCTTTATAATCAACCCATAATAGGCGCATATGGATAAGTATTAATGCTATTAATGGCACAATGAATATTTTAGTGACGGAAACACCTCAAATACGTCAGCACAGGGGGACATTTCCAATTACCCCCATGCGCACTTCAGAGGTTAAGAATTATAAAACAATAATTATCTTTTCAATGTTATAACAATATATATTGGTGTGTGTTAACCTTTTCAGTATGATGACGCTCTTCTAAGCTTGATTATGGATATCAGTTGACGAATATTTAGTTAGGAAGATCCTGGTGAATTCAGAGGGTTAATTTAGATTGTTTTAACCTCATAAAAATGGCTTCATACTAAGCTGAATAAAATTGTTTAATGTTAGCCATAATATAAGTAAAATGCTGCCACTGTTCTGAAGGGGTTAACGTGTAGGAATCCCTGTAGGAATCAGGTTTTTACACCATACCCGAAAGAGGATTTATGGAGCTCCGATCTTACTCTCGTTATCTGAACAATTTTACCAACACACCTAAACTTTGTTAAATGCGGAAATAGCCTCACGAAAATATCATGCCCTGGTGGGGACACGAACTCTCGACCCTTGGGTGTGAGGCAGACACCTTACCAGTTAGACCAATAGAGATATCCCACTTGGCCTGGTCGGCTCAGGGTATTTCCGCATCCGATCTGTTTAGGCTAGCCTACTTTCACTGACTACAAACACGATGTCATTGAGCATAGAGCTTGTTGTCTGCTATAAGGTATTAGATAATTATAAGTGATGGTTATTATTGTAAGTTACTACCCAAGATATACACATACTAAATATTTAATCTGCCATATTGAAGGTGAAGTTCATTGTATACTTAACTCTTTCAATATGATGAAATTATTTTATATATGTAATGCCCTCGAAAATGTCCCGCACCCACAATAATACTAACCCGAGTTGACGTCAGGTATAGCGTAAAATAGTCGTAGATGGTAAGTCCAATAAACTCATCACGTGATAACACCACGAGACTATCACCTGGTTCTTAAAAATCGGACTAAGGTTGCTATACTTTTAGTACGTCCGTGGTAGTACAGTGGGTTAGCGCGCGGGCCTGGTGGTGATGGTTGGGTCACTAACCAGGGTTCGAACCCCACCCAAGGCATCTCAAAACCTGTGGGTTTTTAGGGGGGTTAAATTCCCTTCAGAGGTTCGTACCCCGCGCCAGGTACCAGGAAAAGTTGATCCTAAAGGTAGCCTGGGGATATTTCAGGAGACCATGAATTCCCTTCACACCCGGCATTTCAATATAATTGTGGTTATCATTGGACGATTCCATTAACTTAGGAAGGACACGTGGGTGCCCGAAGTTTATTTATTTTATTTTTTTTTATCTTCTTGATTCTTAAGAGGTCCATCCTAAGTTGAATAGGATCATCTACTGATAGCCAGACTATAGGGAAGGAAAGCGTCATCTTATACTGAAGGGATTAAATTAACTAAAGTTTATTTACTTAATTAAACAAGTGACTGAAGATATTCACCACTAAATTTGTTTGTGTGATTCAGGATTATAATGTTAATTATGTGAACAACGGAAATATGACTTGGGAATGAAAGATGTCATAATATATAATATGGCTGATGATGGACTGGGTTGGATGGTGTGAAAGATGTATGAGTGTAACAGTTGTGTGAATGTGACAGGTGTGTGGTAGATGTGTAAGTGTATGATGACATAATATATATGACAGATGTATGAGTGTAACAGTTGTGTGAATGTGACAGGTGTGTGGTAGATGTGTAAGTGTATGATGACATAATATATATGACAGATGTATGAGTGTAACAGTTGTGTGAATGTGACAGGTGTGTGGTAGATGTGTATGTGTATGATGACATATTATATATGACAGATGTATGAGTGTAACAGTTGTGTGAATGTGACAGGTGTGTGGTAGATGTGTATGTGTATGATGACATAATATATATGACATGTGGGTATGTAACATGGGAAGTAGGCCTATATTGTTTCTGACAGATGTACATGTATGATATTGTCTATGTATATTAGTGTGTGTGTTAGTGACACACATGTGTGTATGTATGTCATTGTGAGGTGTGTGTATGTATGGCATTGTGTGTGAAATGCGTGTATGACAGTGTGTGTGCATGAAGGGTGTATGTATCATACATGTACTTGTGTGCGTGACAACTGTGTGTGTGTGCATAGATGGCAGGTGTGTTTGTGTGTGTGTCAAATATGAAAGTACATAAGAAAACGGGAGTCTGCAGACAGTCAATTGGAGCACACGGCAGATCCCTTTCACACCCAACCCATCTCGAAAGTGTGATAGTTGTGGAAATATGACACATGGGTAAAGTATTAGTTGTGTACGGATATTATAAGTGTGCAGTATGGTGAGCTGTAAATATTGCATACTAGTGCATGTACTGAGTCATGAACAAATAACTAATATTTAACCTAAACAGGAATGACCTAGAGACGTTTGTTGGTCCGTTGACTGCTGTGGTGTCATCACTGTCCACCACCATCACAAGGCTGAGGGTGTCTGTGAACTCTGACAGTCAAGCAGCACTGCTGCCAAAGCTCAACAACCTATCAAACCTTACAATCCTAGGTAACTATCATTATCTTTCATTAGCTACGTATGTATTATTATTATTATTATTATTATTATTATTATTATTATTATTTTCATTATAATTTTAGCCTATTATTATTATTATCATTATAATTATGCATTACCATGTTATTTTAAAAGTTTGTCTAATGCATTATTACAGTATCATCATTAGTTGTATCATAAATATATATATACTGTATATTATTTGCTATTTTAAAACTTAATATAATCATAGTAATAATAATAATGAAAATACTTATAATCATGATAATTAATAGGCCTAGTCTACAAACAGCCTCGCAAGGATCAACCCATAAGGAGCCTTCAGTCTGCAAGGTTGCCAAATGTCACCAGATGTTCCAATTATTGTAAGAATGTGAACAAGGCCAGGAAGGATGTCGATATATAAATTATTTGTTGATGTTTCCTGAAGTTATCAGTCTTATGGCAAACCATTTAAGGGGAAGGTACTGTAGTTGCTTTAAGCTTTTTAATCCTCATGTTAATGTTATTAGCTTTGAGATCATGAGACGTTCATTCCATTAGTTTGGCAATTATAAGACTTTTCGCCCCATTTCTTTGTCAATTTACAGACCTTTTTTTGTGCCATTTAGGTGTCGATTCTTTCCGTGGCGAGTGATAGTAAGCCTGTAACTTTTAGAGGAATCAGCCTTTGGACGGGACAATTTTGTACTGACAAATGTACAGATATATCTTGAGGGGAGGGACTAGGACTAGGTAATCTTGAGGGAGGGACTAGGAGGTAATCTTGAGGGAGGGACTAGGAGGTAATCTTGAGGGAGGGACTAGGAGGTAATCTTGAGGGGAGGGAAGGGACCAGGAGGTAATCTTGAGGGAGGGACTAGGAGGTAATCTTGAGGGAGGGACTAGGAGGTAATCTTGAGGGAGGGACTAGGAGGTAATCTTGAGGGAGGGACTAGGAGGTAATCTTTTAACCCCTACTGTACCATAGATGTACCCCCCAGTACCAAACAAAGTGACCAAAATGGCTTCAGAGGCAAGATATAACAACCTACTACCTCAAAAGTTGATGAAACACTGACCCAGCCAGCCTGTGGAACCTTGCGGCCAACCTAAGAAGTGTTACCAATTCCTTAGAACAGTGTTCTCAAATCATGGTACCAGCCACTGCCTGATACTGGCAGTTACAAGGACCGTATATTACTGAAGGCTTGCAGCCGTCGCTGGGACTGGGGGAGGGATTTATCTACTGATGGATGGCAGCCGTCGCTGGGATTGTACGGGTTAAGCTTGATGGAGTTCTAGCGAATTTACATTGAAATAAATACATTAATTAATGGACCGAAAAAACCGCTACCCCCTTAAATCTTAAAGGTCTTCACATAAAATATAATAATCTGATATATCTCTAAACTCACTCCTTAATTGTATGCTAAAATTAGGAGAGCAGCAATACTGATCAATGACATAAATCCACTACAAAAGTATAAATACAGGCTGCAAACATTTATAGTATAGGTTTGACTCCTGTAAGGAGATAAAGAAAACCTAATATTTAGTATTAATCATTGACGATTATGCCTATTACATAAGGCACCCTCTTCAAACACTCATCCGCCGTAGTTTGAATCTACCGCGCAGAGCATAAAAAATTGAGGAGCCTTCATCATGAGCGCACGCAACCTCACTCATGGTTCAGTCATTATGAAATTGGGTTCTCACTACGAAATTCGTAACAAATAAAAAAGAAAAAGAAAATAAGAATAACTATTCATAAGCTTTCCATATAATCGTGGATGTACTTGTGTGGATCTTTGACCAGACGCTGACTCAGGCGTCATTCTTCCTTCTCTGCTCTGCGCTCAACCTACCCGGACGTGCCTCCCCACGCTTCGCTGGTTCCGCATTTGCTGCGTCCCTAGTGAGTTTTTTCTCATTTGTTTACTCCGGGATGTATCGAGTAAGGTTAGGATATGCGTAGCAGGAGTGTCCTGGGCGGGTTGCCCGCAGTGCAGTGTATTTTGGGTCGTGTGTTTGGGACATCTATTTCGGGTGTACCCTCGTGATCCCGTGGTGGACGCGTGAAATGTTTGCGCGGTTAGCTAGCTTCGTGATGTAGGCGGCTTTCATTACGCGTTATTAGGTTTCTTCTTATCTTTCTGATGAATAGTTTTTTCTTTTCTCTGATGTTCCCAGCGTATTTTTCTTCACTTAGTGAATTTTTTTCTGGGTCCTGAGTCAGTTCTTCCCTTTTCCGGGAATTTTGTGCTACAGTGGTGTGTTGACGGTGGTTCCTGTTGTGATATAATTCAGTGCTTTTTGTTTTTATTACGACATGATTACATATTATTTCCGTCTGCTTAGGCCTAGCCAGCCTCTCGTAGCTTTGCCACATGTACAAGTGTTATTGATTTATGTTATAAATAATATGTACTACTGTGTCATGTGTGTCCTGGTTTAGTTGTGTATTGGCTAATTCCACGGTCTATTTGGTGCGTTCAGATTGAATCTGGGCGGGGTGGGTTGCCTTTTCCGGCGGGTTTTCTCGGTTATTCCATGAAAACCCGGCTGGTTGCCGAGTTTTAATCACGCGTGGTTAAAAAAGGCTTGTTTTCCCCGGCGAGTGGTGGCTTGAGGCTCGCCAGGACTGCGTCTCTGTGGTGGTGCCTGTGTTCAGGCTTACTGTGTTTCCCGGCGGGATGGCTTTACCCATTTAACTAAGTGTTCATGCGGACACTTGTTGAGTTTAGTTTTTCCCGGTTTTGCAAAGCCAGTAAAACTAGGCTGTTTGTTGATTGGTCTTTCCTCCCCGGCGATCTTTTGCAAAGAAGTGGGGATAGGAACAATTGGGGTTAACGTTATAAATTTAAATTCACACCCGGCGGTTGCACCTTGGGAGGGTGGGATTAACGGATTTGCAATTCAGTATAGTTGACCAGACAATTGAGGGATACGTTAATGTATCGCCGCCTTCGACATACGGCGATCTAGGACGCTTCGGGAGAAGTCAGATCTAGCATTTAAGACAGGCTTCCCAGTTTTTGATCTGCGAGATAATACGGGGACCGGCGTCTTTTTATGGGTTTTCCAGTAAAACTTACCAAACACCACTGGGAAGACTGCGTCATTTATGAAAGCCATGCTGGTCTTTATATCATGTCAGAGGATATTCTGAAATCTTTACTTTTGAACCTCCCGCATAGCGAGCTGTAATGGTTGTGTATTACGTCTCGTTACCCGGTGGGTTATTTAACACTTGTGTTCGAACATGTTGGGGTAACCTTATGAGCATTAATTCCTGGAAGTTTTCTTTTTTCCAGGGCGGAGTTCCGGCGGGTCTTTAGAGAACCTGGAGTAAACCCGGGGGTGGGTTAGTTTTCCACCAGTCTCTGTCATGGCTGCCCTAGACCCTGTTTTTGCTTTGTGTGTTTCACCCTCCTGTTCAGGTATCCCTCTCTTTGCACACACTCTTTGCATTAGATGTGTTAAATGTTTAGATCGTTCAAGGGGTTTGTGGGTTACGCAGAACTGTACCTTCTGTACTCAATTGAGTCATAAAGTATTGCGAGACAATGATAGACCCGCGGTGGTCGCTTTACGGGAGGTCAGGCAGCTGTTGTCCACTTATGCTACCACAGTGGCTCATAAGGCCCTTCAATGTGATAACGTAATTCTTTGGGGTAAATTACTTATTGAGCACCCCCCTATTAAACGTACCTCTAGAGTAGTTGTACGAAAGTCGGCAGAGACTGGGCAGGGTTTAGCACTTACTCCAGCCCACGGCACATCTAAGAGACCTCGTGAACCTACGCCCCCGGTGTCAGCCTCCACGTCACGGGCGCGGTCCAGGTCCAGGTCGCCCCTCAGACAACAGCCGCTTAGTCACTCTTCTTCACCGGCGAGTAAGAAGAGCAAAGAGGAGAAGTCCAAGAGCAGTTCTAGTGATAAATCTGAGAAGTCCAAGAGCAGTTCTAGTGATAGATCTAAGTCACACCGAAGCCACAAATCTTCCAGGAAAGATTCTCATGAACGAAAGGCCTCCCGGCGTTCGCCGGAGCCTCGTGCCTCACTTTCTGCCTCTACTCCCGGCGCATCTAGTGTCCAATCTGATGGGGCGGGAGTGGAGTCAGAGACTGTGGTGGGGGCGTTACCGGCGGACAGGTTACCAATGTATATTATAAACTTAGAATTAGAGAGTTCTGTGGGCAGTGATCGCCCTCTAGAAGGGTCTAGTGGGGGCTCAGTGGTTGATGGGGTAACTGACTCCCAAGGGAGTTCGGGCCAAGGCCTGGGTGTGTGGCGATATTCCCAACCAGGAAATGAAGGCCCACGTCTGGTTCAGGAAACACAGGTAATGGCGGACGTCCACCGGGACGCTGCGATTCTTTCATCCATACCAGACTTAACATGGCAACACGACGGGATTCCGGCTTCGGCGGAATCCTCTCATGATGAGCCAGATGACAAGGATGAGGTGTCTATAATCTCTGACATGGAGGTGCAGGAGTCGGGTTCAGTTTTAGACGACTCACAGGATAGGAATGATTCACCTCTTAGTTCTTCATCTGCTAAATTTGTCACGGCGGAGGAAATAGATGGGTTATTAGTTACTGCTCTAACGAAAAAAATTGGCCAACAGCCGGAGACTCCTACAGTAGATCTGGGAGCTCCCATGACAATTTCAAGTGTTCGGCCTCTGACTACTTCCATTGCTTTAACCCATTGAGACCCAGCGTCGCACGTGATGCGTCGGCAGTTTGTTATCACCAACTCCCAGCGACGCAGCATGTGCGTCCGGCATATTAAAATCATTTACGTGGCTCGTAAGGTAGGAAATGGCGGGAGAATAGGAGGGGGAGGTACCGTAGTGTGTGTGGGAGCCGGGCCGGTAGGTGTGAGCGGGCCAAGACAGCCGCGCGGCCGGTGGTGGTGGGCTTAGTGGGGATACTTTACACCCTTAGTTCACCGCCACTTTGAACCTTCATTACTCCGGTCGTATGGGAGCTAGAGGCTTGAGATTTATGTGAGACACTCCTTAGGATGTATGCCGTACAATGCCATACTCAGTTTTCACCCTAGTGCTCCCGGGCGGGTGGTCATGCGGGGGAGACAAACTTTCGACCCCCCCTCCCCCGCCCCCCAAATGACCGAGGTGAGTTTTTTTTCTTCATTTCTCACCATTCTCTTCCATTTTGGCTCAACAAATTTTTTGGAGGCTCCCCCCCCCCACAAAACAAAAATATCCGAGGTGATTTTTTTTTTTTTTTTCCATTTCTCATCCTTGTCTTCCATTTTAGCAAACAAAAAAAAAGAAGTGAAAATGGCTTGGGACTGGGGTGAACAAAATATTATAACTAGCCGGGGCTCAACGGGTTAACTAAGATTCCGCACCCTCCTTCTGTATCACCTACTATGGTCACTAGGCCTGCTTCGGCGGCACTGACTACTTCTAGTGTAAGGGTAGTAGCGGATGCGAATCCTCCCCCTTTAGATAAAGCACCGTTAAGAAAGGTAGCTATGCCCCTTTTATACGGTCCAGATGATTCATGGGTACAAATGGTCCCAACTAAGCCAGAGGTAGCACAGCCCACTTTGTCAGGGGAACTTCCAGTGCCACGAGAGTGGGTAATCCAAGGAAATAAATCTAGAAAGTTACGAGCTTTAGATATTCTGGGTAATGTACTTGATGTTAATATTAAGGCCATTCCTAACTATTATCACCATGACTATTTTGTGTATACAGCTACGCCTGCACTACCCCCTGCATCAGCTTCAAAACTGTTTTCTGACTGGACCAAGCATGACGGTTTTAATGATATAAAAGCACTGTCAGCTCTCACTCCAGAATTAGATTTACAAACAGTCACAGACACAGCCGCTAATCCAGTGTTGAAGGTGGGGCAGTTGGGTCCGGGACCTTGGGTGGAATGGGAGGTAGAGGCTCAGAACTTTGCGACCACCTTCACCTCAAAATCTTCGCACCAAATTCCTCAGGACAGCCATTCTTGGTTCTCTCTGCCAGTCTTCTCGGCCGGCGGAGTTCCATCTGCTCTGTTTGCTTTCTTAGCTGCCCCTAAAATCAATCTATGCGAACTTAAAGATCCTTTCACTACACCTTCCCCAGCTCACCTAGACCGAGAGTTTAGGCTACGGGGGAAGGCGTATAGACTTTTTTCCCAATACATTGTTACGCACCAGGTGGCGAAGTCTATGCTAAGATCTACTTAGGCAATCGCGGACGCGGATGTCAGAAGATCAATTGAACTATCTCGACGTTTACTCCTTCAGACTTCTATTCAGTCGTTGGGGGATATCCGTACAGCCTTGCTCGAGGCGGCTGAGCGCAGAGCAGAGAAGGAAGAATGACGCCTGAATCAGCGTCTGGTCAAAGATCCACACAAGTACATCCACGATATGATGGAAAGCTTATTGGATAGTTATTCTTATTTTCTTTTTGTTTTTATTTTTTACGAAGTTTTTTCGTAGTGAGAACCCAATTCATAATGACTGAAGCCATGAGTGAGGTCACGTGCGCTCATGATGAACGCTCCTCAGATTTTAAATGCTCTGCGCGGTAGATTCAAACTACGGCGGATTAGTGTTTGAAGAGGATGCCTTATGTAATAGGCATGTTCGTCAATGATTATGGGGCCACTACTAAATATTAGGTTTTCTTTATCTCCTTACAGGAATCAAACCTATATTTTGAGTGGTAAGCATTTTGGTAAACGGCTTCCCGGTTCACACTACGTACACGCCGCATGTCTGTAAGTGACGTCACTCTGACGTCACAATTTTTTATACGTAGCCTACCGTAAAACGGTACGAAAAACGGCTAGTGTGAACTAGGCTTAACAAGACAATAATGTTGAGCGACAATAGAATACGAGTGAGTGAAAAATGTCAAAACTAGTGATCATAATCAAATTGTTTAGAGAATTAACAACTACATTTCCTCAGCCTGTGATAAATATTGTCGTATAATATAATATATGTACCGAATGCCAAACTAAGTAGATATAATATATTTATATAAGGGAGTTGTTTCGTTATTTATTACTACAAAGATCAATTCCAACATTTTAATTAATTGAAATACAGATTAATAGTTACTGACATGACTAACGAAAACGTAAGTTTATATACCACCTATGGTACTAAAAAACTCAAACAAAGCAGCAAATTGAACGAAATATAAGGTTAAATTAAGATTAAATATTAAAAACAAATCTATATTCATAATAATTCTGAAACGACCTATACCTAAACATTTTGGAACAATGTATAAGAAGATAAGTCAACTAACTAGAGTAGATATTATGATACAACGCAATACAAATGAGAATGAAAACAGAACAATTATTAGTGATATGTTCGATAGGCGAACATTAATGAACAGTTAATAATTATGTATTGGAAATTTACATGTAGTTATTAATTAAGTTCCGGTTTTGATTTTTCAATTAAATATATATATATATATATATATATATATATATATATATACTGTATATATATATATATTTTTTTCTTCTATATTCCAACTACTCCCTCTCGGGCATAGGCTGAGAGCCTGCACATCCAACCGCTCAACACGGTGAAGCCCGTGAGGTCTTGTCCCAATCTAGGGAGTGAGACAAAGAAAGCACTTAGAATTCAACTCACGGCTCAAAGCAGCCCCATCTCTGAAACTGCTTCGCCTTCGTGCTTCGCCTTCGTGCTTCACCGTTTCACCACCTAGACTCGGACACTAACTCTCAGAACGCAACCTATTGAGCAATGAACTCACTATGCATTGCACCCCTATAGCATATTTAGAATATGGGAATATTCATACAGTGTTATTTAATCAGGGAACAATGAGGGTATTTTTTTGGCATTTCGGTGGGCTTTGTGGAAATGCACTGATACTAGGTACAGCACAAATTCCATCCCAATAATATCTTCCCATTGATATATCGGGATTCAAACCCGGGTCCATTGGATTACCAGGCCAGTGGCAAGACCACTCCACCACACCTCCCCCTATATATATATATATATATATATATATATATATATATATATATATATATATATATATATATATATACAGTATATATACTACCAGCCGGACTAAAACCTTCGACATTCAGAACGAGTGTCCAAGCTTTAATCCACTAGGCCTACACCATGACGTGATAAAGGAAGCTTAACCTTTTCCTATTTATATTAGGGAGAAGGAAAATGCTACTTGGAGAATGTATATGAGTCCGGCTGAGAGCATATAAACATATAATATTAGCTCACGCGTATTTGTGATTAATATATATATATATATATATATATATATATATATATATATATATATGTACACAAGAACTGTAATTACAAGTAATATTTTAAAAATTAGTGTTATTCTAGAGAGATATCTGGACATAGTGATATAAACTACGTCTCTAAAACACACTAATAACGTAAATATAAAGTGAACGCAGAAGAGATATAAGCACAATAATAAAAACAAAATAGCGAGACTAGCTCAGTTCTCTCCCTTCTTAGCCAATAAGAAGCCAACCTACCAACACCGTAGTGATTTACGCTGGTGTTCCGAAGTTACTGTATGTGGTAAAGGGGTATCATCTAATGGATACAACCCAGAGAGAGAGGGAGAGAGAGAGAAAAAAAGCGAGGTGGGTTCCCGTAACAATGTAAGAGGTAATAGACGGCCTGTGATTGGGTAAGGCTAAGGGCGAGATGTGAGCCAAGACTCAGTAAGCCTTCTATCTTACTGTGTTGTTGTCTTTATCAGGTCTTATCTCGCTTGTGTTCACTTTATGATATCTAGGTTATCTATGTGTTGTATGTGACATCTTTGTAGCCATCTGGGTTCAAATTTCACTCTAGATTAACACTTTATAATTAAATTTACTTGCAATTTCAAAGGTTCATTAACAAAATAATATTGAATAACAATAATATCTCAACTTGATCCAACACACATCAATCAACTACCAATCAGCATCATCTGTCTACAATACTCTAGTTTGAAAAAAAAAAAAAATAATATATATATATATATAATTATTCGCTTAGTAAAATATATATGCATTAGATGTATCTGTTACACACAATATGTAGGCTAGGATAAATTAATTTATATTCAATATTATTAAATCTTGACAAAAGAGTTGTAGCAAATTAACAAATCTTAGCAATGCTCATACTTATTTTGTATTCCATTTAATATACAGTATATTAAAGCATCTGGAAACATCTGGAAAGTTATTTTTCACTGATGGTTCTAATTGTCAGTATACATTTTTATAATATTTAACTTTCTGAGTAACAAGGCGTCAGTTTCATGTTATCCTTCTTTCCGACACTAAATAATTTCCTACAGCTTAGGAAGGTCCTTTAGCAATCAGAGGGGATAAAGGTATATCAATTAAACCTTTGACTCAGACAGATCTTTACTAAATTAAAGAAATTAGTCATATAATATCCAACATAAAAGGAAATAATGTGTCATGGTTTTCTGAGCGGGTTAACAAGTATGGATGACCTTTCAGAGGTCCATGTTACTAAGGAGGTGTCACCAGCCGCCCTGACCTGCCAACTACCAGTGGTCACTAATGATGATGGTGACAGCATGGTGTTCCTCTACATCAGTGACTTGGACTTCTCCATCACCGACAGTGTTAACAGAGCAGTCAACATTGCTGTACACCTCCAACCTTCATGTGGGTCAGTATCAGAATTATTACCGGCTTTACCTGCTGCCATTTCCATGGTTACAGCTTACATATAATTATGTTCAACGCCACTTTTATCTTAATTGTGGTGTAATGCATTCCGAGCGCTAGTGAATTTGGCATTTGTGGGATATAATAGACTAGATGATTATTATTATTATTATTATTATTATTATTATTATTATTATATAACAATCAAAAGGTTTATATACTGTATATACATGCAATAATTAGTATAATGTATGTACAGTTTCATCTAATTAGTTGAATTATTTCTGATAAACTTTATGATATTCTAAAGATGCTCAATAATACTTCAATAATTGCAGATCTGAAGTTTTGACATGATTTTGTCTTTTTTGTTCTTTTGTTGTTGAGGATTTTTATTGTTTTAACTGTTTTTATAATTTCTTTCTAACATAATTTAACCATGTTATGCCGGGCAATAATTCTTGCCGGATTAAGTCAGTTCTATCTTTCCTCCTTAGGAAAGCTTTTTAGAACTATAACACTCAGCAGGAACACACCTGACTCCAAATATGCAATTATTAATCTCCTCAATCTCTACCAATGATACAGAATACACGGTTGGGTTTCACTGTAAAGTCAGTGAAAATAGGTTAGCCTAAACAGACCTCGGATGCGGAAATACCCTGAGCCGAACAGGCCAAGTGGGATATCTCTATTGGTCTAACTGGTAAGGTGTCTGCCTCACACCCAAGGGTCGAGAGTTCGTGCCCCCCCCCACCAGGGCATGATATTTTCGTGAGGCTATTTCTGCATTTAACGAAGTTTAGGTGTGTTGGTAAAAAATTTCAGATGGTTGAGAGTAAGATCGGAGCTCCATAAATCCTCTTTCGGGTATGGTGTAAAAACCGATCCCCACATCACAGGTTTTTATTTCACTTTCAATCAGGGCATAGATAAATAATTGTAATGATGGTGGAGTCGTATCTATATTAGAATACTCTCAAAACTGCCTCAAGAATGAATAATAATATTCTTAAAGCATGTATGCCTATGGTAAATAAATTAATTTATATTAATAAATGATAAGCTACAATTGAATTATAGGTTTGATCCCCGGAGGGGTGAAGAGAAAACCTAATATTTAGTAGCTAGTGGCCCCGGAATAATTGACGATCTGCCTATTATATAATAGCTACCTTTCAAGCCCTTGCGTTAGCCTTTTGAAACACCCGCTGCAGGAAGAGAAGAGGAGCCAAGCTCGTAAGGGTACGCTTATTCTCTTACGGAATCATCTTTATGATTGGGTACTCACTACGAAAAAACTTTGTAAATAATAAAAAAGAAAATGCATTAAGAACTGCTATAATCAGGCTTCCCAATTTGTGGATATTTTCCCATGAGCAGCCAGACGCTGATCCTCCTGCGTCATCTCGGCCTTCAATGACATAGCAAGATTACTTAAATATCAACGAATGGGAAGGGGATGGAGGGAGGGCCCACATCGTCAATGATTCCGGGGCCACTACTAAATATTAGGTTTTCTCTTCTCCCCTCCAGGGATCAAACCTATAATTTATTAGTGGCCCCTTCATCATTGACGATCTGCCTGATATCACAAGATTGGAAGGGGACATTTGTGCTAATATCCAAAACCACTAATAAATCTAATAATAGGTTGAAAACCAAACACCACAATAGTAATCTTAAATTTATTGTACATACAATATATATAGTGTTATATAAAAATGGAAAGAGAAGCAGAGGGCGTACTTCGAAGAAACTCTGCTTATAAACTTTACTTTGTACATGAATCTCCGATTCGGACATAAGAAAGATACATTCCTGACATACATTTGTCAGAATTTAGGTAAGGTATAAAAATATGTGATAAACCTTTATGACATAAATAATTTATCCTTAACCTAATATTGTACTACTTCGTACTTTGGACAAGGTATTGCATGTTATATGTTACCAATGAAATGTTTTGCTTAAAATTAAAATTTATATTAAGTATATCACAGTATACTTACATTATTTGGCGGAGCACTTGTCCGGCGGAAGGGCTGAGGGGTCCTAGTACTCCCTTACATCCCCCCCCCCCCCCCTCCCTTTTCTTAAACTTTAAAATACTTAAAGTCTAATCAGCACATAGAGCCCTAAGACCAATTGACGTAGTGCCACACAGGTGAGCTTTGGTCGATCCATGATACCGCATTCAAGTTGTCCATTCTGAAGGCTATCGATTTTCCCTGTAAAGTGTAACCGTGAGCCTCTAGGAAAATTAAGGGGACCATCAACTTTCGCATTTATGTGAAAATCTATGGACTGGGACCAAAGACCTTGACCCTGGTGGCCTATGTCCAACTGATAACCCCATCCTATTGTCCCTGAAGCATCTGTATCTGCCCACACTGTAGGTGGAGGAGAAATCCATGTCATGATTGAATGCAATGTTTCCTGCCTCGCCCAAACCGACAGTAAGTTGTGGATAAATGTTGGAATTTGTCATAACTTCCCCGCCGGCAATAGCGGAAAATGTTTGTTGCCTTCCAAGATTAAGCTCTTTACTTTCAACCGACCCAACTTTACAGTAAGTTGAATCCATCTGAGAGAGCCGACCAGAGATTCCCACGTCCTTCACGTGGTAGTCAGGCTGTGGAGAAAACGAAACAATTTCTATCAAAATCTGTTGCGGTTGTCCACACTCTGACTGAGAGTAAGATGTGCAGTGTCCCAGACCAGCCCTATCCACTGAATTACCCTTGTTGGGACAAGGTTCAACTTTGCCAAGTTAACCTTGAACCCCAGGGATTTCACATGATTGAGAATTATATTGACATGGTTGTGGCATTGACTCTCTGATTCTGCCACTACTAGCCAGTCGTCCAGGTACCACAACACCTTGATTCCTTGACTTGATAGTGGTAGTAAAGCTTGACGGACTAACTTTGTAAACATTCTCGGTGCTAAGGTTCAACCCGAAGGGCATCCGTTGAAAGACATAAGTCCGATGCCCTATCTTCAAAGCGAGGAACTTTTGGAACCTTTTGTTTACTGGGATGTGCCAATAGGCTTCTGTCAGGTCTAACGAGCACATCCAACCTTGAGGCGGAAGTGTTAGCCTGATTTGATTCACAGTGAGCATCCTGAACGATGTGTTGTGAATGTGACGGTTCAAATGAGATAGATCTACGACCGGTCTCTTCTGAACACCAGAGGTGGGGTCGAAAAGGGTTCCTGCAGTTCACATAAGGCCAACTTAGGAGCCGAGAGAAAATTGAATATAGCAGGTGGTACCCCTCCGGCTTTAATTACCGGCAGAGAGAACCATGAGTGAGTGTCTTGGGGAGTTTGGTGTGAAGTTTTTGACGTTATAGTAGACGCAAACTGCTGAGCCTCAGATTCCCACTCCACCCATGGGCCTGGTCCCACCTGCCCCATCTGCAATACTGGGTTGCCGAATTGATTATTGACCGGAAATGTATCCAGTTACGGCGTGAGCATACCTAGCGCTTTCACGTCATTCAGTCCATCGGTCTTAGTCCAGTCTGCGTACAAGCGTGCAGAGGAAGTAGGTGGTAGAGCCGGGGTGGCAGTAAACATGAAATAATCGTAAGCATAAACATTAGGTATTGCTTTAACAGATACATCCACAATATTACCTGCCGAGTCTTTATCTCATAATTTTCTACTCTTGTTCATCTGGATTGTCCACTCACCTGGTACCGGCTGCTCACCCACAATTCTTGGCTGTGCATTAGAGGGATTTTGAGCTACAACGGTTACCCATGAAAGGTCTGGACCATACAAAAGGGACATAGGGCTCTTTTTAACAGGGACTCTTTTCAATGGTGGAGGAATTACATTAGTGATAACACGGACGTTAGTCGTGGTTAAAGTTGATGTTAAGGGAACAGCAGATATAGGGGAGGTGTGGTGGAGTGGTCTTGCCACTGGCCTGGTAATCCAAAGGTCCCGGGTTCAAATCCCGATGTATCAATGGGAAGATATTATTGGGATGGAATTTGTGCTGTACCTAGTATCAGTGCATTACCACAAGCCCACCGAAACGTCAATAAAATACCCTCATTGTTCCCTGATTAAATAGCACTGTATGAATATTCCCATATTCAAAATATGCTATAGGGGTGCAATGCCTGGTGAGTTATCTGCTCAACAGGTGGCGTTGTGTGTGTGTAAGTGTGAGAGTCCGAGTGTAGGGGGTGAGACAGTGAAGCACGGGAACGAGATGGCTTCAGAGATGGGGTCGTTTCGGGCCATGAGTGAGCACCGTGCCTCATGTGAAGGCAAGATGGCAGGTGCTCGTTGTACTCTATGTGCTTCACATGTCTCACTCCCTAGACTGGAACAAGACCTCACGGGCTTCACTGTTCATTGTAAAGCGGTGAATGTTAAGGCTCTCAGCCTATGCCCGAGAGGAAGTAAGTTGGAATATAGAAGAAAAAAAAAAAAAAAAAAAAAAAAAAAAAAAAAAAAAAGTTACTGGGGGCTGTACAATTGGAGTAGCAGAAATCTGATCGGGTGCCAAGTGACAGACAGCCCCTTGTGGGGGAGAAACCGGTACTGATGGCGGAGCCGGCGGTACGGATGATGTAGTTTCCGGTAACACTGGCTGCATCTTGTATCTCTGTGCAAAAGATTCAAACATCCTATCTAAATCATCTTTAGTTATGTATTGAGATTCCCTAGAGGTTACAGATTCCCCTTCTGACTCACTAGCCCCACGGCGAGGTTGAGCAGAGGATAACGTGTCAGCTTTCTCCTGCTCTTCCTCCAACACTTCCATACTCTCCGGGTGTTGTTGTGCCTCGGAAAGTAATGTTTGTTCAAAACCAACCCAATTTAAATCAGGTACAGAGGAGGATAAAGTTTCTTGCACTATAGTAACATCCTGACCAAGATTAGCACCTGCCGGGTTAACGTTAGGGTTGCCTGAGAAATGTCTGAATCACTACTACTGACAAGTTCTTTAGAGATTACTTTTGGTTTTGATTTAGACTTGCTCTGAGAACGTATTGACAGGGATATTTGAACACTTTTAACAATTAGATATTCACATAGTTCCTCGTCATCGCAGTTCAGTGCTTTATGTGCCACGTCTTTCGTATAAGAGTTAAACGTAGCCTTGATTTCTGTTAACCCCTAGCTATTGGCTGGTTTTGTAACACTACTACCTGCCAAGCGGGCAGATTTACCCTAAACGAGCTTCATTCCATGCTATTTTTCATGCATAAAGAAGAGCCAGAGCGTAATACAATTATGTATCCGTGAAAGGGCGATAATTGAGCTTTCCAATGACACCTGAACCATCCTTGTACGACCACGGGTTCTCTTGCAACGATGTTGCAATACGAAGGGAAAAACCCTAAAATACAGTAATTTCATCAGTTTTTACCCTGTATTGCGGGACCAGGGAGGTGTAGACATGTGGTGGTGGTGTCAGTGGCGGGACTAGGTCCACGCTGAACGGTGAGAGCCTGCCCGCGGTCCTCCCGCCGCGTATACTCTCTCTCAGAGCCGACTATGTGCTCAAAATCGCATACGACTTAAGGCGGGACCCGCTCTTTTGTCCTTGGTTCTCTAACCGACTTAAGGTGGGACCTGCTAATTAAGGGTTAAGGCAACTTTACACTACTGGTCCCAGTGGACGAATAGGCCACTCCTAAGGTCCGAACACACGCCGCATTTCTTGGACAACCATGTCCCTCTAGAGCGGTCTAGGCACATGAACACATTTCACACATAACCGATGGTGAAACACAGGGACCCCAACGCAAGTTGGTGTTGAGCAAAGCGTGACTAAAGGCATGTTGGCAACAAAAGACGACCGCCCCCGCCGGATCGGCCCCCCTACCTGAGACCCGTGCTGCGCAACTCTGTGTGGTGATATGGAAGAAAATGTCCGAGAATCAATGCTCATAAGTATAAACCGAGACATTTACTAAGTATATGCCCAGAATCCGCCGGAAAACTAGAGGTCGCAACACCAGCTAATTCTAATTTCCCGCCGTATCCATCCTTATGTAAAGTCCGCTGATGCACTTTAACATGAAGGTAAGAGGACTACTTAAAATTATATATGTATCACTATGCCCAGAAAATAATATCCCTTAAGAATATGTTACGATAGCCAATCGATCCGCACAATGAGGAGTGATAGGCTTATAGTCTCACTATGCAATGTCCGCCGGGTTGATGCGACATATGCTGCCGTGTGAGGGTAGCTAGACGACTCCTCCCGGCATTGCCGGAACCCCATTGGAAAGTCAGATGTTCCGCCGGAGAATTTTAACGGTACGCTGACCAGACTGGGTTTCTTGGATCTATTCCCTGCTCGTCTTGACGAGCCTCCGGCATCAATTACTGACAAAATCCGCCGGAGGGAAACACCAAACACTTTGGGTGTTACGCACTTGACAGCTCAAGTGAAAAACACACCACATTATAATCATATATATATCAGGACGTCTCCTGGTCCCTTCCAATCATGAAAATACACCACATGAAAAAGAAGGGTAACTTAAGGCTAAGCATATTATTTAATTCAATAATTAACAATATATCCTAGCCATAGTCATAATACCCCTAACATTAGGCTAGCCACGAGGCTTTAGGCAGTAACACGACGAAATGCGAAGCAAGGAGCTCCCACGATGACACCACCGACGCCCCAGGCCAGAGGGGAAAAGCAGAAACCAAAAGCACTCCAGAAAGTTCCACACCACGTGTGACAACTCTTGGACTAGAGCGTCTGCTAAATATTTGACTACCAGCTACTCCTGTCCAAAATTGACGGCCAAGTAGACGAGCCCAGCATTGAAGAGCCTCCTAACTGGCTAAAAGGAAAAACTAAATGCTGAAAAGGAAAAGTTAACATGAGGCGCCCTGATCCGATGCGGACCGCATGGGCTCTTAACACTGTACCCTATATTACACACTTCCTAAGACCGTGCCAATGTGGACGACCGTGCTAACTAATCTGAACCTATTCTATAACGTCTCAGATAAATACAAATGAGCAAAAGACTCACTAAGAGACGAACGAATGTAGAATGAAGAGAGATGGACTCGCACGTCTGCACAGCACGGTCGCAGGAAGAGGAAGGCCGAGATAAGAACATAAGAACATAAGAAAATGGGAGTCTGCAGAAAGCCGATTGGCCTAAGCAAGGCAGATCCCTGTCCCACACAACCCCAATTCAATTACAAAGCCCAATTATAGGCCTCACACTCTAATACCCTGAGGATCATCTTACCAAAACGGTTAGAGATTAACGCAGGATTATGGAGGTCTGCAGAGCGCTGATTGGCCCAACCCGGCTGATCCCCCTTCACACCCAACCCTTCTCGTCCATATGCTTATCTAATTTTATCTTAAAGCTCCCTACAGTTTTAGATCCCACTATAGCACTTGGTAGTCCATTCCACCCATCTACAACTCTGTTACCAAACCAATACTTGCCTATATCTTTTCTGAAACGAAATTTATCTAATTTGAAACCATTGGTACGAGTTCTTTCGCTATCACTGAGCTTTAGTACATTTGCCATGTCCCCTTTGTTAATCCCACTAACCCACTTGAACACCTCTATCATATCCCCTCTAACTCTGCGTCTCTCTAACGAATGTAAACCTAATTTCTTCAACCTTTCTTCATACGAAAGATTTCTAATATTATGGATCATTTTTGTCATTCTACGCTGTACTCTCTCCAATGAATCTATGTCCATTCTGTAATAAGGACACCAAAATTGGACAGCATAATCCATGTGGGGTCTCACTAATGACAAGTAAAGTTTTAAGATAACATCAGCAGTTCTGTTACTCACACTCCTAGAGATGAACCCGAGAATCCTGTTTGCCTTATTACGAACGCTTATACACTGTTTTCTAGGCTTCAAATCATTGCTAACAAACACACCTAGATCTTTCTCGCAGTCTGAATTTTCTAATTCTAAATTAGCTAGTTTATATTTAAAATTTGTTTGCATCTTCCCTATCTTTAATACCTTGCATTTGTCAATGTTAAACTTCATCTGCCAATTTACTGACCATTCATGTAAGGTATCTAGATCCCTTTGGAGGCACTCTATATCGCTATCTGAATCAATTGATCTCCCTATTTAGATGACGCAGGAGGATCAGCGTCTGGCTGCGCATGGGAAAATATCCACAAATTGGGAAGCCTGATTATAACAGTTCTTAATGTGTTTTTCTTTTTTATTATTTATAGTTTTTTCGTAGCGAGTACCCAATCATAAGGACAATTCCGTAAGAGAATAAGCGTATCCTTACGAGTTTGGCTCCTCTTCTGATCTTCCTGCGGCGGGTGTTTCAAACAGCTAACGCAAAGGCTTGAAAGGTATCAATTATATAATAGGCAGATCGTCAATGATGAAGGGGCCACTAATAAATATACATCTAGAGCATAAATGCTAACAGAGCGGTTAATCTAGAATAATTGCTGATATCCTGATATAGAAATAAAATCGAGGTAGCCTATAGCGTGAATCTAGGTAGGTCAATAATACTGAGGTCACACCGTCTCAGTGAGGTTAGAATATATAAATAAGAATATCAGCTGAATGATAAATAACGAATAAGTTATTAATAATAAGAGAGGGTTTAATTCTCTACTAACGTATAAAGTTAGATTTGGGAATAATAGTTCAGGTAACTGAGCAGAAATTAATATTAGTCTCGTGTGTAAGACGGAGTCCTCGACATTGAAATGTTAACGCGATGTGGACAAAATAGAATATGAATTTGAAATAATGTTTAAACTGGTTTTGAAGCCAGGAAACATACATAATATGAGTCTGACTAAGAGACAATATACCGGTATATAACACTCTCTGTGAACATTTATACTCGATTACGTACCCTGATGATCTTAGTAACCTAGTATACGATCTGCCAGGGGTGTTCACAACATTTAAGTGTAATAGTGCGGGTATTATTGCCGAACGAATATACAGTATATATAAGCCTTGGTGGTAATATATAAATATATATCACGCAGTATATTATATATATATCAATCCCAAGATAGAGTTTGTATGTTCTCTCGACACGAGTAACAAAGACTAAGGCGAGAATAATAGATCTCAGATATCTACGTTAGATTGAACACATAACATATCCTACACAACCTTTGCAATAATCACGAAACACATAAGTAAAACAAGAAGCACTTAATTTGAGTTGGAGTATACCAGAAAGTAACCTTGTAGAGATCTGACACACGTGTGGGCGACTGAGTGCGTTGTCCGTCTTGGCCTGTTTACCAAGGGGGCCGGGAATACCTTCACACAGGTATTAATAGCCCAGGTCACTTCCGGTACAGCACTACACACACTCTCTCTCGTCCAGACTCCTAGCTGCTTGAAGGGCAAGATTTAAGAGGATTTTGGCTAACCTCTACAGATGGTGCTATCCGGTTTGAGTTGTTCACACATACTCCCACACAGGTTCCCCGTGTGACACAGTGCCTCGACTTGCCTACCTTTACCCTGTTTTTGGTCAGGTAGTATTGTACTTTTCAGATAGTGGCAAGTCGGTTGTGATTCGGAACATGAGAGGCATGAGAAATATAGTTTCTGATTTATTGCATGGGTGTCTAAAGCCTTAAAAATACAATGCATATATGGTTATGTGGGGAATGGTATGTTTTATTTATTTATATTAAGAGTAGGTAGCCTAAAGCTTAGGTGAGTACATGATAAATTATTTACAGCAATGGGGGCCTCTCTCTATTTAGAGGCTTGTATGCAGCTGTCTGGTTATCAGCTTGCATAGCTGGATTATGATTGTTGTCTCGTCTAGCGGTGATGGTGATGAGCGTATCCGCCAGGGTAGATGGAAGGAAACGGAGGGGGTTGGTGTTGCATTTCCATAAAGTCTGCCTCCTCGTATTCCAAATCCGGGCCAGGTACAGACGGCCATTGTTCACCTGGCGTAATTAACAGCAAACTGTGGCGGATGCCTTAGAATACGTATATTAAGAGTATCTGGAGCCGTACGTTTTCTTTGGAGCTGTGATACGGGTGACTGAAGTAGTTGGTTACTGCTTTTCAGGGAAGGCTGCTTCCGGTGTCTCTTATGGTTGCAATTCTATGGGTTGAGGTTGTTGGTCCTTCGGTTGATGGGAAAGGGCTTGTGGTATGTTTTGGTATAACATTTTCCAGCCCTGTCATCTCAAACCACTTTCTATCTAAAAACAAATTCCCACCAGAATCCCTTTTATGCTATAATTATAAAAAATTTGTTGGAAAAATGTCCTGGCCGAAGACTGATTTCTTCCATTGTGTAGGCTCGCTATTGCTCACCAGAAAAACAGAAGCAATGAATGAGGCAAAAAATCTTATAATCGCTCCAACCCTAATTTCGCATTACTTGTTTGTTTATGAATAATACATTAGATATAATAGTGCTTAAAAATAATTGTTCATTTTATTTTTAACACTAAGTAATATTATTTTGTGCAGTAAACCTACAAGTTAGTGAAACAAGGCTAACAAAGACATTATTACCAAACAAGTATGTCATGTAGTTGATAGTAATGTGACCACCACCACCACCACCACCACCACCACCAGGTACTTTGACATCAACTTCCCCCGGAGCGCTACGACTTATGAGGGGCTGAAGACATTGGTAGTGAGGCTGGAGTGTAGCAGTGTTAGGGTGAGGGCTGGTCTGGCCATACCCAACACCATCACCATCACCGAGGACCAGCCCTTGGCGCTTACCAGACTCATCAACACCAAGCTGGGGGCGATTGGTGGCTTGTACAGGTAAGTGGTCCATTATATCTTCCTCCTCCACCTTTTGTATACACCCTGTTGTACACCCACCACCAATAGTCATGTTCTACCTCAATAATGTTAACTCCAGTTATCTCTCTTAACACCTTCACTATTATCCCACCTTGTTATTCCCGCGTACACTACAACATTTTATTCAGCTTAGGAAAGATGTCTACCAATAATTTATTAAAGGGGGTATAATCCACCTTAATCAATCCGTTCATTCACCTTCAAGCTAAATATATAAGTTTTTTGGTAGAAAAATGTCCCGGCTGAAGGACGGCAACTCTCACTATCACTTGTCTAGACTTTAGTTATAATACTAATAATAGTAATAATAATAATAATACTCAGCTTAAGAAGGAAAGATATCTATTGGATGTATCTATCTATCTTTCAACTTAAAAAACACCTCTCCTAGCTCCCTTAAAGCCAAATTTGACATTTCTTTTTTATAAAAATGTCCCGGCTGAAGGACGGTTTCTCCTAAAATGCCTGGATTTGTTATATAGTTGAATGGGGCAAAAGCCTTAAAATAATCATGTAATGGGACAGAACATCCTAACATAAACCCACTTTAACATAATTAATAATAATACAAAACAATAGAAAAAAAGAAAAAATGTTCCCCAGACTTTTATAATTATAAACTGCTTCCTCACACCATTCTTCAAACTCAAATATATTTCCCCAACCTTCTTCAAGTTAAGCAGGCTATATTCAGCTTAGGAAGAACCTCTAGGTACCAAAGTTGTTTAATCCATCTCAATCAACTCACTAACCCCCTTCAAGCTAAGGATGAAAATAAAATAAATATTAGCTTCCAGCAAAATAAAGCTTCAAGACCACCTTCAAGCTAAAAATATATAAATAAATAAATAAAATAAAATAAATAACAAATTTCCCGACTTATTCAAGCTAAAAAATTAGATTATTCCCCAGTCCCCCCTTCAGCCTAAAAATGTCCCTCGGAGCCCCTAGACCTCCTTCTATTTTTAACATTATGCAACTAAGAATGTTCACATGAAAAAATACCATATTTTGTTTTTGTTTAAGTGTGTGTGTGTGTGTATGGGAGGAGAGAGGGTGGAGGGTGGAGGGTGGTAGGAATGATCTCCAAGAATGTGAACGATATAATCTATCTACATTATCCCTCTGACTCCCACACATCCTTCCTAACCTGAATATAATCACATTATTTATTAGTGGCCCCTCCATCATTGACGAACATGCCTATTACATAAGGCATCCTCTTCAAACACTAATCCGCCGTAGTTTTGAATCTACCGCGCAGAGCATTTAAAAACTGAGGAGCCTTCATCATGAGCGCACGCGACCTCACTCATGGCTTCAGTCATTATGAATTGGGTTCTCACTACGAAAAAACTTCGCAAAAAATAAAAACAAAAAGAAAATAAGAATAACTATCCAATAAGCTTTCCATCATACCGTGGATGTACTTGTGTGGATCTCTGACCAGACGCTGATTCAGGCGTCATTCCTCCTTCTCTGCTCTGCGCTCAGCCCGCCCGGACGTGCCTCCCCACGCTCCGCTGGTTCCGCATTCGTTGCGTCCCTAGTGAGTTTTTTCTCATTTGTTTACTCCAGGATGTATCGAGTAAGGTTAGGATAGGCGTAGCAGGAGTGTCCTGGGCTGGTTGCCCGCAGTGCAGTGTATTTTGGGTCGTGTGTGTGGGGCATCTATTTCGGATGTACCCTCGTGGTCCCGTTGTGGACATGTGAACTTTTTCACAGTTGAGTTAGTTTGTGATGCAGGCGGCTTTCACTACGCGTTAATTATTGCTGCCTTTTATCTTTCTGATGAGGTAAGCTTTGTTTTCTGACGTTCCCAGCGTATTTTTCTTCACTTAGTGAAGTTTTTTCTGGGTCCCGAGTCAGTCTTCCCTGGGTTGGAAGTTGTTGCTACGGTGGTGTGTTGGCGGTGGTTCCTGTTGTGATATTTCCAGTGTTTGTGTATATTTCAACTGTTATTATGCCGTCTGCCTAGGCCTAGCCAGCCGCTCGTAGCTTTGCCACATGTACTAGTGTTATTATTTATTATTTATAAATATGCCCTACTGTGTCATGTGTATCCGGGTTTTAGTTGTGTATTGGCTAATTCCTCGGACTATAATTGTTTCCTGGTTTAGTTGTGTATTGGCTAATTCCACGGATTATGGTGTGACCTTGGGTTAGTCGTGCGTGACTCTCCTCGTGTCTTGTGTTGTTCAGATGGTGTCTGTTCAGGGTGGGTTTCCTTCCGGCGGGTTTTTTCTCGGTTTCACCATGAAAAAATCCTGGCCGAGAGCCGTGTTGGGCCCCACGTGGTTGTTAACACTGGCTTGTATCCCCGGCGTGGGGGGGTGTCTGTGGCTCTCCAGGACTGCGTCTCTGTGGGTGCCTGGTTTCAGGCCTCCTTTGATTCCCGGCGGGTTGGCTGTACCCATCCCTATAAAACGGCGTTCTTGTGGACATACGTTTTGGGAGTTTTTCTACCTGGTTTTACGACAACCACATGAAAAACCTAGCTGTTGTTTAGGCTTTCCTCCCCGGCGATCTTTTACAAAGAAGTGGGGACAGGAACTTATGGGGTTAACTTTTAGACTTCTCACCCGGCGGGTGCACCTGGGTAGGGTGGGATGAACGACTTATGTCTTTCAGTTAGTTAACCAATCCATTTTAGTGATACTCCGTGTATCGCTGCCTTTACTCTTACGGCAATTGAAGGTTCAATTAGGTTAAATATCGATTCTCACACCCGGCGGGTGCTCCTAGGTGGAGGAACTAAGGAATTTACAAAATTCAATTTCGATTTAACCTCTTAATTTAGTGATACAATTAGGTATCGCCGCCTTCTAACTTACGGCGATCTTTTGTGACAATTCGTTAAACATCAGATCTCGTATCATCCTGCCCTGGGCTATTCTACTAAATATTTCAAGGGCCGGCGTCTTTATGGGGGGTTGCTTTGTTACAAAATTGAATCTTGAGACAGTCACCACCTCCAAGAGACTATAAGTGCCATGCTGGACCATTATATCAGAGGGTATTCTTCACTTTCTTTAGCAAAAGATTTGTTTAGACTTTTTACACCCCGCCGCGTAGCGAGATGTGTTAGTTGTGTCTTTGCATCTCGTTACCCGGCGGGTTATTAACACTTGTGTGCGAACATGTTGGGTTAACCTTATGAGCATTAATTCCTGGAAATTTTCTTTTTTTCCAGTTTTCACCCACCAGTCTCTGTCATGGCTACCGTGGCCCCAGTCTTTGCCCTGTGCACTACCCCTACTTGTGCTGGTATCCCTATTTTTGCGCATACCCTTTGCATAAGGTGTGTTAAATGTCTAGACCGTTCAAGGGGTCTCTGGGTTATGCATAATTGTTCTTTTTGCTCCCAATTAGCTGTTAAAGTCCTTTGTGAAAATGATAAGACCGCGGCGGTAGCGTTGAGAGAGGTCCGACAACAGATGTCGGCCTACACTACCATTGTCGCGCATAAGTCACTTCAATGTGACAACGTCCCACTTTGGGATAGATTGCTGTCAGAACACCCTCCCCCTAAACGTTCCTCTAGAGTCACGAGTATTAAGCCGACGGAGACTAGTCAGGGTTCTGTATCGTCTGCGGCTACACCTAAACGCCCGAGAGCCTACACCCCCGGCATCCGCCTCCTCGTCGCGGGCGAGATCTAGGTCAAGGTCACCTCTCAGACACCAGTCATCTAGTCGTGCCTCTTCACCGGCGAGTAAGAAGAGTAAGACGGAAGGTTCCACCAGTGGTCACGGCGGAGAATCCTCCAGATCCAAGAATAGTTCGCGGTCACACCGCAGCCATAAATCCTCCAAAAAGGATTCACATCGGAAGTCCTCTCGACATTCCCCAAAGTCTAGTGCATCTCATCGTACCTCTACACCAGACAGAGTTTGTGTTACGGCCTCAGAGTCCAGTGCAGCGCCTGTCCCTAAAGAGGATTTGCCAATTAATATTTTAACCCTGGAAATGGAAAGTTCAGGAGGTTCAATAATTGAGAATGTTTCAGACTCTCAAGAGAGCGTAGGCCAGGGCCTCGGTGTTTGGCGGTTTGCTCAACCAGGGTCTGACCACCCACGTCCGACTCATACGAGTCACACAGTAGCCGACGTCCACAGGGACGCGGCGATCCCATCCTCTATCCCAGACTTATCTTGGAAACAAGGTACCCCTGCCTCGGCGGGGTCTTCTCAGGAGGATCGGGAGGAAAAAGACGAAGTTTCAATAATTTCGGATATGGAAGGACAAGGGTCAGGCTCAGGCTTGGACGCCGCACGGGATAATAATGATTCACCTGTAAGTTCTTCATCAAACCAGTTTGTTACAGCACAAGAAATTGATGGGTTGCTTACTCATGCTTTATCTAAATTTTTTGGTCAACAACAGGAAAACCCCACAATGGACTTGGGGGCTCCCTCGACAAGTTCTACGGTACGGCCTCTGATGACGTCAATTGATTTATCTAAGATTCCTAACCCTCCTACTCTGTCACCTGCAAGGAGCACTAAGCCTGCTACGGCGGCATTGACAACTTCAAATGTCAGGGTCATAACGGATGTCAATCCACCCCCTCTAGACAAAGCGCCTCTTAGAAAGGTAGCTATGCCCCTGCTTTATGGGCCAGACGAGTCATGGGTTCTTTTGAACCCCTCTAAACCAGAGCTTGCCCAACCTACCTTGTCAGGGGAACTCCCGGTACCGCGTGAGTGGTTTATCCAGGGCAATAAGTCAAAGAAATTAAGGGCCTTGGATGCCTTGGGTAATGTTCTGGACGTAAACATCAAGGCTATACCTAGTTATTATCACCAGGATTATTTTGTGTATGCTTCTAAGCCTGCTTTACCCCCTGCCTCAGCTTCAAAACTATTTTCAGACTGGTCTAAGCTGGATGGGTTTAATGATATTAAGACTCTGTCAGCTCTTACTCCTGAACTAGATTTACAGACCGTCACAGACGACGCAGCTAATCCAGTTTTGAAGGTGGGACAGTTGGGTCCAGGACCTTGGGTGGATTGGGAGGTAGAGGCTCAAAACTTTGCAACCACTTTCACTTCTAAATCTTCCCACCAGATCCCTCAAGATACACATTCATGGTTCTCCATGCCGGTGGGTTCTGCCGGCGGAGTCCCGTCAGCTTTGTTTGCATTCCTAGCTGCCCCTAAGATTAATCTTTGTGAACTGAAGGACCCGTTCACTACCCCTACCCCTACTCACCTAGACAGAGAATTTAGGCTACGGGGAAAAGCTTTTCGCCTGTTTTCACAGTACATAGTATCTCAGCAGGTGGCTAAGTCTTTACTACGGTCCACTCAGGCAATCGCAGACGCGGATGCTCGAAGATCGGTTGAGTTATCCCGGCGACTGATTCTTCAGTCGTCAATCCAATCCTTAGGTGACATACGCACCGCCTTGCTTGAGGCGGTGCGAGCACGACAAGATCTTAGGATGTCTTTAGTTCGCAAGCTACCTGATCGCATTGCTAACCAGGTGGTGATGTCACCAGTACTTACTCCATCTTTAATGTCCCCTGAAGTATGGCGAACGGTGTTCAATATGGCACAGGCCGTTAAGCACAGTCCCACCCCTTCTAAGAAACCTGCATTTAACTTCCCCAAACCCAGGCCTCCTACTAAAGCTCAGCCAGGGGGTTCTAAACCTTTTCTTCCGCCTAAGTCCTCCCACTCCCCCCAGGGTCAGTACAGGCATAGACAGAGTAGGTTTTCAGGACAGAGAGGACGCGGCCAGCATAAGCCAAGTCAGAGCCAGTCTTCGGCCCACACCAGCCAGCCGGCAAAGCGTCCAGCACCAACCCCACCATCAAAAAACTAAAGTCTCTCTCACTCCCGGTGCCAACCTTAAGGCCGGAGGAACCGAGGGAAGTACAGCCGGCGAACCCTTGTCTGCTAACTGGGTCGTTCCGAACGTGTCACCAAGCATGGCCGTTAAACACTTGGGCACGGATGGTGGCACGCAAAGGCATCACTTGGCAGTGGCTCCGGCGACCTCGCTTACGTCAGCCGACAACGGCGAATTGTGTTTCTTTAGAGGTGGAGTCGCTGGTCCAGGAAATGATTGCCAAGAATGTCATCATCCCGGTCCCCCCAAATTACCCTGTATTCACGTCCAAACTATTTTTGGTTCCCAAACGGGACAGTGTTCAGATGAGGCCGGTCGTAGACCTGTCTTATCTGAATCTTCACATTCACAACGAATCTTTCAGAATGTTAACAGTTCACCAAATCAGGCTAACACTTCCGCCAGGAGGTTGGATGTGTTCACTAGACCTGACAGACGCCTATTGGCACGTATCGGTCAACAAAAGATTTCAAAGGTTTTTGGCCTTAAGGATCAGGCACCAAAATTTTGTTTTTCAGAGGATGCCGTTCGGTTTGAACCTAGAACCTCGATTATTCACGAAACTAGTCCGGCAAGCCCTGATGCCATTGTTAAAACAGGGGATCAGAGTGTTGTGGTATCTAGACGACTGGCTGGTGGTGGCAGAGACACAACAATTATGCATAAAACATGTCAATATCATTTTAAATCATGTCAAAACTCTAGGCTTCAAGGTAAATCTGGTAAAGTCAAACCTTGTTCCCTCAAGAGTAATTCAGTGGATAGGGCTGGTCTGGGACACCGCCGCTCTCACTCTGAGTCAGAGTGTGGACAATCGCAACAGGTTTCGCAGGAAACTGTTCAGGTTTCTTCACAGTCTGACTACGACGCGAAGAGTCTGGGAGTCTCTGGTCGGCTCTCTCAACTGGATTCAACTAACTGTCAAGTTGGGCCGGTTGAAAGTAAAACAATTAATATTGGAAGGCAACAAATATTTCCCGCTCTTACCGGCGGGAAAATTATGGCCCATCCCGAAATTAATCCACACCTTACTAGCGGTCTGGGCGAAGAGGGAAACATTGCACTCAATAATGTCATGGACCTCTCCTCCACCAACGGTATGGGTAGACACGGATGCGTCAGGCACAATAGGGTGGGGATTTCAGTCAAATCAGGGGCACCAGGGTCAGGGGCTTTGGTCCCACTTAGAAATCTCTCACATCAATGTCAAAGAATTACTAGTCCCCTTGTATTTCCTTCAGGCTCACGGCCCGGCGTTACGGGGCAAGTCGGTGGCCTTCAGAATGGACAATCTGAATGCAGTCCACTGTATTCAGAAACAAGGGTCAACGAGGTCAAGGAAGTTGCTAATCGTGTCGGAAGAGATTTTTGCTCTAGCCATCAGTCTAGATATTTATCTTCACGCATCTTACCTCCCAGGCGTAGCGAACGTCTGGGCAGACGCTCTGTCCCGGAGACAGAGCACGACAGTAGAATGGGAGCTCAAGCAACCCATTTTCAACCTAATGATTGCAGAGCTCTCCCATCCACAAGTGGATCTTTTTGCGTCCGAGGAGACTCACAAGCTCCCTCTATACCTCACCCGCCGGGCGATAACGCCGGCAGGGGGGCCAGACGCCCTAGTGACAGACTGGAACAGATGGAGCTCCATCTATCTGTTTCCGCCGCCAGATGCGTCACTAATGTGCCACGTAGTGAACAAACTACGAGATTATCGAGGCTTAGTCTCGCTAATCGCGCCCCTGTGGCCGGCGCAGTTGTGGTACCAGCAATTGAAAATGTGGTGCCCGGACCCGGTATCGCTCCCGGTCGGGTACTTCCACTTAGACACGATTGGCAACCTAGCGACCTCGCTGACTTTTGCATTATGGACATTCAGGAGGCCAAGTGGCTAGCACCATACGGTAGAGATGTGACCAATAAATTACTCAATCAATATACTCAGTCTACAAAGCGACAGTATCAATCACATTGGCAAGCTTTTACTTCTTGGATCGTTCGAACAGAACAAACTGTACCCTCAGTGGCATTAGTTTTTAATTATTTAAATTATCTGTTTGAGCAGAAACGTTTATCTGTGGTGACATTAAAGAATCACTTAACTGCGATTAGAGTGCCCTTTTTAGACCTTACGGGTCTGTCCATACCGGTAGCGGAGGAAACAGGATTTATGAGAGCATGTTTTAAACTCCGCCCACCTCCCCGTCAGCTCATGCCTACTTGGTCTCTGGACAAAGCTTTGTCTTTGCTTCACTCTCGTCTGTATCAAAATACTGCAGACTTTGCATTAATCTTAAAGAAGGCGGTTTTCCTTTTGGCTTTGGCCACCGGAAACAGAGTGTCTGAGCTGGCGGCGATGAGCAACACACCTAATTGTCTTAGGTTTGGTAGACTTAATGAATCTATTTCCATTGCACCCTCCCCAGGTTTTGTAGCCAAGAATGAGCATAGTGCACACGTGTTTTCTGAGTTCACGGTGCCGGCGTTAAAAAGGGGAAAGGTGCATCATAATTTATGTCCAGTGCAAGCTCTAACCAAATATTTGAGAGTAGCTCCTCAAAACCCCCAAGGTGCTTTATGGGTAGCAAGTACGGGTAAACGCTTACTTAAACGGCGATTAGCCTCTCTTCTGGTAGAAGTCATTAAAGAAAGTAATCCCGGCGTTGTGGGTAGGGCCCACGATTTACGCAAATGGGCAGCCTCTTTACGTTTCCTGAAAAAAATTTCAGTTGAAGATATCGCATCCACACAGTTGTGGGCGTCTAATCATACGTTTCTGTCTAGATACTTGTCAGTTGCTCTAGACAAACCTTCCTTACCATGTATAGCTTTAAGGCAGAGGGTCTAGGTGGCCCTGCAGTCACTTTTGTTTACTTTCACGGGAAAGAGGGGGGGGGGGGGGTGCAGTCAGTTGACATAGGACACCCTAGACCCCGCCGGAGTATGAGAGCTGTGATACAATTTAAGGTTAAAATGTGATATGAAAATTTCTCAGCGAGAAATTGTGCTAGTACAATGTTTAGTACAAAACAACGGTGTTGTTATAGTAGTTTTAGCTGCGAAAGCAATTTAATATTAGAACAATGGAGTTCCTTTGCAATTTATCTCCAAGTGTATTTTGGGGTTTATTATGTGCACATATAAACTTATAACTTATTATTTTTGTCACCACTCGTTGAGTGGGGTGCCTTTGTAACTACAGATCTGTGTTCAGAATCTTCAGGGTTACCCGTTTTTTGTCAGGCAGGCTTCTTTGAAGCACGCACCTGCCTGAACCCCTTTTTCTTGTATATTTTCGGCCTACGCCAATGTTACAATATATTTTTCAAAAGTAAGAATACTATGTGGTTGTTTTTATTATCTGCTTTTCTAGAGTTATATGATTACGAATGTCCCCCTCCAGTCTTAGAAATCAGGCATGTTCGTCAATGATGGAGGGGCCACTAATAAATTATAGGTTTGACTCCTGTAAGGAGATAAAGAAAACCTAATATTTAGTAGTGGCCCCGTAATCATTGACGACTGGGGCCCTCCCGACCGTCCCCTTCCCATTCGTTGATGTATTGAGGATTTTGGTTTACTTGATATGTCAGTGAAGGAGGAATGACGCCTGAATCAGCGTCTGGTCAGAGATCCACACAAGTACATCCACGGTATGATGGAAAGCTTATTGGATAGTTATTCTTATTTTCTTTTTGTTTTTATTTTTTGCGAAGTTTTTTCGTAGTGAGAACCCAATTCATAATGACTGAAGCCATGAGTGAGGTCGCGTGCGCTCATGATGAAGGCTCCTCAGTTTTTAAATGCTCTGCGCGGTAGATTCAAAACTACGGCGGATTAGTGTTTGAAGAGGATGCCTTATGTAATAGGCATGTTCGTCAATGATTACGGGGCCACTACTAAATATTAGGTTTTCTTTATCTCCTTACAGGAGTCAAACCTATAATCTTAGCCACACTTTATATAAAGTTGTCAAGGTATTGAATGTGTTAAACCATGATAATGATCATTATACATTATATGTTGGAAGCCATTATCATTATTATCTGTTATCAGCATGACCATTATTGTCACCACCACAACATAACATCCACTTCCTAATCTTACAAACTATCTTCACAGGGAGCCCTTCACTGGTTGGGAGAGACCACAACCGTGATAAGGAGACCTGAGAACATCAACATCCAACAATTCCTACACTGATCCTATAATGGTAAGTTTAAGTTTATAAAGTACTATTAACTAGTGAACTATATTAATGGAGTTACAATGTACTAAACATAAAAGTATAATATAATTTGTTTTCACCCTAACAAGTAAAATAATATCAAAGTACATTATAGTTATTAGGTTAACTATATTTACTTTATAAATTGACCAAAACTAAAGGTTTATCAAGTGTCGTTTTTTTGGTAATGAATACTTAACACTTTCAGTACGATGATGATGATTTCATTGATATATAATACTGTTATATTTATATTATTTTGTTCATCTTAGGAAGGACCTGTGGCAATCATAAGCCTAACCCAAATATTATTATCCTCTTTTATTACTGTCAACAAAACCCACCAAACCTCTCTCTCTCTCTCTCTCTATATATATATATATATATATATATATAGATAGAGAGATTTATATAATTATATATATACACGTATATTTATTAGTGCCCCTCCATCATTGACGATTATGCCTATTACATAAGGCCTCCTCTTCAAACACTCATTTACCGTAGTTTGAATCTACCGCGCAGAGCATACAAAATTTGAGGAGCCTTCATCATGAGCGCACGCAACCTCACTCATGGTTCTGTCATTATGAAATTGGGTTCTCACTACGAAAAAACTTCGTAACAAATAAAAAATAAAAATAAAATAAGAATAACTATTCATAAGCTTTCCATATACAGTACTCGTGGATGTACTTGTGTGGATATTTGACCAGACGCTGACTTCAGGCGTCATACTTCCTTCTCTGCTCTCAACCTGCCCTGACGTGTCTCCCCACGCTCCGCTGGTTCCGCATTGCTGCGTCCCTAGTGAGTTTTTTCTCATTTGTTTACTCTGGGATGTATCGAGTAAGGTTAGGATATGCGTAGCAGGAGTGTCTTGGGCGGGTTTCCCACAGTTCAGTGTATTTGAGTCGTGTGTTTGGGACGCCTATTTCGGGAGTACCCTCGTGGTCCCGGGGTGGACGCGTGAAACGTTTTTCGCGATTAGCTAGCCTAGTGATTTAGTTGGCTTTAACTCCGCGTTATTCTTATCTTTCTGATGAAGTGGCCTTATTTGCTTGCTTTCTGACGTTCCTAGCGTATTTTTCTTCACTTAGTGAAGTGTTTTCTAGGTCCCGAGTCAGTGCATCCCTCTTCCGGGAGTTTTTCTACGATGGTGTGTTGGAGGCTGTTCCTGTTGTGATATTTTACAGTGCTTTTTGTTTATATTACGATGTGATTAAGTGATGTTTCCGTCTGCTTAGGCCTAGCCAGCCTGTCGTAGCTTTTTTACATGTACAAGTGTTATTGATTTATTGTATAAATATGTACTACTGTGTCATGTGTGTCCTGGATTAGTTGTGTTTTGGCTTAATCCAGGGACTATTTGTGTTTATCGGTTTGCATCTGGTTAGTGTGGGTTGCCATTTCCGGCGGGTTTTCTCGCTATTCACCGAGAAAATCCGGCTGGTTGCCGATTTTTAATCACGCGTGGTTAAAATAGGCTAGTTTTCCCCGGCGAGTGGTGGCTTGATGGCTCTCCAGGTACTGTCTCTGTAGTGGAGCCTGGGTACAGGCGTACTGTGTGTTTCCCGGCGGGATGGCTATACCCATTTAACTAGGTGTTCATGCGGACACCTGTTGAGTATACTTTTTTCCCGGTTTTTGCAAAGCCAGTGAAAAACTAGGCTGTTTTGTTTGATTAGTCTTTCCACCCCGGCGATCTTTTGCAAAGAAGTGGGGATAGGAACAATTGGGGTTAACTTTAAATTAATTTCACACCCGGCGGTTGAACCTTGGGAGGGTGGGATTAACGGATTTGCAATTCGGTAGGGTTGGCTAGACAATTGAGGGATACAATTAGGTATCGAGGCCTTCAAAATACGGCGATCTATGAAGGCTTCGGGAGAAGTCAGATCTATAGAATTGAGACAGGCTTACCCTTTTGATCTGCGATATAATGAGGAGGCCGGCGTCTTAATATGAGTTTCCGGTGAACAATGGAACCACTGGGAAGACTGCGTCACTTATAAGACATGCTTGTCTTTATATCATGTCAGAGGATATTCTTAAATCTTTTGGACAAGTACAGATATTCTAAAATCTGTACATATGAACCTACAGGGAAATGAGAGGTAATGGTGGTGTATTACGTCTCGTTGCCCGGCGGTTCATTAACACTTGTGTTAGAACATTTTGGGGTAACCTTATGAGCATTAATTCCTGGAAATTTTCTTTTTTCCAGGGCGGAGTTCCGGCGGGTCAACAGAGGACCAGGAGTAAGCCCGGGGGTGGGTTAGCTTTCCTCCAGTCTCTGTCATGGCTACACTAGACCCTGTTTTTGCTCTGTGCGTAACACCCTCCTGTTCAGGGATCCCGATTTTTGCACATACACTGTGCGTCCGATGTGTCAAATGTTTAGACAGGTCAAGGGGTTTGTGGGTTACAAAAATGTTTACCTTTTGTAGTCAATTGGGTATCAAAGTCTTACAGCACGATAATCAGGCCGCGGCGGTTGCATTACGAGAAGTCAGACAACTCCTAACTACTTATGCTACAACAGTGGCTCATAAAGCTCTTCAGTGCGATAACGTAATTCTGTGGGATCGTTTGATTATTGAGCACCCCCCACTTAAACGTACCCCTTCTAAGAATAGAGTAAATGTACGAAAGTCGGCAGAGACTGGGCAGGGTCAAGTGCTTCTCCCAGCCCCCGGCACATCTAAGAGACCTCGAGAGCCGACACCCCTGGCGACGACGTCTAAGTCACGATCAAGGTCCAGGTCAAGGTCTCCCCTCCGGCAGCAGACACATAGTCACTCTACTTCACCTGCGAGGAAGAAGAGTAAGGAGGAAAAGACCAAGGACAGTCCTAGTGTAAAATCTAAGTCACGAAGAAGTCACAAGTCTTCTAAAAAGGATACTCATGTACGAAAGGCCTCCGGGTGTTCGCCGGAGCCTCGTACCTCGCTTTCTGCCTCTACTCCCGACACATCTAATGTCCAATCTGATAGGTCGGGAGTGGAATCAGAGACTGTGGTGGGGGATATACCGGCAGACAGGTTGTCACTAGATATTATTCCCAGTTCACATGTACCAGCTTTAGGTTTAGAGGGTTCTGCCGGAGGTTATTACCCTCTAGAGGGCTCGAGTGAGGGCTCGGTGATTGATGGGGTACCTGGCTCACAAGTGAGTTCCGACCAAGGCCAGGGAGTTTGGAGATACTCCCAGCCATGGAGTGAAGACTTACGCCTTTTTCAGGCAACGCAGGGAGTGGCAGATGTCCACCGGGACGCTGAGATCCCATCGTCCATCCCGGACTTAACATGGCAGCATGAGGGGGTCCCGGCTTCGGCGGAATCCTCTCATGACGGGCCGGAGGAAAGGGAGGAGGGTTCTATAATTTCTGAGATGGAAGTTCAGGAGTCAGGTTCATTGATAAACGACTCTCAGAGTAGGAATGATTCGCCACATAGTTCATCCTCTGCTAAATTTGTCACAGCTGATGAAATTAATGGGTTACTAGCAAATGCACTAACAAAGTTTTTTGGCCAGCAGCCGGAGACGCCTACAGTTGGTTTGGGAGCTTCCACGACAGCAGCGAATGTCCGACCTCTGGCTACTTCTATTGCTTTGACACAAATTCCGCACCCTCCCCCTGTATCACCTACTATGGTTACTAGGCCAACTTCGGCGGCACTGACTACTTCCAATGTGAGAGTAGTAGCAGATGTAAATCCTCCCCCTTTAGATAAGGCGCCGGTTAGAAAGGGCGCAATGCCCCTCTTATACGGGCCAGATGAGTCATGGGTAACAATGTTCCCAGCAAAGCCAGAGGTAGCACAATCCACTATGTCGGGGGAGCTTCCGGTACCACGGGAGTGGGTAATCCAAGGGAATAAATCTAGGAAGTTACGTGCTTTAGATATTCTAGGGAATGTACTTGATGTTAATATTAAGGCCATTCCTAACTATTATCACCATGATTATTTTGTGTATACTTCTACACCGGCCCTACCCCCTGCGTCAGCTTCAAAACTGTTTTCGGACTGGACCAAGCATGACGGTTTCAATTATATAAAAGCACTGTCAGCTCTAACACCAGAGTTAGGTTTAAAGACGTTCACAGACACAGCCACAAATCCAGTTTTGAAGGTGGGACAGTTGGGTCCGGGACCTTGGGTGGAATGGGAAGTGGAGGCTCAGAACTTTGCAACGACTTTTACCTCAAAATCTTCACACCAAATTCCACAAGACAGCCATTCTTGGTTCTCTCTGCCGGCAGAGTTCCCTCTGCTTTATTTGCATTTTTAGCTGCCCCTAAAATTAACCTATGCGAGCTTAAAGATCCCTTTTCTACACCTTCCACAGCTCACCTAGACCGGGAGTTTAGGCTACGTGGGAAGGCGTATAGACTGTTTTCCCAGTATATTGTCACACAACAGGTAGCGAAATCAATGCTAAGATCTGCTCAGGCAATCGCGGACGCGGATGTCAGAAAAGCGGTCGAACTGTCTAGACGCTTGCTACTCCAGACTTCTATACAGTTGCTAGGAGATATCCGTACAGCCTTGCTAGAGGCGGTGCGGGCAAGACAAGATCTTCGGATGTCTCTCGTGAAGAAACTTCCAGATAGAATAGCAAACCAAGTGGTTATGTCCCCTGTTCTAACTGCTTCTCTAATGTCCCCGGATGTGTGGAGAACTGTGTTCAACATGGCTCAGGCTTTTAAGCACAGTCCCGCTCCTTCTAAGAACCCTGCTTTCAATTTTCCCAAACCCAAACCAGTCGCAAAAGCTCAACCTGGTGGGGCAAAGCCCTTTCATCTGCCTAAGTCATCTTCCACCCAAGGTCAGGCTCAGTACAGATACAAGCAAGGAAAGTTTTCAGGTAATCATAAAGGACAAAAGTATCAACGACCGGGCCAGGGCCCGTCTCCTGCCAAACCCGGCCAGTCATCTAAGCATACACCACCACCACCACCAAAAAAATAGGGTCTCTCTCACTCCCAGGGCCAGTCTTACGGCGGGTGGATCAGAGGGTAGTCCAGCTGGCGAACCCTTGTCTGCTAACTGGGTCGTTCCGGGCGTGTCATCGCGCATGGCCATTAAACACATGGGCGAGGATGGTGGCACGCAAAGGCATCACCTGGCAGTGACTCCGGCGACCTCACTTACGTCAGCCGACAAAGGCAAATTTTGTTTCATTAGAGGTGGAGTCACTGATCCAAGAGATGATCGCCAAGAATGTTATCATCCCAGTCCCTCAAAATTACCCAGTATTTATGTCCAAACTTTTTCTAGTGCCCAAAAGGGACAGTGTTCAGATGAGGCCGGTCGTAGACCTGTGTTATCTGAACCTTCACATTCACAACGTCTCCTTCAGGATGCTGACAGTGAATCAAATCAGGCTAACACTTCCGCCGGAAGGGTGGATGTGTTCTTTAGATCTGACAGACGCGTATTGGCACGTCCCGGTAAACAAAAGGTTTCAACGGTTTCTGGCCTTACGAATAAAGCATCAGACTTATGTCTTTCAGAGGATGCCGTTTGGGTTGAACCTAGCACCTCGCTTATTCACGAAATTAGTCCGACAAGCCCTGATGCCCTTGGTAGAACAAGGGATCAGGATTTTGTGGTATCTGGACGACTGGCTGGTGGTGGCAGAGACGGAACAGTTATGCATCAATCATGTCAACATAACATTAAATCATGTAAAAACTCTAGGATTCAAGGTAAACCCGGTAAAGTCAAACCTTGTTCCCTCAAGAGTGGTCCAGTGGATAGGGCTGGTCTGGGACACAGCCGCTCTCACTCTGAGTCAGAGTGTGGACAATTGGAACAGGTTTCGCAAGAAACTGTTTATGTTTCTTCACAGTCTGACTACAACACGGAGGGTCTGGGAATCTCTGGTCGGCTCTCTCAACTGGATTCAACTAACAGTAAAGTTGGGCCGGTTGAAAGTCAAACGTTTAATATTGGAGGGCAACAAATTGTTTCCACTATTGCCGGCGGAAACATTATGGCCCATCCCAAAAGTAATACACAGCTTACTAGCGGTCTGGGCGAAGAGGGAAACATTGCACTCAGTCATGTCATGGACCTCTCCTCCGCCGACGGTATGGGTAGACACGGATGCGTCAGGAACGATAGGTTGGGGCTTTCAGTCAAACCACGGGCATCAGGGTCAAGGGCTTTGGTCCCATTCAGAAACCTCCCACATCAATGTCAAAGAGTTACTAGTCCCCTTGTATTTCCTTCAGGCACACGGCTCTTCTTTACGGGACAAATCGGTGGCCTTCAGGATGGACAATCTGAATGCGGTTCACTGTATTCAGAAACAAGGGTCAACGAGATCTCGGAAGTTGCTAAACGTGTCAGAAAAGATTTTTATTCTAGCCAACAAGCTGAACATTCATCTTCACGCATCTTATCTCCCAGGCGTAGCAAACGTCTGGGCAGACGCTCTATCTCGGAGACAGAGCACAACAGTAGAATGGGAGCTCAAGCAAACCATTTTCGACCAAATGATTGCGGAGCCTTACCGTCCACAAGTGGATCTATTTGCGTCCGAGGAGACTCACAAACTCCCACTGTACCTCACCCGCCGGACAAAAACGCCGGCGGGAGGACCCGACGCACTGGTGACGGCCTGGAACATGTGGAGTTCCGTTTATCTGTTTCCGCCACCAGACGCATCTCTAATGTGCCACGTAGTAAACAAACTACAGGATTATCGGGGCGTAGTCTCGTTAATCGCGCCCCTGTGGCCGGCGCAGGTGTGGTACCAGCAATTGAAAACATGGTGCCCGAACCCGGTGTCGCTCCCGGTCGGGTATTTCCACTTAGACACGATTGGCAACCTAGAGACCTCGCTGACTTTTGCATTATGGACATTCAGGAGGCCAAGTGGCTAGCACCGTATGGTAGAAACGTGACCGATAAATTCATGAATCAATATACCCAATCTACAAAGAGACAGTATCAATCGCACTGGCAATCCTTTACTGCTTGGATTCTTAGAAAAGAACAAACCGTACCTTCGGTGGCTTTGGTTTTTAATTATTTAAACTATCTGTTCGAGCAGAAACGTCTATCTGTAGTAACGTTAAAAAATCACTTAACAGCGATTAGGATACCATTCTTTGACCTTACAGGTCTAACCATACCACTAGCGGAGGAAACAGGCTTCATGAGAGCATGTTTTAAACTCCGCCCACCTCCCCGTCAGCTCATGCCTACCTGGTCTCTGGACAAAGAATTGTCTTTACTTCATTCCCGTCGGTACCAAAATACTGCAGATTTTGACTTACTTTTAAAAAGGGCAGTATTCCTTATGGCTTTGGCTACCGGGAACAGGGTATCTGAGCTGGCAGCGATGAGCAACACACCTAATTGCATACGGTTTGGTAGGCTCAATGAGTGTATTCACATTGCACCTTCCCCAGGGTTCATCGCCAAAAATGAACACAGTGAACACGTGTTTTCAGAGTTCACAGTGCCGGCGTTGAAAAGGGGAAAAGTGCACCATAATTTATGTCCAGTGCAAGCTCTAACCAAATATTTAAGGGTAGCACCTCTGCATCAACAGGGTGCTTTATGGGTAGCGAGTACGGGCAAACGCTTAATGAAACGTAAAATAGCTTCTCTCTTGGTCGAAGTCATTAAAGAGAGTAATCCCGGCATTGTGGGAAGAGCCCACGATTTACGCAAATGGGCGGCCTCTTTGCGTTTCCTTAAGAATTTTTCTGTTGAAGACATTACGTCCACATATTTGTGGTCCTCTAATCATACGTTTTTGACTCGATACCTTTCAGTAGCTCTAGACAGACCTTCCATGCCATGTATAGCTTTAGGGCAGAGGGTCTAGGTGGCCTCTAAGTCACTTATTGTTTAGTTTCAGAAAAGAGGGGGGGGGGGGGGGGGTGCAGTCAGTGTAATATAGGACACCCTAGACCCCGCCGGAGTATGTGTACAAAACATACGAGCTGTGATACTGTTTGTAGGTGTTGTGATATGAAAATTTCTCTGTAGTAGTCATTACAGGAAATTGTGCTAAAGTACAATAGTAGTAAAACAACAATTTTGTTGTAAGTAGTTTTGGCTGTGAAGCAATATAATTTTAAGTTTGGATATATTTTTCGGAATATCTCCACTAGTTTAATGGGGTTTATATGTGCACATGTAGACTTATAAGTTTTTATTTTTCACCACTTACTTTAAGTGGGGTGCCTTCTTAACTGGCAGATCTGTGTACAGAATCTCAGAGTTAACCCTTTTTATCAAGCAGGCTTCTTCGAAGCACACTCCTGCTTGTACCCCTTTTTGTATATAAGTGCTGTATAAGGTTTATGCGCAAAATATATATCTTTTTTACAAAGTAAGAATACTATGTGGTTGTTTGATTATCTGCTTTTGCTAGAGTTATGATATGATTACGAATGTCCCTCTCCAGTCTTAGATATCAGGCATAATCGTCAATGATGGAGGGGCCACTAATAAATTATAGGTTTGACTCCTGCAAGGAGATAAAGAAAACCTAATATTTAGTAGTGGCCCCGTAATCATTGACGACTGGGGCCCTCCCGACCATCCCCTTCCCATTCGTTGATGTATTAAGGATTTTGGTTTACTTGATATGTCAGTGAAGGAAGTACGACGCCTGAAGTCAGCGTCTGGTCAAATATCCACACAAGTATATCCACGAGTATATGGAAAGCTTATGAATAGTTATTCTTATTTTATTTTTATTTTTTATTTGTTACGAAGTTTTTTCGTAGTGAGAACCCAATTTCATAATGACAGAACCATGAGTGAGGTTGCGTGCGCTCATGATGAAGGCTCCTCAAATTTGTTATGCTCTGCGCGGTAGATTCAAACTACGGTAAATGAGTGTTTGAAGAGGAGGCCTTATGTAATAGGCATAATCGTCAATGATTACGGGGCCACTAATAAATATTAGGTTTTCTTTATCTCCTTGCAGGAGTTAAACCTATAATATATACCGGTATATATATATATATTTAAAGTATATACTGTATACTGTATATATATATATTGTAAGGTATACCGGCCCTTGGCCAGCGCCAGGACGTCAGGACATCAGGACATCACTTGTAAGAGCAGTATATCATCTATGTGCTTTTAAATGTTGAAAAACAGTTAAATTTATAAAGGAACACTACTACTGTAAAAGACAAGGAGTGTGGAATGTCTCCCTATAGAGGACCCAACTAACGGTTCTAAGAGTGACGGGTTCTTGCATAATATTTCATCATCTTCTTTATATCAGCCCATAGACTATTAATGTGTCCAGGATTACAATCAGTGTAATTTTACAAGTGTCAAGATGTATTTAAGAAACTCTATGATGGACAAATGAGATTATATGATGTTAGAACTTTATAATCAAGTCGAGGGTTTGCAAGACTTGAGAAGTGATATTTTCTGTGCTTATGTGAATGCCTCGCATTGTCCGAGAGTGCCTTGTGAAATATGTGCTTATGTGAATGCCTCGCATTGTCCGAGAGTGCCTTGTGAAATATGTGCTTATGTGAATGCCTCGCATTGTCCGAGAGTGCCTTGTGAAATATGTGCTTATGTGAATGCCTCACATTGTCCGAGAGTGCCTTGTGAAATAGATTATGTGAATGCCTCGCATTGTCCGAGAGTGCCTTGTGAAATATGTGCTTATGTGAATGCCTCACATTGTCCGAGAGTGCCTTGTGAAATATGTGCTTATGTGAATGCCTCGCATTGTCCGAGAGTGCCTTGTGAAATATGTGCTTATGTGAATGCCTCGCATTGTCCGAGAGTGCCTTGTGAAATATGTGCTTATGTGAATGCCTCGCATTGTCCGAGAGTGCCTTGTGAAATATGTGCTTATGTGAATGCCTCGCATTGTCCGAGAGTGCCTTGTGAAATAGATTATGTGGGCGGTATCTATCTATTGAGTGAGGGTCTTGTGATTGGGATATTCACCCTCTAATCATCTAATGTATATATGGGACCAATAACTGTGTTTTGGTCATCTTGGACATTTTGAATGTGAGGAGTGCCCCTCAGTGAGCATAGGGTCCCGCCCGTATATATACCCCCTCGCCGGCACCCACAAAGGGGGAGACGAGGGCTAGGTGTGACAGAGTGAGGGCGACTGCTGTTGTTGCAGGCGTGTGTGTGTGCATGTGTACGCGGTCCCTCAGACAGAGACGAGTGGTGACAGCTGATGGCAGAGGAGGGCTGCTCCTGGCATCTTGAACTACAGACACGATTGTGTGTGTGAGTATTTGTGTGTTGATACGGAGCCTTGCTATTCTCAATATATACATTTTTGCAGTGATCTCTTGTATTGATTTATATTTATGTGTGTTGATTGACCTTTTGATCAAAGATATAATTATATATTATGTCTCTGATGAACTGGAGTATATATTTCATATATGTGCATTTGTTAGGATGTTCATATGGGGTATTTGTGTGATTTAACATTTCAGTGAAATAGCTTGCTTAAAGAATGCTTGATTAATGATTTTCGGTAGCCTAATATTTGCACATTAAGATCCACCTGGGCTGACATTGTCATACAGATATCCCATATTGTTTTTGACTACATCCCAGTGGGACATTTATATTTCCCATATTGTTTTGACTACATCCCAGTGGGACATTTATATTTCCCATATTGTTTTGACTACATCCAAGTGGGACATTTATATTTTGTTGGCTTAATTAAGCACCTGATATTTGATGAGTCATTTGAGTCAAAGTGTTCCTTTAATTCTCAATCAAATTCACTGTATTTATTATTGCCTGGTAAAGTGAGGAGTCTTGACACTTTATAGGAGTAATTTATCAACATGTTTCTTTGATAGTTATTCAAGTTCATTTCTGATATTTTTGAGAAGTAGGGCTATGCTTAGCCTAACTCATTTCGTCTTGAGGAGTGCCTATGTGATTTACTTCACAGTAGGCTATTGTACAGTGACAGAAGTGAATTATAATATGATATGAATCCATTGACACTGTATCAATATGATTTCCTTCCATGTGATAGCAGTGTAGATTTACCTGAATTGGGATATTAACCCTACCTGTCTTCTGAAGTAGTCAGATTCGCGTTGTTGTGTCCGAGGCCTATTTAGACTTTGTATGAGTTCTGAAGAGAATTCGTAACAATATATATACAGTGGAGCCCCCATCCTAGCTGCTAATCGGTTCCGCAGAAATAGAGCTAGGATTGAAACAGCCAAGATCGGGGCACTGTTCTTATGGGGAAAATTCAATCGGTTCCGTGCTCATGCCAAAATTTGCGTCTTTTTCTATTTTTTGTCTATGAAAACATGTTTTATTGTACACAAATTAAATTTTATGCATTAAGCCTATACTGTATCATATAATACACCATAGAATAAGTTTTTAATAACTAGAAAATAAAAGGCCCAATATCTAAACAATTACCGCACTTTTTCCCAGTGTTAGGCTATGAAAACATGTTTTTTGTCTAGGCTACATCAAGTTACTGTATTTACAGGGTGTCAATCCAGAAAATATGAATTGTGTTATCATTATGGTTTATTATTTTGTTATCATTATAGCGCGGCGAAGGCGCGAGCTCTAGGGGGGTCCGGGGGCATGCCCCCCAGATTTTTTTTTTGAGAATTTAGGTGTCTAAAACAGTATTTCCTGCAATAAAAAAACAATCAAGATGGAAAATATGGAGACCAAAATTGTCAATTTAGCCTAGCCTACCTTTTTTTTTTGGGGGGGGGGGGAATTTCTGTTATTATTATAAAAAAAAGTTCATTTGCGATATCACTCAAAAAAACAGCGTCGTTAGGCTAGGCCTAAAAAATTTCGCATGATAGAAACAATGCCCCAATCTACAGTATTTATGATTAGGACTGTCATTTAGCCATGTCTATATTATTATATACAATGCATATTATTTAGGCCTAGGCTACTTGAATAATTATTATTCAAGTAGCCTAGGCCTAAATCTTATGCATTGTAAATAATAATTTATTAGTGGCCCCTCCATCATTGACGAACATGCCTATTACATAAGGCATCCTCTTCAAACACTAATCCGCCGTAGTTTGAATCTACCGCGCAGAGCATTTAAAAACTGAGGAGCCTTCATCATGAGCGCACGCGACCTCACTCATGGCTTCAGTCATTTTGAATTGGGTTCTCACTACGAAAAAACTTCGTAAAAAATAAAAACAAAAAGAAAATAAGAATAACTATCCAATAAGCTTTCCATCATATCGTGGATGTACTTGTGTGGATCTTTGACCAGACGCTGATTCAGGCGTCATTCTTCCTTCTCTGCTCTGCGCTCAGCCTGCCCGGACGTGTCTCCCCACGCTCCGCTGGTTCCGCATTTGCTGCGTCCCTAGTGAGTTTTTTCTCATTTGTTTACTCCGGGATGTATCGAGTAAGGTTAGGATATGCGTAGCAGGAGTGTCCTGGGCTGGTTGCCCGCAGTGCAGTGTATTTTGGGTCGTGTGTTTGGGGCATCTATTTCGGATGTACCCTCGTGGTCCTGTTGTGGACTTGTGATCTTTTCACAGTTGAGTTAGCTTGTGATGCAGGCGGCTTTCATTACGCGTTAATTATGCTGCCTTTTATCTTTCTGATGAGGTAAGCGTTGCTTACTGACGTTCCCAGCGTTTTTTTCTTCACTTAGTGAAGTTTTTTCAGGGTCCCGAGTCAGTCTTCCCTTTGCCGGAAGTATTTGCTACAGTGGTATTTACCAAATTGTATTTACCTAATTGTAGTTTACAGGGTTGAGCTAAGCTCGTGTTGTCCCGCCTCTCAGTCTACTTTTTATCCAATTTTTTCTTGAAAATATGGATGTTCCTTGCCCCTACCACCTCCTCCTCCAGCCCATTCCATTTGTCAATACATCTATAGGGGAAGCTAAACTTCCTGATATCGTTCTTGCAGGTAGGTCTTTTTACTTTGTAGCTGTGGCCTCTAGTTATTCCTGTATCCATAATTAATATATCCTCCCTATCCAGCCTCTCCAGCCCCCGGGTACATTTGTACATCATTATCATGTCTCCCCTCTCTCTCCTCTCTTTTAGACTCGGTAGATTTAATTTGTCTAGCCTCCCTTCATATGGCAGGTGTGTTGGCGGTGGTTATATTTCCAGTGTTTTTTGTTTATATTTCAACATTTCTTATGCCGTCTACTTAGGCCTAGCCAGCCGCTCGTAGCTTTGCCACATGTACAAGTGTTATTGTTTATTTTATAAATATGTCCTACTGTGTCATGTGTATCCGGGTTTAGTTGTGTATTGGCTAATTCCACGGACTATGTTTGTTTCCTGGTTTAGTTGTGTATTGGCTAATTCCACGGATTATTGTGTGGACCTAGGCTAGTCGTGCTTGGCTTTCCTTCGAGTCCGATGTACGTTCAGATGGTTTCTGAACGGGGTGGGTTACCTTCCGGCGGCCACACGTGGTTTCAACACAGGCTTGTGTCCCCGGCGATGAGGTGTCTGTGGCTCTCCAGGACTGCGTCTCTGTGTTGGTGCCTGTTTTCAGGCTCCCTTTGATTCCCGGCGGAGTGGCTGTACCCATCTAACATTGTTCATGCGGACATATGTTATGAAGTTTTTCCACCCGGTTTTACAAACCACAGAAAAAACCTAGCTGTTGTTAAGGGCTTTCCTCCCCGGCGATCTTTTACAAAGAAGTGGGGACAGGAACTTATGGGGTTAACGTTTTGACATCTCACCCGGCGGGTGCACCTTGGTAGGGTGGGATGAACAACTAAGTCATTCAGTTAGTTAACCGATCCATTTTAGTGATACTATATGTATCGCCGCCTTTACACTTACGGCGATTGAAGGTTCAATTAGGGTTAACATCGTTTTTACACCCGGCGGGTGCTCCTGGGTGGAGGAAATAAGGAATTTACAATTAAATTTCGATTAACCACTTAATTGAGAGATACGTTTATGTATCGCCGCCTTCAAACTTACGGCGATCTTTTGTGACAATTCGTTAGAAATCAGATCTCGTATCAGCCTGCCCTGTGTTATTCTACTAAAATAATTCAAGGGCCGGCGTCTTTGTGGGGGGTTGTTTTTCCAAAAAATTGAATCTTGAAACAGTCACCACCAGAAAGACTATAAACGCCATGCTGGCCCTTTATATTATGTCAGAGGGTATTCTTCACTTTCTTAAAAAGATGTTTAGATATTCTGAACCCCGCCGCGTAGCGAGCTGTGATCGTTGTGTCATTACATCTCGTTACCCGGTGGGTTATTAACACTTGTGTGCGAGCATGTTGGGTTAACCTTATGAGCATTAATTCCTGGAAATTTTCTTTTTTTCCAGAGCTGGGCTCCGGCGGACCAATACAGACCCGGCAGTAGTTTTCCCCACCAGTCTCTGTCATGGCTACCTTGGCCCCAGTCTTTGCTTTATGCACTACCCCTACCTGTGCCGGTATCCCTATTTTTGCGCACACTCTTTGCATCAAGTGTGTTAAATGTCTAGACTGTTCAAGGGGTCTGTGGGTGATGCGCAACTGTTCCTTTTGCTCCCAATTAAGTGTCAAGGTCCTCCGCGACAATGATAAGACCGCAGCGGTCGCATTACGAGAGGTTAGGCAACAGATGTCAGCATATACTACGATTGTAGCTCATAAGTCACTTCAATGTGACAACGTCCCTCTTTGGGATAGACTGCTTTTCGAACACCCTCCCCCTAAACGTTCCTCTCGAGTAACTAGTCATAAGCCGGCGGAGACTGGTCAGGGTTCTGTGTCTTCTGCTGCTACTCCGAAACGTCCAAGAGAGCCTACACCCCCGGCGACCGCCTCCTCGTCTCGGGAGAGATCTCGGTCTAGGTCACCTCTCAGACGCCAGTCATCTAGTCTTGCCTCTTCACCATCGAGTAAGAAGATAAGACGGAAAGTTCCACCAGTGGTCACGGCGATAAATCCTATAAATCGAAGAGTAGTTCACGGTCACACCGTAGCCATAAATCTTCCAAAAAGGATTCCCATAATAGAAAGGCCTCCCTACATTCGCCAGTTTCTAGTGCTTCTCATCGTACCTCTACCCCAGACAGAGTTTGTGTTAGGTCTCAAGGGTCCAGTACGGTGCCTGTACCTAAAGATGATTTACCCATTAACATTTTAACCCTGGAATTGGAGAGTTCAGGGGGATCAGTGATTGAGAGTGTTTCAGACTCCCAAGAGAGTGTAGGCCAAGGCCTCGGTGTTTGGCGATTTTCTCGGCCGGGGTCTGACCACCCACTTCCGACTCAAACTAGTCACACAGTAGCTGACGTCCACAGGGACGCGGCGATCCCATCCTCTATTCCTGACTTATCTTGGCAACAAGGTACCCCAGCTTCGGCGGGATCTTCTCAGGAGGATCAGGATGAGAAAGACGAGATTTCAATAATTTCGGATATGGAAGGGCAAGAGTCAGGTTCAGGCTTAGACACCGCGCAGGATATTAATGATTCACCAGTGAGTACATCATCAAGTCAATTTGTCACTGCACAGGAAATTGATGGGCTACTTAGTCATGCTTTATCTAAATTTTTTGGCCAACAACAGGAAACTCCCACAGTGGACTTGGGAGCTCCCACGACAAGTTCTACGGTACGGCCTCTGATGACTTCTATTGCTTTAACTAAGATCCCTCACCCTCCCACTCTGTCACCATCAGTGGTTACTAGGCCTGCTACGGCGGCATTGACCACTTCGAATGTAAGGGTTATAACGGATGTCAATCCACCCCCTCTAGACAAGGCGCCTCTCAGAAAGGTAGCTATGCCCTTGCTTTACGGACCAGACGAGTCATGGGTCCTTTTGACCCCCACTAAACCAGAGCTCGCCCAACCTACCTTGTCAGGGGAACTCCCAGTACCGCGTGAGTGGGTCATCCAGGGCAATAAATCAAAGAAATTAAGGGCCTTGGATACTTTGGGAAATGTACTAGACGTTAATATAAAGGCTATACCTAGTTATTATCACCAAGACTATTTTGTGTATGCTACTAAGCCAGCTTTACCCCCTGCCTCAGCTTCAAAATTGTTTTCAGACTGGTCTAAGCTGGATGGGTTTAATGACATTAAGACTCTGTCAGCTCTCACTCCAGAACTTGATTTACAAACCGTCACAGACGAAGCAGCTAATCCAGTCTTGAAGGTGGGGCAGTTGGGTCCAGGACCTTGGGTGGATTGGGAGACAGAGGCTCAAAACTTTGCGACCACATTTACTTCCAAAACTTCCCACCAGATCCCTCAAGATACTCATTCGTGGTTCTCCATGCCAGTGTGTTCTGCCGGCGGAGTCCCTTCAGCTTTGTTTGCTTTCTTAGCTGCCCCTAAAATTAATCTTTGTGAGCTAAAAGACCCTTTCACTACCCCTAACCCAACTCACCTAGACCGAGAATTTAGGCTAAGGGGGAAAGCTTTTCGCCTGTTCTCTCAAAACATAGTGTCTCAACAGGTAGCAAAGTCTTTGCTCTGGTCCACTCAGGCAATCGCAGACGCGGATGCCAGACGATCGGTTGAATTGTCCCGGCGACTGCTTCTTCAGTCGTCAATCCAATCTCTGGGTGACATCCGCACCGCCTTGCTTGAGGCGGTACGAGCGAGACAAGACCTCAGAATGTCTTTAGTCCGCAAACTGCCTGATCGCATTGCGAATCAGGTAGTCATGTCACCAGTGCTTACTCCCTCTTTAATGTCCCCTGACGTGTGGCGAACGGTGTTTAATATGGCGCAGGCCTTTAAACACAGTCCCACCCCTTCTAAGAAACCTGCCTTTAACTTCCCCAAACCCAGGCCAGCCGCTAAAGCTCAGCCGGGGGGATCTAAGCCCTTTCTTCCACCTAAGTCCTCCCCCTCCCCTCAAGGTCAGTACAGGCATAGACAGAGTAGGTTTTCAGGTCAGAGAGGACGCGGCCATAATAAGCCAGGTCAGGGCCCGTCTTCGGCCAACACCAGCCAGCCGGCGAAGCGTCCAGCACCACCAACCCCACCATCAAAAAACTAAAGTCTCTCTCACTCCCGGAGCCAACCTTAAGGCCGGCGGATCCGAGGGTAGTACAGCCGGCGAACCCTTGTCTGCTAACTGGGTCGTTCCGAACGTGTCACCAAGCATGGCCGTTAAACACTTGGGCACGGATGGTGGCACGCAAAGGCATCACTTGGCAGTGGCTCCGGCGACCTCGCTTACGTCAGCCGACAACGGCGAATTTTGTTTCTTTAGAGGTGGAGTCACTGGTCCAGGAAATGATTGCCAAGAATGTCATCATCCCGGTCCCCCCAAATTACCCTGTATTCACGTCCAAGCTTTTTTTGGTTCCCAAAAGGGACAGTGTTCAGATGAGACCGGTCGTAGACCTGTCTTATCTGAACCTTCACATTCACAACGAGTCTTTACGAATGTTAACAGTACACCAAATCAGGCTAACACTTCCGCCGGGAGGTTGGATGTGTTCCCTAGACCTGACAGACGCCTATTGGCACGTATCGGTCAACAAAAGATTTCAAAGGTTTTTGGCCTTACAGATCAGGCACCAAAATTTTGTTTTTCAACGGATGCCATTCGGTTTGAACCTGGCACCTCGATTATTCACGAAATTAGTCCGGCAAGCCCTGATGCCGTTGTTAAAACAAGGAATCAGAGTTTTGTGGTACCTAGACAACTGGCTGGTGGTGGCAGAGACACAACAATTATGCATCAAACATGTCAAAACTCTAGGGTTCAAGGTAAATCTGGTAAAGTCAAACCTTGTTCCCTCACGAGTAATTCAGTGGATAGGGCTGGTTTGGGACACGGCCGCTCTCACTCTGAGTCAGAGTGTGGACAATCGCAACAGGTTTCGCAGGAAACTGTTCATGTTTCTTTACAGTCTGACTACGACGCGGAGGGTCTGGGAGTCTCTGGTCGGCTCTCTCAACTGGATTCAACTAACTGTTATGTTGGGCCGGTTGAAAGTAAAACGTCTAATATTGGAAGGCAACAAATATTTCCCACTCTTACCGGCGGGAAAATTATGGCCCATCCCGAAATTAATCCACACCTTACTAGCGGTCTGGGCGAAGAGGGAAACGTTGCACTCAATAATGTCATGGACCTCTCCTCCGCCAACGGTATGGGTAGACACGGATGCGTCAGGCACAATAGGTTGGGGATTTCAGTCAAATCAGGGGCACCAGGGTTAGGGGCTTTGGTCCCACTTAGAAATCTCCCACATCAATGTCAAAGAATTACTAGTCCCCTTGTATTTCCTTCAGGCTCACGGCCCTGCGTTACGGGGCAAGTCGGTGGCCTTCAGAATGGACAATCTGAACGCAGTTCACTGTATTCAGAAACAGGGGTCAACGAGGTCAAGGAGGTTGCTAAACGTGTCGGAAGAGATTTTTACTCTAGCCAACAGACTAGACATTTATCTTCACGCATATCTCCCAGGCGTAGCAAACGTCTGGGCAGACGCTCTGTCCCGGAGACAGAGCACGACAGTAGAATGGGAGCTCAAGCAACCCATTTTCAACCTAATGATTGCAGAGCTCTCCCATCCACAAGTGGATCTGTTTGCGTCCGAGGAGACTCACAAACTCCCTCTATACCTCACCCGCCGGACGAAAACGCCGGCAGGGGGGCCAGACGCCCTAGTGACAGACTGGAACAGATGGAGCTCCATCTATCTGTTTCCGCCGCCAGATGCGTCACAAATGTGCCACGTAGTGAACAAACTACGAGATTATCGAGGCTTAGTCTCACTAATCGCGCCCCAGGGGCCGGCGCAGTTGTGGTACCAGCAATTGAAGACGTGGTGCCCGCACCCGGTGTCGCTCCCGGTCGGGTATTTCCACTTAGACACGATTGGCAACCTAGCGACCTCGCTGACTTTTGCATTATGGACATTCAGGAGGCCAACTGGCTAGCACCATACGGTAGAGATGTGACCAATAAATTATTAAATCAATATACTCAGTCTACGAAACGACAGTATCACTCACATTGGCAAGCCTTTACTTCTTGGATCATTAGAACAGAACAGACTGTGCCATCAGTAGCTTTAGTTTTTAATTATTTAAATTATCTGTTTGAGCAGAAACATTTATCTGTGGTAACGTTAAAAAATCACTTAACTGCAATTAGAGTGCCCTTTTTAGACCTTACAGGTCTCTCCATACCGGTGGCGGAGGAAACAGGTTTTATGAGAGCTTGTTTTAAACTCCGCCCACCTCCCCGTCAGCTCATGCCTACTTGGTCTCTGGACAAAGCTTTGTCTTTACTTCACTCTCGTCTGTACCAAAATACTGCAGATTTTGCATTACTCTTAAAAAAGGCTGTATTCCTTTTGGCTTTGGCCACCGGGAACAGAGTGTCTGAGCTGGCAGCGATGAGCAACACACCTAATTGCCTTAGGTTTGGTAGACTTAATGAATGCATTCACATTGCACCTTCCCCGGGATTTGTAGCCAAGAATGAGCACAGTGCACACATGTTTTCTGAGTTCACGGTGCCGGCGTTAAAAAGGGGAAAGGTGCATCATAATCTATGTCCAGTGCAAGCTCTAACCAAATATTTGAGAGTAGCTCCTCTAAACCCCCAAGGTGCTTTATGGGTAGCGAGTACGGGTAAACGCTTACTGAAACGGAGATTAGCTTCTCTTCTGGTCGAAGTCATTAAAGAGAGTAATCCCGGCGTTGTGGGTCGGGCCCACGATTTACGCAAATGGGCAGCCTCTTTACGTTTCCTGAAGAATTTTTCAGTAGAAGATATTTCGTCCACTCAGTTGTGGGCGTCTAATCATACGTTTTTGACTAGATACTTGTCAGTTGCTCTAGATAAACCTTCCTTACCATGTATAGCTTTAAGGCAGAGGGTCTAGGTGGCCCTTCAGTCACTTTTGTTTACTTTCAAGAAAAGGGGGGGGGGGGGGGGGGGTGCAGTCAGTTAACATAGGACACCCTAGACCCCGCCGGAGTGTGAGAGCTGTGATACAATTTATGGTTAATGTGATATGAAAATTTCTCTGCGAGAAATTGTGCTAGTACAATGTTAGTACAAAACAACGGGGTTGTTATAGTAGTTTTAGCTGCGAAAGCAATTTAATATTAAAACAGTGAAGATCTTTTGCAATTTATCTCCACGATTATTTTGGGGTTTATTATGTGCACATGTAAACTTATAACTTGTTATTTTTGTCACCACTCGTTGAGTGGGGTGCCTTTGTAACTACAGATCTGTTCACAGAATCTTCAGAGTTACCCTTTTTTGTCAAGCAGGCTTCTTTGAAGCACGCACCTGCCTGAACCCCTTTCTTGTATATATATGGGCTACGCCTTATTAAATATATTTTCAAAGTAAGAATACTATGTGGTTGTTTTTATTATCTGCTTTTCTAGAGTTATGATATGATTACGAATGTCCCCCTCCAGTCTTAGAAATCAGGCATGTTCGTCAATGATGGAGGGGCCACTAATAAATTATAGGTTTGACTCCTGTAAGGAGATAAAGAAAACCTAATATTTAGTAGTGGCCCCGTAATCATTGACGACTGGGGCCCTCCCGACCATCCCCTTCCCATTCGTTGATGTATTAAGGATTTTGGCTTACTTGATATGTCAGTGAAGGAAGAATGACGCCTGAATCAGCGTCTGGTCAAAGATCCACACAAGTACATCCACGATATGATGGAAAGCTTATTGGATAGTTATTCTTATTTTCTTTTTGTTTTTATTTTTTACGAAGTTTTTTCGTAGTGAGAACCCAATTCATAATGACTGAAGCCATGAGTGAGGTCGCGTGCGCTCATGATGAAGGCTCCTCAGTTTTTTAAATGCTCTGCGCGGTAGATTCAAACTACGGCGGATTAGTGTTTGAAGAGGATGCCTTATGTAATAGGCATGTTCGTCAATGATTACGGGGCCACTACTAAATATTAGGTTTTCTTTATCTCCTTACAGGAGTCAAACCTATAATGTAGACATGGCTAAATGACAGTCCTAACCATAAATACTGTAGATTGGGGCATTGTTTCTATCATGCAAATTTTTTTAGGCCTAGCCTAGGCCTAGGTTCTAAATTCGTCCAGCCACCCCTCAAGTACCCATTTCGCCCCAAATACATCCAATAAATACATATTATGAGGAAAAGACGTATTATGAGAAGATTACTTACCACACAGATTTTATTATAAATCATTGTCATATTTAGCCTAGCCTAGGCTTTTTTTTTTTTTTTTTTTTTTTTTTTCTATATTCCAACTTACTTCCTCTCGGGCATAGGCTGAGAGCCTTAACATTCACCACTTTACAATGAACAGTGAAGCCCGTGAGGTCTTGTTCCAGTCTAGGGAGTGAGACATGTGAAGCACGTAGAGTACAACGAGCACCTGCCATCTTGCCTTCACATGAGGCACGGTGCTCACTCATGGCCCGAAACGACCCCATCTCTGAAGCCATCTCGTTCCCGTGCTTCACTGTCTCACTACCTACACTCGGACCCTCACACTTACACACACACAACGCCACCTGTTGAGCAGATAACTCACCAGGCATTGCACCCCTATAGCATATTTTGAATATGGGAATATTCATACAGTGCTATTTAATCAGGGAACAATCAGGGTATATTATTGACGTTTCGGTGGGCTTTGTGGTAATGCACTGATACTAGGTACAGCACAAATTCCATCCCAATAATATCTTCCCATTGATACATCGGGATTTGAACCCGGGACCTTTGGATTACCAGGCCAGTGGCAAGACCACTCCACCACACCTCCCCTAACATTGTCTAGGCTAGGCAATTCAATCGCTTTCGTCCGACATGGACTGGTCTTTGCTGTGTTTTGAGCATGAAATTCATTCATTGCTACCACCAGGCCAACCATCCCTATCACTAGATGTACTAGAGGTTATAATAAACGCGAGAGATAAGGGGTTCAGGCACAAAAAGGCTTGCAAACGGTTGTTTTGTCAACACAGATACTAGCTAAACTGCAAGCGTCTGCTTAGTGATGACGTCATACAAAGATGGCGGCATCTTGCGCATTTGACGATCGGATCTCGTCTCTAAACGGCAAGCTACTGGCAGATTCTTTCGTTATGTTAAAACAAAATTATTGTTTTTGTTTGTTTTCTAGTTTTATGTCGAGTTTTTCGTTATTTTTGCTATTTTTTCGGGTTTCGGCTGGGATTTTGATGCGAGGAATGAGGCTTTTGGCGCGAGAATTGAAATGGGGAATATTTGGTGTGTGGTGCGAGGATTGAATCAACGAAGACTGGTGTAGCGAGGATGGGGGCTCCACTGTGTGTGTGTGTATATATATATATATATATATATATATATATACAGTATATATATATATACAGTATATATATATATATATATATATATATATATATATACAGTAAATATATATATATTGTCACGGACCTATAGGCTCTGACTGTACGGGTTCACTTCCACCCTTCAAACGCATCAACCAGTCTGAGATCGGGGGGCTTCAAGCAACCAAACCAACAGAGGCCCGAAACTTCGCATCCCAATATCCTTCTTACTTATCCTCATTTTGATCGAGCAGAGTTTCGAAGTCTCCCTCAATAAATATGTAATTCAAATTAAAGTTCAATGCTATCTCTGCTCATGAACACCAGGGGGTGGAAGTTTCTTTTCTGGTCACATTAAATCTACCGTAGTCAATGACGGGACGGGAATAATGAGTGGGGTCAGTGTTATCTTAGGCTTTCTCGGTGCAACGTTCTCGGGAATATCGCTTCCAGAAAGCGTTGTTTTAAAACTCCAGGAACTAACCCCCTTCGGTTTGACTACGGGAGATATCGTGACTAACTTATATTTTCATTTTCATTTTCTTTTTTGTTTTCATTTTGTAAAATAATATTTTGCATTAATATTAATTACCATTGTATTTGTTTTATTTTGTTTTATAACTTTAAATTATAATTATATAATACATAATGGTTTTGTTATATTACTTAAATTTGATTTTATTATATTAACAAAAATTGTGTATTCTTTTCTTATCCATATATATTTATACCCTAATGATTAAATGAAGTGAGGAAGATTAACCCTATAATATCCAGAAGACTACTTTGAAGTCTGATTAAAATACGAGAACAACTCTTAAATTAAAATATCATCTTAGTAATAAATATTAAAATACGAGAACAACTCTTAAAGAGACTTTACCTTAATACAAGTACTAAATTAATAAAAGTACTTATCCATACTGAACACCCTTAAACTAAAGTTCAGTCTTTGTGTTCAACCTAAAGGTCATCCTCTAGACTCCTTCGGGGCCAAATCTTTAACTAAGCTAGTTCCACTAGTCTCTCCAAACTTTGGGTTGTAACAATATATATATATATATATATATATATATATATATATATATATATACAGTATATATATATATATATATATATATTATATTAGTCATTTATAATTTACTGTTTGTTTTAGTTAACCCGGGAACATTTACCTTCAAATTCCGTATTTTGCACACTGTTCCAAACTCATTTACCAAACCCTGCAACTCCCATTCATTATCACTCATCAGAACTGTATCATCCGCAAACAGCAGTATAGGCAGCTTCCACTCAATTCCCTCCTTTTTCAGCGATACACCAACATCCACTGCTCTTGATAGTATTTCTTTCATGACTCCATCCATATATACAGCAAACAACCACGGGGACATCACACACCCCTGTTTCAAACCAACCTTCAGGTCAAAGAACTCGCTCTGCTCACTCTCCACGTACTGCCGCCTTTGCACCCTCTTACATACTCTAAAAGCAGTAACAAGAAATAGGGTGGTCAGTATGGAAGTGAAGAAGTCCTTGCATGACAGTGTGGTAATCCCGACACTGACTTACGGAAGCGAAGCATGGACGTTGGTTGAGAGACTCAGACCAAGAGTGAGAGCAGTGGAAATGAATTACTTAAGGAGTGCGTGCGGAGTTACATGGAGGGATAGACAGACTAATGAGGAAGTAAGAAGGAGGTGTGGTGTGGAGGTAGATGTGCTGGAAAGTGTGAAAAGGAACAATTTGAGATGGTTCGGCCATATGGAACGTATGGAAAGCGAGAGAATGACTAAGAGGGTGTACGAGAGCGAGGTGGAGGGACAGAGGGGGAGAGGTAGACCGAATATGAGGTGGAAGGATGGAGTGAGGAACTACATGAACGAAGGCGGTGCTGGTTGGGGGGAGGGGCGTCGACTGACTGGGGACAGAGGTGCATGGGGGCGGTTCGTTCGTGGCCACCCCTTCGGGGATCACGGCGTCAGGCAATAGATAGATAGATAGATACATACTCTTCACTGCTTTCAGCAACTTGCCATCTACTTCGTATATTCTAAGTACTTTCCACAAACCTTCTCTATCCACTCTGTCATAGGCCTTCTCCAAGTCCATGAAGGCAACATACACCTTTTGTTTCTTCTTCAGATATTTCTCCACAACACAATTCAGGGTAAAAATCTGATCTACACATCCCTTCCTAAAACCTCCCTGCTCGTCGCCTATCCATTTCTCCGTTCTCACTCTCACTCTCTCAATCACTACCCTACTGTATACCTTCCCTACTACACTTAGAAGACATATTCCTCGGTGGTTACCACACACTCCTCTTTCCCCTTTGCCCTTATATAGGGGGACTATTATGCCAGTCTTCCAGTCATCGGGTGCACTCCCCTTCTCCCATGCACCCATACAAATACCAATTTTGGGAGCCATGGAAATGGTTATCCCTCATTATCACCTGAACATAATTATATCAGCTCCAGATCTTGGGTGTTGGCTGATCATTCCAGAGTCCATGAGGAATAAGTAACACCCCGTTCTTAACATTAATCATCAATTACAAACCCCAATGTATTTGAATAAACTAATGAAAGCATATGGTTCTCCCGGGATTCGAACTCGGGACACCATCCCCAGAACATAAGAGCCTAAACCATTACACCACCAACACAGTTAACCCTTGTCTAGCGGGGTGTTTTGGGCTATTTTGGGCATATTCAGGCCCTCCTGAATGATCAATCAAGTATCTGCATGAAAAGAAATGTATTCAGCAAAAAACTAGGCGCTAAAAGCTTCAAAATGAGACCAGGACGAGCTACGTAGCACTCGTGGTTCTCATGCAGTGGTGCCACCAACATGGGAGTTTAGCATATAGCGGTATATTTTCCCCAGCTATGCTCACTACTGGCTACACTGCCAGCCTCTCGAGAACACAGGGAGCGTAAGTCAGTGGGTGGCAGTAAGCCCTGGGTGTCGGACGTGTGGCCTGCTGCGCTCCCGGCCATTTGCACTCGATTTTAACCCCTTAAAAGCCTTAATAATGCTCCTAACTTGCTGCAAATTGGTGCACGACTTAAGTCGAGCGCTGCTCTTTAAGGGTTAAAGAGTACACGATCACGATTAATATCCATTTACGAATTTTGGATATCAATCTAATCATGTACTCAGACCTAACTGCAATATGGAAAGCGTAATGCCATGGCTGAAACATGGCCGTATGTAATTTTCTGTTGCCTCTAGGAATGTCTTTGGCATTTTATATTACCGTATGGTGTTGAATTTATGTACTGTGGTGTAGTGGTGTAGTGTCTGATTCCTTAGTGACTTAAGGGGAGTGACCTGCTTTTTTCTCTCTCCTTTTCTCTCTTCTTCTGGCTTATATTACCGTAATGAAGCGATGGAGGAAGTGAATGCAGAAAAGGATATAGGAGTAGTGATAGACAATAAGTTAAATTTCTCAGAACATTTAGCGGAAAAGATAAACAAAGCCAATAGAATTGTAGGGCTGATAAGGAGGACATTTGTGTCACTTGACGAAGAAATATTCAGGAATCTCTATACAGCGCTGGTAGGCCACACCTGGAATATGCGAACCAGGTGTGGGCTCCATATATGGTAAAGGATATAGAAGCAGTCGAGAAAGTGCAGAGGAGAGCTAGCAAGCTAGTACCAACGTTGAAGAACGCGGGCTATGAGCAGAGGTTGAGGACACTGAGACTTCCGACACTGGCATATAGGAGAAAGAGAGGGGATATGATAGAGACTTTTAAGATAGTGTCAGGAAAGTATAATGAGGATGTGTGTGAAGGTATCTTCTTGATGCGGGAGGGAACAAGAACGAGGGGACACTCTAAGAAAATTTACAAAGAAAGAAATAGGCTTGAAAAGGCAAAGAACTCTTTTTGTGATAGAGTGGTAAATGAGTGGAACGCACTGCCCCAGTATGTAGTCGATTCCGAATCAATAAGGAAGTTTGAAAGTAATCTTGATAAAGCATGGGGAAGACAAGATTTGAAGTTTGATTATAAAGCAAAAATAGAGAATAGTCAAAATGTTGCGTCTGCTGCCGCCGCCGCCAACACCGTGAACGACCGCAGTAGTGCAAGTACTGGCACTGAGCTGGATACACAGGCCTAGTTTGCCATTTTCCAGAGGATCTACTGTAAGAAACTGTAAGTTACTGGAAAAGTCTGTTACTGGAAAAGTCCCTCCGGACTTCTGTTTTTGCCCAAATATACCAAAATAATAAAGATTTTAAACTTTCTATGTATAAGTTCAACCTAATTAGATAGCAGAAAATAATACAATATAGGTAAACAGTAGATAGAAGAGAATAAACAATTCAATGATACAAATAAACTTGTTTTTCTTACCTTAAACTAATATGTGCCCGCCACCTAACGGACAAATTTTACAATAACAGACATTTGACCGTTGCTGTCCGTTATTGTTCGGCTACGGACAGAGTCCGTTAAATCCGAAATGCGTTGTATCGAGGTCCGTTAAATCGAGGGTCGACTGTACTTATGTTCATACTGGACATTCCCTTCTGAAACTACAAGAATGCTACCGGTAACTGTATCATCATATCTTTTTGATAGACAATCACTTATCTCTCGTCTTGCTTTTGAGCTAGGTTTCTTGAAACCTGAACTTTCATCAGTTGCCTTTCTTTTCCTTTGAACAGAATATGGTTTCTTGAAACCTGAACTTTCATCAGTTGCCTTTCTTTTCCTTTGAACAGAATACAGCCTGTCTTGTTTAATGTTTGTTTTATTCCTGGGTTCCGACACTGTTGTAGTGTCCACTGGCAACTGATTTGCAGTGGCACTTAAAGGATATTTGGTGGCTGCATCTAACACACCATTAATTTGGGCAAAAAGGATTTCCACTCTCTTTAAGACCTGGAGATCTTGAATGTTGTGATATTTAGGTATTATTGATGAATTAACTGAATCTAGTTTATGTTTTGCTTTCTCAATCAATGTATCAGTGGCAGATGTATCACTGCAAACAATGTCCGGAATCACCTCAATTTCTTCAACAGGATCATTGGCAGATGTATCACTGCAAACAATGTCCGGAATCTCCTCAATTTCTTCAGCAGGATCTTTAGGGTTTAGTGGCTGACTCTGGTGAAGCCCAAATTCTGTGGCAATGTTCACAATATCATTTCTTTCCAGCAATGATGCACGTGTTGTTCCAGAGGTCTCCCTCACCATGTCCAGTATTTTGTTATAGGATGTGCCCTGCATTATCATATCTGTAAAAAATAATATATATAAGAATAGATAATTAAATATAAAATGGCTCAGCAGCCCACAGGTTACAGGGCCTACACATGGATTATGGAGCCCATTAAGATGGATAAGTTATTAAAACTACTACAGTTGTTGTTGTTGTTGTTCCCTAAGCTGCCTGGCCGAACAGCCCCGAGTCCCTGAGGAAGGCCATGGCCACGATCGGGCTTTCCCACAGAGCTCTCATTGAGTGTAGATTGTGTTGTTGGCGTAAGTGGTTGTGTGAAATGCAGTCTTCTATGATGTGTTTAATGGTATGGGGTGCTGTGTTACATCCCGCGCAGGCGTCGACAACGGAGTCATCCAGTCTCTTCTGATAGCTCAGGAGAGCTGGATGGTGTCCGCATCTCAGCCTGGCCAGGTGGACTCTGTCCTCGCGAGGAAGGGAGGATTCGGAAGGATGGACCTCGGGAGGTCGTGCATGCAGCTGCGTGTTGTCTGTGAGTGAGTGGATGGATCGGCGAGAGATATGAGTATGGATGTGCTTCTGGAAGTTGGTTCGGGGTGGGCAGGGAGGGAGAGAGGACAATAATTGTGTGATACCGTGTGCTGGGTGTTGTTTTGATATTTCTTGGTGTCTGTACTCACCTAATTGTACTCACCTAATTGTAGTATACAGGATTTGAGCCTAAGCTCGTGTTGTCCTGTCTCTCTCTCTACATTTATCCAATTTTGCTTTAAAAGTTTGGATATTTCTTGCTTCCACCACCTCCCCATCCAACTTATTCCAACACTCAATGCTTCTATACGGGAAGCTGAACTTTCTTACATCAGACTTACATATAACTTTCCTCAACTTACAATCATGACCCCTGGTTCTTCCCTCGTCCCTCACCACAAAATCTCCCTTGTCGATCTTCTCAAAACCTTTCACACACTTAAACATCATGATCATATCACCTCTCCCTCAGCGTTGGCAGCTTTAGCCTCTCCAATCTCTCCTCATAAGGCAGGTCTCTAAGGCTAGCTATCATCTTAGTGGCAACTCTCTGAACTCTTTCCAGTTTTTTATTATGTTTTATAAGGTGTGGAGACCACACCACTGCTGCATACTCCAGTCTTGGTCGTATTATTGTCCCTATTATTTTTGCTAACATCTCTTCATCTAAATAATTCAGAGCTATTCTCATGTTAGTCAACACTGCATAGGTTTCACCAGTTATTTTATTTATATGCTGTTCAGGTGACAAGCTGTCTGCCACAACTACCCCTAGGTCTTTTGCTTTCACAGCTTTACTAATTATTTCATCTCCTATTTTATATCCCCAAGAAGGTCTATATTTACTTTTTCCCATCTCAAGAACCTGACACTTACTCGTGTTGAATTCCATTTTCCAAGTTTGACTCCACTCATATAACTTATCTAGGTCTCTCTGTAATTCTTCACAACTACTCCTACTTGTAATATGCTTCATTAATTTTGCATCATCAGCAAACATAGATATATATGAGCCTATTCCCATTTGAAGGTCGTTGATGAAAACCAAAAACATGATTGGGGCCAACACCGATCCTTGAGGCACTCCGCTTTTTACCCTTTTCCACGAGGAGAACTTTCCTTTTATTACTGTTCGCATTTCCCTCCCAATTAAATAGTTTTCCATCCACTTTAATAATACTCCCTCAACCCGCCCCACAGTCCTGAGCTTCCACAACAATCTCTTATGAGGCACCTTATCAAATGCCTTCTTGAAATCTAAGTAAATACAATCTACCCACCCCTCCCTCCCTTGTACAATGTCAATTACCCTATCATAGTAACTCAACAAATTTGTGGTACACGAATGACCTTTTCTGAACCCGAACTGCTTGCTTGAAATTATTTCCCTCTCCTCCAACATACCCACCCATCTTTTTCTAATAATCTTTTCACAAAGCTTGCATATAACACTCGTTAAGGATACCGGTCGATAATTTAGCGGGTCTTCTTTATTTCCACTTTTATATATTGGAGTTATATTTGCTTGTTTCCATTCTAAGGGAAGTTCCCCCTTGTTTAATGAGTGTTGAACAATATTAAAAATAGGTCTCACTAGTTGTTCAGAACATTCTCTTAATACCCATCCAGCAATGTTATCTGGGCCCATAGATTTTCTCACGTCCAATTCTTCCAACAATGATTTTAGTTCATCCCTGTTGACTTCTATCGACTCTAGTCCCTGTATCTCGTTCAATTCCACCACAGGTTCCACATAGTCATCCTCCTCCACAAACACGGATGTTAATGTATCATTCATAATTTCACACATACCCACTGTGTCTTCATATAATTGACCCTCTACCCTAAGCTTTGTTATTTTGTCCTTTATTTTTGTTTTGCCGTTGATATAACTATAGAACAGTTTGGGTTCTTTATTACATTTGTTTACTATATCTTTTTCAAAGTTCTTTTTCTCCTCTCTTATAGTCTTGACATAGTTGTTTCTAGCATTCTTATACTCATTCCATTTTTCCTCAGTGTGTCTCCTTCTCACTTTATTCCATGCAGAGTCCTTTTTGTTCTGGGCAATGTGACATCGCATGTTAAACCACTCTTTCTCCTTAGCCAGCTTTCTATCCTTAAATGTTGGTACATATTTATCTACCCCCTCCCTGTAAATGTCTAGTAACATGGTGTATTTTACCTGAATGTTCTGTTCTTGCTCAATAAATGACCAATCTATATTTGCAAAGTATCCTCGTAATGATTCATAATCCGCCTTACAGGTACTATAATTTAGTCTATATTCCCTATGTTCCTCCTCTCTGCCTTCCAGAAATTCCACTGTCAATTCAAATTCAATCACAGCATGATCGCTTTTTCCCATGGGACTCAAATATGTTAGGTTCTTTATTTCTTGGGGGTCTTTGGTGAATAATAAGTCGAGTCTTGATGGTTCATCACCTCCTCTAAATCTTGTATTTTCCATAACGTGTTGTGTTAATAGATACCCCATTGTTAGTTCAAGAAATTTGCTACCCCAAGTATTTTCATTTGAACCCGCATCCAAACATTCCCAATCCACCTCCCCGCAATTAAAGTCCCCTGCAAGAATAAGCCTATTTTTCCTTTTACAAATAATTTCTAACATACGCAAGGTTTCCAAAATTAATTCATTATATTCATCGTTGTTCCAAGATTTAGTCTTAGGAGGTAAATAAATTGATACAATGTCCAATTTTGACCTATCATTATCCTCAATTTCAACTGCTACCACTTCAGCAATGCTATCACCAAGTTTTAATTCTTTAGCAGTAATTTTATTATCTACCATGATCAACACTCCTCCTCCTAGCTTTCCTAACCTGTCTCTTCTCCATGTACTGTATCCTGCACAACTAATTATATTCGTGTCTACCTCCTGGTTAAGCTTAGTTTCAGTCAAACATACTACCCCGGGCCTCTCTCTCTTTCTGTGGGTGTGTTGCCATGTAGTTTAGTGGGTGGTCTTGGTTCGTGGAGGCTGCTGCCAGGAATTGAGTGCCTCTCATGTCCAGATGGTCTTTGACTTTGAGGATTTTGGTTTCTTGATGTAGGTGATCTGTGGGTGCAGTAGCTGTGCAGCCTGTAATGATCTTCAGGGCTTTGTTTTGAATAGTCTGTAAGGTCTTATGATGTGTTTCAGCTAGGTTAGAAGCCCAGGCTGGGCTTGCGTATTCCATCACTGAGCAGTTTATATACTGTGGTGGTAGTTTCTTTGTTGTGTCCAAATTTTGTGTGAGCAAGTGACCTGAGGGCGTTAAGTCTGGGTGTCAGTTTCTTTTTAATGTTTGTGGTGTGCTGTTTGAATGTCATATGAGTATCATATGTTACTCCTAGGATTTTGGGTGTGTGTGTATGTGTTAGGGGTGTGTTGTTTATGGTGAGTTGAGGGATGTATTCGTGTTCTCCTGTCCAGCTTGTGAGCAGGGTTGCGGTGGATTTGGCTGGGGCTAGATTAAGTCTGTTTGTAGTGCACCAGCCATGTAGTGTGTTGAGATAGGGTTGAAGGAGATCTGTTGCTCTTTTTGGGTCATGGTGTGTGCATGTGAGTGTTCTGTCATCTGCATAGGAAGCTAAGTTTATGTGGGGCGTATTGGGTGTAGTTATATCGTGCATGTACAGATTGAAGAGTGCGGGCGATAGGACGGATCCTTGTGGGACTCCGTTTGGAAAGTTTCTGATTTTAGATGACTGACCGGCAAAAGATACGTGTGCACATCTGCCTGCTAGGAAGTTGGCCAGCCACCTTTTTGTGTTGTTGTGCATGTTTGTGTTGTAGATTTTGTTTGTTAGGTTGTGGCGGGGCATGGCATCGAAGGCTTTACTAATGTCGAGTGTGGCTAATAGTGATCTGTGTGGTGGTCTAGCTGAGTTGATGCCGTCAAAAGCTCTTTGTGTAAGGTCTGTGAGAAGAGTGTTTGTGGAGTGCAGTGGCCTAAAGCCATGTTGTGTTGGAGCTAGGGGTAGGTCGGGTGTAATTAGTTGTAATACTAGGCGTTCCATGACTTTGGAGGGGGAGCAAAGGAGTGTGATGGGGCGGTGCGAGGAGGGTAGCGTGGGGTCTTTGTTGGGTTTGGGGAATGTGATGATGATACCATGCTTCCAAATATCTGGTATTGTGTTGTGTGAATAGCTGTAGTTTGATATGTTAGTGAGTGCTTGTATGCCTTGTGGTCCCAGGTGTCTGAGGTGTATGTTGCTTATGTTGTCTAGGCCACAGGCGGGTGAGTGCTTGAGATTGTTGATGATATGCTTTGTCTGGTGATTGGTGAAGGGTGTATAGTCAGGGTCTGTGGGGAATTGTCTCTTACGTCGGATGACACGTCGGTCGTCTTTGTGAGGTTTTAGGTGGCTGACATGTGAGAAGTGATTGATGAGAGTGTTTGCTTGTTGTTTACATGAAGGAGTAGAGTCTGTTGTTGAGATTGCTGCATGTGATTGTGTTGTGTTGCTGTTGGAAAGTGTGATGCTGTTTAGTGTTTTGTAGAGTTTTTGGGGTTTGTTTTGTGATCAAGTGTTTGTAGGAAGTTATTCCAATTTAGTTTTTGCTGTTCTTGTATTTTGTTGTTAGTTTGGGTGTTGAGTGCTTGAATTTGTTGTGTGATGTCTTGTGTGTGGGGTGCTGGGGAGTGTTTCAGTATGTCGCGTTGTCTGATGAGGTTTTGAATTTCTGGTGTGAAGTTGGGGTTGTGTCTTTTCTGTTACCTCTTGGAATGTGTTTCTTGTCAGCATTTTGGATAGTTTTATTGAGTATGTGTACAGCATTGTTGATGTTAGTGATGGGTGTACTGTTTAGAGTTGTGAAGTGTTGTTCTGTCTCATTTGTGAATGCTTCCCAGTTAGCTCTTTTATAATTGGTGTATGTGTGTTTGTGGCTAGCTGGGGTGAGTCTGGTTTTGGTGGTGATAATAATCGGGAGGTGGTCCGAGCCTAAGGTTCTGACCACCCTCGAGGATGTTGTGGGGGCGAGTTCTGGGGAGCAAAAGGTGATGTCTGGAGATGATGGGTTATAGAGGGCTTGGTGAGGAATATGGGTATGTTGATGGATGTCGTTAAGGATGATGAGGTTATCTGTTTGGTTTTGTAGTACTGTACCAGCCCTCTGTCTGTGTCGGGGTTGTCGACAAACCAGGCCGACGTCTTGGCGTTGAAGTCACCACCCAGGATGAGGTGTGGGGTGTTTGTGATGTGTTGTAAGTGTGGTCTGTATTCATTTGGTACTGTAGGGGATGTTTGGGGAGGGATGTATGTGTTTATGATGGTTATGTTGGAGGTGTTGCCAGTGCATATTTTAAATGATTGTATTTCTGTTGTGTTATCATTTGGGGGGAGGAGGGATTTGGTTTGTACACTGGTTACTATGTATGATATTTCTTTGTGTACCAGGGTGATGAGTCCACCGCCCCCGCCGACAGCCCGGTCTTGTCTGATGGTGGTGAAATTATGAAATGTGGGTGTTTTTTGTGTTGTGCGGAGTTTTGTTTCTTGTAAGATGGCAATGTGTATGTTGTGTTGTTTGATGAAGTGTGAGAGTTCGTGTTTCTTTGTGTTGATGCCATCTATGTTCAATTGGAGAATATTAATGTTATGTGCACGATGTATGTTGGGTGCTGCTGCACGAGGATGGGGTGGGGGTGGGGGTGAGGGGGGGGGGGGGTGAGGGAGGGGCTGGGGGTTGGGATGGGTGAGGTGGAGGTGGGGATTGGGGAGCAGGAGATGGGGGTTGGAATGGATTAGGATGGGGTGTGGTGTGTTGAGTTAAGGATGTGGATGGTATGGGAAGGTTGTTGTTGTTCCCCAAGCTGCCTGGCCGAACAGCCCCAAGGCCCTGAGCAAGGCCAAGACCATAACCGAGCGCCCCCACAGAACCCTCCCCGCCGACCACAATAAAGCCTGGGTGACCGAAGCCACTCCATGGCGGGGAGCTGAGGAGGGTGCGGAATTGCCCGGGAAACCAAAGCCCCACCCAGGGCCCTGTGTCCCTCAGCAATTATGAAGAGAAAGTTGAGGGGCAAGGGAAAAATTTGACGCTTTGGCTTCCAATCTTGGTAGATTGGGAGGTCAATCCACGTTAGAGACGCCGTCACTTGAGATCTAGAAAATATATAAGTAAAAGGAACAGTCAGAGTAAGCTATGGGTATGGCAGAGATCGCTCAGTTCTCACTCTAATAGACCAGCCCATCACCACATGACTAGAACCCAATCCTCTCAGCATCAGCTAGGAAAGGCCCTAGAAAGCCGCCTTTGGCGGGGGGATAGCTCCCCTATTTCAACCCTTTTCGGGGTTGGGCACCCGCCCTTTCGGGGTTGGGCACCCGCCCGGTATGGGAAGGTTAGGTTCATCTACTACAGTAGATGAATCTAGGTTACCACAAATTCACTTGCCCAACTTTAAATTAAGCTGAATGAGTGACTCACTACAGTCCATCCTCCAAATTTGCGAGATTATGGGCGACATGTGACCTTGCAAATTTCAAATTTGCAAATTTCAAATAACATAGTTTGTGGGAATAATTACTTATGGACGGCACCCGCCGAATTTCCGTATTAATTAATACATTTATATCGGTTGTGGGACACATTTATACATACAGTAATCTCCCCCATATAAGACCTGTCATTATCAGAACCTCGGACAGGCCATGGGATATACTGTATAAATCAATAAAGTAAAGTTGTTTATGACTTTCAAAACATTTCGATTTGAAGCGCCAAGATTCTGAGTGACCGACATCGCCGATATAGCCTAGACCTACAATAATTTACTCATCATTACAGTACTTATTCTGTCTTATAAACATATTAGTAGGTAGCCAACTAACCATAATACTAAATTATATTTCATAATAAACTTATATAAACCGAGTAATCTTGGCCGAACCGATACGCATGTGGTTTTGTTTACTGCCGGTTTACTAAAGTGCCACCATTATCGAGTTTCTTCGAGCCGACTCAAGCTAGAGTTTAACCTTTCTGACCCGGGGTCGTCCTCCTAAGGACAGTGTCAGGTACCCGGGCGATTTGGCCGAAAAACGTCTAGGCCTAGGCTACCGTATCTTTGTAATTTTAACTGCTAGAAATTTCCCACACATCTCTAAACGTAGTGCAGTTTCCAATCTGTAGATTGGCGTTGAGTAGAGCTCTGTAAGTCAACTGGTTCAGTTGTGATGACGATTTCCGTGGAGCGAATTTTTCCGCGATGTTGACAATATCGGAGCTTTTCAGACACTAATTTCTTCATACCATACAACAACATTGATCCGACGTCTCCTTCTTGTTTTCGGAGGTGCGGTGACGCAATGACCGGCTTTGTTTACATGCGTCGGATGCACGGCATTCAGACCAAGCTGAATAGGCTTTCAAGCTTACTTCCTGTTATAAGGACACCCGGGGTCCTGCCCAACTGCCGCGGTGTCCTTATAACAGGACAGCCGGGCTGGAAGGGTTAAACCTGAAACATATTAGATACAGTATATAAATATAAATACAGTTGGTCCTCCGGTAACGCAAGTTTTAGAAACGCGGATTTGGTGGCACGCGGTACACCCCAAATATCCAAAATGTTACTAACGCGGTCAATACTTAGACTGGCGCGGGGTCCAGCTGGGCTCCGAACCTTTACTCCCGACTTTCGTAGCTCATATCTCTTCAAATACAGTAAACCCTCGCTATCTCGGACTAATTGGGGGGAGACCCAGTCCGAGATGACCGAAAATCCGAGATGTCCGAAGTCCGACTTATGTCCGACTTAACCCGGCAACTGCTGGAAGACTCTTAAGAGTTTCCCCGGGACACCTGTCCGACAGACCATGTGGGCCCTCGGAGTTTTCCCCTTACATCTCGGAATTTTCCGAGATATACGGCGAACTTTCCGAGAGGCCGATGCCAGTCCGAGTAGTGCGGGTTTCCGACTTCTAGAGGTCCGAGATAGCGAGGGTTTACTGTATATGGCCTAACCAAGTTTTTATGCATACCGGAGGTAGATATGATCATTCCCGTGCATTGGGTGAATACTAGCACACTCCACATTGTGTAGTTAATGTGAGGTGAGAATAATTACCGAAACACACTTATGTTATTGTTTGGCTGTCGAGTGAGTGTGTGTGTTGTCATTGTGTGGACAACATGGCTATGCTATCTCGGTCGCCGAATCTTTACTTACGACTTTCGTAATTTACTGATGCTCATATCTCTGCAAATAAATGGCCTAACCAAGTGTTTATGCCTACCAGAGGTAGATATGATCGTTGCTGTGCGTTGGGTGACGACTAGAACACCCTACATTGTGTAGTTATTGTGTGAGGTGAGAAATAATAAGACGGTGAGTTATGCGGGAATTCCGAAGTAACGATTTTCGCCATTTACCGATGCTCATATCTCTGCAAATAAATGGCCTAACCAAGTTGTTATGCATACCAGAGGTAGATATGGTCGTTGCTGTGCGTTGAGTGAAGAGTAGACCATTCTAAAATGTGTAGTTATTTTGTGAGGTGAGAAATATGATGGCGGGATTTCAGAGCTTCGATCAAAAAATGTCGGCTACTGCTGTGATAACTAGCCTAGCTGCCTAGCCTAAACAAAATAATTATTCAGAGGTAAGAGTTGTTGCAATGGGAATATCAACTCATTGCACATGTCAAATAACCTTTATAATTGATGTAATTATTATAACATAGGCTTCTATGGAGATAAAGTGGACTTTGTGGATATCCCAAGAACACCAAGGTACCTTTAACATGTAAACATATGGGTTCGGTAACGCGGTTTTTGGTAACACGGGAGGTTACCAGAACACATTAGCCGCGTTACCGGAGGACCAACTGTACCAGTATTGTCAGTTTTGTTAGTTTTTTTGCTCATTACTTATTTCATTTAAATGTGTGTTAAATTAACTTGATTATCTATCTATCTATCTATTGCCTGACGCCGTGATCCCCGAAGGGGTGGCCACGAACGAACCGCCCCCATGCACCTGTCCCCAGTCAGTCGACGCCCCTCCCCCCAACCAGCACCACCTTCATTCATGTAGTTCCTCACTCCATCCTTCCACCTCATATTCGGTCTACCTCTCCCCCTCTGTCCCTCCACCTCGCTCTCGTACACCCTCTTAGTCATTCTCTCGCTTTCCATACATTCCATATGGCCGAACCATCTCAAGTTGTTCCTTTTCACACTTTCCAGCACATCTACCTCCACACCACACTCCTTCTTACTTCCTCATTAGTCTGTCTATCCCTCCATGTAACTCCGCACGCACTCCTTAAGTAATTCATTTCCACTGCTCTCACTCTTGGTCTGAGTCTCTCAACCAACGTCCATGCTTCGCTTCCGTAAGTCAGTGTCGGGATTACCACACTGTCATGCAAGGACTTCTTCACTTCCATACTGACCACCCTATTTCTTGTTACTGCTTTTAGCGTTCCTACAACCCTCTTCCCCTGTTGTACCCTCTCCCGCACCTCTTCATCCATAGTCCCATCTTTACTCAACACACTGCCCAGATACTTAAAAGAGTTGACGATCTCCATAGCCTGACCGTTCAGCTTCACCTCACACTCTGTGACTTCACCCCTTTCGAAGACCATAACCTTGCTCTTCCCCGTATTTACCTTCAAATTCCGTTTTTCGCACACTGTTCCAAACTCATTTACCAGACCCTGCAACTCTCATTCACTATCACTCATCAGAACTGTATCATCCGCAAACAGCAGTATAGGTAGCTTCCACTCAATTATTATCTTGATTATCTATATATTAATTTAGTTTTTCACATATATAAATCATATATCTATTACCTTTAGTTTCTAGCTAATTAAGGTCTAAATATATGCTTAAGTTACTTTTAGTTACTATTAGGCTTGAATTTACAGTACAGTAGCAGTATCCTATAATTGTTTTGTTTTTTTAACTTATTTTATACATGTCATTGTTCCATTTTATTATTTATCTTAAGATTGTTATCAGCCAGTCCTTATATTATTTATTGTTTTTCAGTTATATGAATCAAATAAATATATTATCGTTAGTTTCTTGAGGTTTAGCTATGATTATGAAGGCGGGCCCCCCGGGCCCGCCTTCTAAAGGACAGCACCGAGATCTGGAGGATCTGGCCGAAAAACATTGTAATAGGCCTAGCCATATCTTTGTTATTTTAACAGCTAGAGAATTCACACACATCTCAAAACGCAACTGTGTTTCGTATCTGTAGACTGGCATTGAGTAGAGCTCTATAGGTCAACTGATTCAGTTGTGATGACGATTTCCGTGGAGAGAGTTTTGATGCGATTTTAGCAATATCGGACATTTACAGACACTAATTTCGATCAGGGTGGATGGGACTCGTTAGCCTTGGTCGGCAACCTATCTAGGGGAGACAACCTTATAAAAATCTGGGTGGATGGGACTCGTCAGCCTTGGTCGGCAACCTGTCTAGGGGATGATAACCTGATACAAATCCGTACTGCTTACCGAAGGGTAAGGCAGGTTAGTGGATGGACTAGCCGAACAGCACTGTAGAAAAATAGTGCTAACAAGATACACAGAGGGCCTCGGAGCCGGACGGATCCTAAATTGAGTGGTCAATCCTGTAAGTCCTTCAGTAAACTGGCTCGGGTTGTCCCTCTTACAGGGAATAAGTCCTCTTGGGGGCAGTCTGTGTATGGCCACCCTCATTAACCCTCTCACCACGGAAGGGCTCTTGAACGCCCATAAAAAAGCATATAACAGGTACCCAGAAGGGCTCTTGAACGCCCAGTGGTTGAAAGCCTGTGAGCTTCGTGTGCGAGGCGTCGGTCCGACGCATGTAAACAACAGCCGGCTGGACCGACGCCCCGCATCTCCGGCCACAAGAAGGAGAGCGTCGCTTGTTCGTGTGTGCCTGTATGTTGTTGTTAAGTATCGAAAAGTAGTGTAAAGTGGCTGTTTTGGCCATAAAGTTATCTCCAATGAAATCATCATCACAGCTCAACCAGTTGACTTAGAGAGCTCTACTTAATGCCATTCTACAGGTAAATAACACAGCTACGCTTGGGGATGCGCGGGAATGCGGGAAGCAGTCTGATTAACAAATATACGGTAGCCTAGCCTAGACGTTTTTCGGCCAAAACACCCGGGTTTCGAGGAATATATATATAATACATAGCCGGGGCTGGAGGGTTAAGGGGAGTAAGGCATCTGGCAATAGATAGATAGATAGATAGAATTTCGTTCTACAAAACAATAACAACAAACCTCCGACTTCTCCTTCTTGTTTTTGAAGGTGTGCGTCGCTCCGACCGGCTTTGTTTACATACGGTTCGACGCACAGCTTTTAAACACGCTTAACCAGTGGAGCCCCAGCGACGCGTCTGACGCGTCGGCTATGTATGTAACGCACAGCCCCAGAGACGCGCCTAACGCGTCACCCTTATAGCTCCAGTCGTAAGGCTCAGAATGGCTCTAGATTTATATGGGAACTACTTTGGGATCCGGCGGACTAATTCCAAAACGTTTTGTCCATACGCGTGCGCGCGCGGGGACGGGAGAGGGCACCCGCCTTCCCACACCTCATGGTCAGTTTACCGCGTACCCTCTCGAGTGAAACACCATGTCTCGACGTTATAGTGCCTGCCTTACCCGCCCCTGCAGTACAGAGGAGGTCATGGATATACTGTACGACACTGACAGCCCTGATAGTGACACTGACTCGGCATTGGACGAGTCTGGGGACGAGTATGCCCCTTCGCAAGCCGAAATAAGAGAGCTAGAGGAAGAGCTGGCTCAGATTCCTGTCAGGCGGCGAAGGCCGTCACAAAGACAGCAAGGGGCAAGTGCACCTCCCCGCCGCCCACTTCCCCAAGACCCCACTGAATCCTCAGAAAGTGGGGAAGAGGTTGTTATTCCAGATGAACCTGCTGACCCTCAAAATTACGTGCGTGTACCTGGGGAAGAACGAAGGGGATTGAAGAGAAGAAGGGGCGAGTCTGGGAGTGAAGAGGAGGTACCCCCACAACCCCGCCTGCCTTCTCCCCCACTTCGCATAATCTCCCCACTCAAGAAAAATACCCCGGGGAGGTTCTATGGCCGTCATAAACATAGTGACGAACAACAACGTGGTGATGGAGAAATGGAACAACGTGGTGATGGTCAAAGGGCACAACGTGGTGCGAGACAAGGGCAGTCACGTGACCCAAAACGCTCCCTCTTCCCTCCCGACCCAGAGCACGCGGGGGGGGGATGAGTCACCACCACCACCACCACTACTACCAGACTCCGCCTCGCCATTCTTCCCCCCCACTATCACCTTCCGGCTCCATCCACTACACCCCTCCACGAATGTCTCCCTCACCTGAACCAGGCCCCTCCCGCGCCACTGCATTATCACCAGCCTCTCCACAACGCCCCGACCTGCCCCAACGCCCTGCAAGCAAACGACGTGGGCGTGTCATATCTCGCGGGCGTGCCACCCGCGGCCGAATGCAGGTGAAGCAAATAAGACGCCCCAGCAACGACTCGAGCTCTAGATCTAGCTCTCGATCAAGTTCGAGGTCTAGCTCCAGACCCAGGTCCACCTCTCGCCCACGCTCCACCCGCACCCGCCCGCCCCGCCCCGGTGCCCCTGACGATGACCCTGATGAGCCCGATGCCCCATCTAGCGACGACGAAGGCGCTGATAGGTGGGATTGGGTGGATGGGGAGAACTATCTACCAGGACAATACCACTTTGTGGGGGCAGCTGAGGCCGGCCCTACCATGCCCAATCGTGGACCTGACACCACAAGACTGGGTGTTTTTCTGCAGTTCTTCACTGCCAACCTTGTCGGCTTGATTGTTGACCAGACGAACTGGTACAACTATTATTTTATGGCAGGGAAGGAGCAGAAGAGGAATTCGGCACGTCTCTCATGGGTGGATTTGTCTTCCGATGAGTTCTACGCATTCCTGGCACTGGTCATCCTGATGGGGGTCACCAAGAAGACGTCTCTCAGGAAGTACTGGTCATGTGATCCCCTCATCGCAACCCCCTTCTTTGGGAAAGTCATGAGCAGGAATAGATTCACGGCAATCATGGGAAACCTGCACTTTATTGATAGCCTGGCAAGCCACACCAGGAACCAGGAACGCCCCAGGAATACCAAAGACCCGATGGAGAGGATAAGACCTATATTTGAATACCTGAAAACTAAGTTTGCAGCCTCCTTCAAACCTCACCAAAAATCATCATTGATGAGAGTCTGGTGCTGTGGAGGGGGAATATTAGCATCCGACAGTACATCCCCAGCAAGCGTCACCGTTATGGCCTGAAACTGTTCGTGATGTGCGACTGCAAAACCGGCTACATCCAGGACATCATCCTCTACATGGGCAAGGTCACTGAACTGGTGGAGGAGAGGACATATGGGATATCTGGGGCCGTTGTCATCACCATGTTGGAGGGATATTTGGACAGGGGCCACATCTTGTACCTCGACAACTGGTACACCAGCCCTTCCCTTGCCAAATTCCTGTACAGCAGAAACACTGACGTCTGTGGCACCGTCAGGAGGAATCGTGTCTACATGCCAGAGCTACCCGAAAGGCGGGAAAAGGGCTCCATCATCCACCTCCAGGCAAATAATATCTTGATGCTCTCGTGGATGGACAATCGTGATGTCAATATCCTCACCAGTATCCACCTGCCCCGCTTAGAGGACACCAAACGCCATGATAGAGCCACAGGTGAGGCGGTCAAAAAACCAGTTGCAATCATTGACTACAACATCAACATGCGGCTGGTTGACAAGTCAGACCCTGTCATATCGTCGGTCGAGTGTGCCAGGAAGACGATGAGGTGGTATAAAAAACTATTTTTCCACCTACTCGACCTCACCCTCTACAACTGCCACATCCAATATCATGAAATAACAGGTGAAGTTGAGACGATGGAGTCGTACTGCATCGAACTTGCACGGGAGCTTCTGTTCTTCTTCAGGGATGGTCCACGCCGCCAGCAACGTCCCGCAGCTCGTTTTCAAGCACCAGAAGGCCCCGCCAGACTGACACAACGCCACTTTTGCGATTTTGTCGCGCCCAACCAAGTAATCCCCAACCCACGCAGACGGTGTCATGTGTGTCGCAACACAGGCAGACGCACACCCAAACGGACAGACACCCGGACGATGTGTGAAGAATGTGATGTGGGACTGTGTTTTCCCACCTGCTTCAGGGATTATCACACCCTCGAGCACTTCTAAGTGTTCAAAGTGTTCAAAGACTGCGATAAAAGACGCTATAATGTAATACTGTACTAACAGTGTATATAAAAGACGCAAAAAGTGAATATAAAACAGTGTGTATATATATATAATTTACAAGTGCAAAGTACCGAACAATATAAAACACTAAGTAAATTCTAAACTTATAAAACTGTGTGCAAATAATTATAAGAATACGAGACAATAAGTGCGTAAAACAATGTATATACACCTCATAATCTTAGGTAAAACAATGAACAAGTACAAATAATTCAATGAAAAGGAGAGACAGAGTGACCTTGAGTGAAAGTGACAGCCAGACAGAGAAAGAAAGAGGGAAGGGTGCTGTGGAATGTGGGTCACTCGGTCCGCTGTCTGGCCGTGTGTTCGTACGTGCGTTTTGTTATTGTCCTGAGCAAAGATGGCCGCCCAAGATGGCCGCCATCACCATGGCAACGGGGACGCTAACACTCGTGCGCACTTGTAATACTTGAATGAAGGCACTTATCACACTACAACTTCAGTTATATTGACATTATGTGATATACAAAGACATTCTATGAACTCTGAAGCGCACTTTATGTCCGAGAGGTGCAAAATAAGTCATGCTGCCTGGCGGCTGGCAACTGGCTGCTGGCGCGGGAGATTTGAAATGGCGCTAAGGCTCCTCTGAGGCTGGGGACCCCCACTACCTCCCAGGACCCCCAAATGGCCTAGGTAAGTACTTTTTTCACATTTCTTCATGTCTATCATTATTTTCTAACACATTCTGATATATTTATAAAAAAACAAAAATTGGAAAATTGCCCGAGTTCTGGTTTCGCAAAAATAATAAAACCGGCCGGGGCTGTACGGGTTAATAGGCTTTCAAGCTTTTTTAATTCAAAAGTCCACCCGGGCTCCTGCCTTTCGCAAGGGGGTGTCATTTTAAAATGGTGCCCGGGCGGGAAGGGTTAAGGTCTAATTATTTTCTTAAGTTACCGTCACTGAGTTACTAATATGATTGATTGTACAGTACAAGTACCCTATAACTTTTTACTTGTCAATTTATTTATTTGTTTGTTAATATAACATGAATACTGTACTTTAAATATTGTTGAACTTACTTGTTTTCTTATACAGTGGTCCCTCGCGTTTAGCGGATTTCAGGTTGGCGAAACACAGTATTGGCGATAGGTTGGATATGGTACCAGAATCCGAATTTGGCGCTTCAAATACACTTTTGGCGAGAATGCTGACGTCACGGAATGGCGTCGGCCCAGAAGGCGTCGCCCGCAAGCTAGTCTCACCAGGCCTAACTCTAAATAATTCATGGTAAATAAAATCTGTTATCTATTATCTATTGTCTTTTCTATTGCTGTTAATGTTTCATGTAGGCTACAGTAGAGCGCCGTATTGAGAGTTACTCTTAGGCCGAGGTTAGGCTATAGATAGGCTTAGGCCTACAGTACTCACAAAACCCTAAGTGAGCTGCTTGGATAGCGAGAATATCCCAGGTATATTTCATAAACGTATATTAACAGAGTAATCTTGACCAAACCGATTTGTGAACCTCATATCTCTTGTGTTTTTCTTTGTTTATTGTGCCGAACAGTCTGCGACACACAAACACACACGCGCGCATCAGCTGACTCAGGGGCCCAATCGATAAATATAATTAATCAAAGAAGTGACCACGGATCCAAAACCAATTTCATTATTTTGCTCAATCGAAAAGCAGTTGGTATAGAAAATTCTAGTCTTCACCATTCACAAGGTAAAAGTGATTTATCTATCTATCTATCTATTGCCTGACGCCGTGATCCCCGAAGGGGTGGCCACGAACGAACCGCCCCCATGCACCTCTGTCCCCAGTCAGTCGACGCCCCTCCCCCCAACCAGCACCGCCTTCGTTCATGTAGTTCCTCACTCCATCCTTCCACCTCATATTCGGTCTACCTCTCCCCCTCTGTCCCTCCACCTCGCTCTCGTACACCCTCTTAGTCATTCTCTCGCTTTCCATACGTTCCATATGGCCGAACCATCTCAAGTTGTTCCTTTTCACACTTTCCAGCACATCTACCTCCACACCACACCTCCTTCTTACTTCCTCATTAGTCTGTCTATCCCTCCATGTAACTCCGCACGCACTCCTTAAGTAATTCATTTCCACTGCTCTCACTCTTGGTCTGAGTCTCTCAACCAACGTCCATGCTTCGCTTCCGTAAGTCAGTGTCGGGATTACCACACTGTCATGCAAGGACTTCTTCACTTCCATACTGACCACCCTATTTCTTGTTACTGCTTTTAGCGTTCCTACAACCCTCTTCCCCTGTTGTACCCTCTCCCGCACCTCTTCATCCATAGTCCCATCTTTACTCAACACACTGCCCAGATACTTAAAAGAGTTGACGATCTCCATAGCCTGACCGTTCAGCTTCACCTCACACTCTGTGACTTCACCCCTTTCGAAGACCATAACCTTGCTCTTCCCCGTATTTACCTTCAAATTCCGTTTTTCGCACACTGTTCCAAACTCATTTACCAGACCCTGCAACTCCCATTCATTATCACTCATCAGAACTGTATCATCCGCAAACAGCAGTATAGGTAGCTTCCACTCAATTCCCTCCCTTTTCAGCGATACACCAACATTCACTGCTCTTGATAGTATTTCTTTCATGACTCCATCCATATATACAGTAAACAACCACGGGGACATCACACACCCCTGTTTCAAACCAACATTCAGGTCAAAGAACTCGCTCTGCTCACTCTCCACACGTACTGCCGCCTTTGCACCCTCATACATGCTCTTCACTGCTTTCAGCAACTTGCCCTCTACTCCGTATATTCTAAGTACTTTCCACAAACCTTCTCTATCCACTCTGTCATAGGCCTTCTCCAAGTCCATAAAGGCAACATACACCTTTTGTTTCTTCTCCAGATACTTCTCCACAACACAATTCAGGGTAAAAATCTGATCTACACATCCTCTTCCCTTCCTAAAACCTCCCTGCTCGTCGCCTATCCATTTCTCCGTTCTCACTCTCACTCTCTCAATCACTACCCTACTGTATACCTTCCCTACTACGCTTAGAAGACATATTCCTCGGTGGTTACCACACACTCCTCTTTCCCCTTTGCCCTAATATAGGGGGACTATTATGCCAGTCTTCCAGTCATCGGGTGCACTCCCCTTCTCCCATGCTAGTTTGCACATTTTCCATACCCATTCTATCACTATCTCACCACCATACCTCAACATTTCCCCACACACTCCATCTGTTCCTGGTGCTTTCCCCAACTTCACTCTTTTCATGGCTTCCCACACTTCTGACCTCCTGATCCCCACCTCCTCCTCCACTACTTCTCTTCTTCTCCCTCCCATACCATATCCAGCTATGTTTGCTGGCTCTTCATTCCTTTCATTTAGCAACTCACTGAAGTACTCCCTCCATCTTTCGACTCTCTCTTGCTTCTCGGCTAGCATTCTCCCATTCTTATCTTTCACACCCTTACTGTTTCCCTTGCTACCTTCCCTAACTTTCTTGACTTCTTTCCAGAACAGTTTCTTACTCTCCCTCCATTTTACACTCAGATTCCTTCCAAATTCCTCATCTACTCTTCTCTTACTTTCCTTCACTACTCTCTTCACCACCCTCTTACTCTCCACGTACCTCGCTCGTTTCTGTCTCTCGGAATCTTCATTCCCTCTACTACCCAACCACACTCTATATGCTTTCTTCTTTTCTTCCACAGCTATTCTTACCTCTTCTGTCCACCATGCTGTACCTTTCACTCCCCTCCCTCTTCTCCTCACTCCACACACCTCCTCACATGCTGCACAGATCTCATCCTTAAACACCTTGCTCATCTCCTCCACTTCCTCCATAACTTCCAGGTCGAACCCACCTAGTCGTCTTTCCACTGCTCTCCTGTACTCCTCCCTGACTTCCTCCTCCTGCAACCTCTCCACCCTCCTCACCATTCCACCCTCCTCTCGCCTCCCTCCCGCTCTCCTCACCCACTTCTTTTGTATCCTAACCTTAGCTACCACTACATAATGATCAGACAGACCCCCTCCAATACCCCTATACACCCTAGCATCCATCACAGATTTCTTCATTCGTTCATCCACACATACATAATCAATCAATGACTTTCGTTCCACCACTGTCTTATCTTTCATCGTCAACATCCGTTTCCACGTGTACCTGTGGATCATTCTGTGTCGGAAGAAGGTGTTGGCTATCCACAGCCTCCTCCCCACACATACGTCCACAAGTGCACTACCATTCCCATTCACCTCTGATGGTACCCCCCACCCATTTATGCCTCCTGATATATATCTAAGCTAGGTTAGACCATTTCTTGGTCTAATTCTGCTGCCTGATATACATCTAACCTAGGTTAGGTCAATTCTTTGTAGAGATATATAGGCTAGGCCTATGTCTTCTAGCAAAAACGGAGTAAGCAGACGGCGCCGAGTGTGTCGGCGATCGACGATGCGCATGGCGGGCGGTTTGAAAAGGCCCAAAAGGGTGAACTCGGGCCTCGTCAAAGACTAATGGATAATTTTCCCATTTAACCCCTTATTGGCGGCGCTCGACTTAAGTCGTGCACCAATTTGCAGCAAGTTAGGAGCATTATTAAGGCATTTAAAGGGTTAAAATCGAGTGCAAATGGCCGGGAGCAAAGCGGGCCAGACAGCCGACTCCCAGGGCTTACCGCCGCCCATTAACTCATGTTCCCTGTGTTCTCGAGAGGCCGGCAGTGTAGCCAGTAGTGAGCATAGCTGGGAAAAATATACCGATATATGCTAAACTCCCATGTTGGTGGCACCACTGCAAGAGAACCACGAGTGCTACGTAGCTCGTTCTGGTCTCATTTTGAAGCTTTTAGCACCTAGTTTTTTGCTAAATATTTTTTTTTTCATGCAGAAGCTTGATTTATCATGCAGGAGGGCCTGAATATGCCCAAATGAGCCCAAAACACCCCGCTAGACAAGGGTTAAAGTACTATTCGCGTTTGGCGAAATTCACTTTTGGCGATGGTTTGGCTAGACTAATGAATTCGCTAAATGAGAGGGACCACTGTATTAATTTTTCAACTTTATGTCAAATATATTTATCATCTTTAGTTTCATGATGCTAATTAACCCAGCAAGTGCTGATCTCATCATAAGAGTTTTACCGCTGCGCTGTGGAACTCCTCATATAATCCAAGGCCTAAAAAAAAAACATTTAAATCAGCCCAGTATAATTTTTTTTGTTTTTTTTATTGCCCCTTGGCCATGCCAAATGTCACTCCTCCACATCCCCTTCTTCCAGGCCCCCCCCCCCCCCCCCCCCTATCACCTATTCTCCCTGTTATTCCCTTATTCCTAGGTATATTTTCGTGCTAACATTAGCGAGTTGCTAGCAGGGCGTGGTCATCTGTGTTACCAAGCGTGGGAAAGAGCGAGAGAGAGACTACCGCGCAACAGTGTCTCTCCAGCCGTCGTGACGGCTGGCTGGCTGGCAGGCTGCCTCAGCCATAAGTTATGTAACTCCCGGCCTCTATCGCCGATTTTGAGCATCCAAACGCTGTTTCCACTTGTTTTATTGTTGTAACAGGTTAATACCTTTATAATCAACGTAAAATAGGCGCATATGGATAAGTATTAATGATATTTATGGTACGATGACGATTTGAGTTTAGGAAACAGTCTAAATACCTCCGCACAGGGAGGGGTGGCCAATATCCCACCTACGCAGCGGAGAGGTTAAGGTCTAAAAAATATTGAACCGTCATATATATATAATTTTCCATTTAGAAATGGAAATTGGCATACCGGTAGGTAGTGTATTGCATAAACAGGATAAGATTTAAAATGTTATCATTAACTCGGCAGCTGCGTAGCTATTTGAATGTGCCCGCGGTGCATAGGTACAGTCAGTCCCCCTAATACACGTATCCTCAGTCCGCGTTTACCCTATTCCGCGCCGAGGGGTAAAACAGGTACTCAAAATCCCTAAAACACGTATTGACCCCACAAAACACGAATCACAGTTGAAGAGTGGTGTAAAAATGCTGTTTTTTGTATTCCGCGCCACCCCCCCTCCCTACTCCGCGCGCACACCCCTCGGAGGCCTAGGCTTCCCCGGCCCTGTCACTGTCACTGGCCCCGTCCCCGTCTCCGGATATACCCATAGATTTCCCGATCGCAGTAGTGCCTTCACCAGTTTATTCTTCCTAGGCATTTTTAAGTTGTTGAAGGGTGTAAGAAGGCGGTTGTTATACAATAAATGGGTAAAGTCTCAGCGCACGGACACTTAAAGATATTGGGACTGAGAAGGAAGCACACACACACACACACACACACATCTTAGGAGATGGGAATTAACGAGCATGCTCACTCCCGCAAATACAACTAGTGTAAGTACAACAACTACTGTAGTGCAAGTACACACACACATAACCACACGTACGCCTCCTTCGCAGTCTCAATATCCTTAAGTGTCTGTGCGCTGAGACTTGACCCATTTATTGTGTAACAACCGCCTTCCTACACCCTTCAACAACTTAAAAATGCCTAGGAAGAATAAACTGGTGAAGGCACTAAGTACTGCGATCGGGAAATCTATGGGTATATCCGGAGACGGGGAAGGGGCCAGTGACAGTGACGGGGCCGGGGAAGCCTACGCCTAGGCTATATGAACTCGCCTGTCGCGGGGGTCTGCCTCGGAGCCCCCACTATTCTCACCTACTTATAGCATTTATTTTTAATGTAAGGAATGACTTGTTTATGTTTCTATTATTGTGTATGCTTGGTTGTCCAATTAGTATTGATTTTTATAAAAAATTACCGTCAAATGTGGGTGGAAATGCGGGCTGCCACCCACATGTATTTTTCTCCATAAGTTATGTTATCCCCAATGCGCGAATTCCCAATACCCGTCGTGTAATGCCGCCCATATAGGCGCGGATTGGGGGGACTGACTGTATTCTGATTCATTCCTCACTAAAATCGTAAATTTACCATATATATAATTAATACTTATCCATATGCGCCTATTTTACTTTTAATATGAACATATGAACATGGGAAAGCACTAAAACAATGTGGTAACGTAAATGGCGGAAAAATAAATCTGACATCACATGGTTGCCATACATGTTGGCAAAAAGAGCCGTAGTCCACACAATTAAAGGCGAAAAGAAAGCGTATTATCAGGGGAAAGTCGAGTCATGTGGCGGTGATCAAAGAAAGTTGACTTCGGTTGTCAGTAGCTTACTTGGAAAAAGACACGTGAACTCAAGACCATCTGCATCTGATGCGGAGTTAGCTGCAGACTTTGTCACATTTTTTACTAGCAAGATAACTCGTATGAGACATGAACTGGATGAAGGCCCCTCTAATGAAGAATATTCAATTGTACCCCAACCACGACATACTCCTAATAGTGTCCTCTCATCATTCCATCTGGTAGAGGCTGATGTTGTTTCATCCTATATAAGAAACCTTAATAAAACATTTTGTCCATTGGATCCTATAAATGTTTCCAAACTACCTGGTGTATATGATCATGCAGCGGAGCTTATTTCCAAAATAGTTAACAAATCTTTCTCCGAAGGCAACTTCCCAGTGTCTGAAAAACATGCCTTGCTCCGGCCTATCCTTAAGAAACCTGGACTTGATGTAGAGAACATGTCGAACTACCGTCCTGTCTCCAACTTGTCTTTTTTATCAAAGATATTAGAGCGTGCCATACTTGATCAACTGCTGCCGCTACTTCAGCAAAATGAAACTATTCCTATTTTTCAGTCTGCTTATCGGCAGCATCATTCGACTGAGACAGCATTGATCAGAATACATAATGATTTAGTCAAGAACAATTGCGACGGTGAGATCTCTTTGTTGGTTTTACTTGATCTCTCTGCAGCCTTCAACACAGTGGATCATGAGCTGCTATTGAGTGATCTTTATGACTGTGGTGTGCGTGACTCTGCTCTCTTGCTTCTCAGGTCATACTTGTCAGGTAGATCCCAGAGTGTGATGGTGAATCGAAGTCTCGGACTCGGCACCCCTGCTCTATGGCGTTCCGCAGGGATCAGTGTTGGGTCCTGTCCTGTTCACGATATACACTAGTGGCTTGTCTCTTCTGCTTCGTGCACACGGTTTCACCTATCATTTCTATGCTGATGACACCCAGATTTACGTGAGGATCACAGATATAGCTGATACACAGACGAAGGTGGAAATGCTGATGACCGATATAAAAAAGTGTATGAGGACAAGAAAACTTAAACTAAATTATAACAAAACTGAAATTCTCATCATCCGAAGAAACTGGGAGGTTTGACACTCTCCCAATACCAAAGAAGGAAAACCTTCTATTTGGTAGGTAGCCTCGGAGTATCCAACGTCGAGCTATATACTTATCGTATAATTCTACGTTGGAGACGTAGAGGCTACTACTAAATAGAAGGGCTACTGACGCAGTAAAAGCCCTCTCCATCGATACGGGTGACTCACAGCTGCAACCAGTAAACTCAGTTAGAAATCTGGGAGTGTATCTGAACTCAAGACTGGAATTTAAGGAGCATGTAAATCAGATTGTCAAAAGTTGCTACCTACACATCGGAAATCTCTACTCGGTGAAGCAGTTTATACCTAGACGTTGCCTTCTGACACTGGTCCACTCATCGAAATTCTCTCGTGTTGATTATTGCAATGCCTTATTCGTGGGTCTTCCAAATTACATATTAAAGAAAGTACAATCTGTTCTGAACAGAGCTGCAAGATTCATTTTTGGAATTCCACCAGGAACCCCTACCACTTCTTATCACATCGAACTGCACTAGTTACCAATAAAAGCTAGAATAGAATTCAAGTTGTGTCTGGTAACTTTCAAGGTCCTCAAGTTTGGCGAGCCCGGGTATCTTGCAGAGCTGCTCAGGCGTCCACCGGCACGCCATGGTGTAGTCGTGCGCCATGATGATGACCCCCTGCGTCTTGATGAGCCGTGGGCTTTCCAGCAGTCATCTTTCTTTGAGAGATCATTCTCTTACATGGCTCCAAGGTTATATAACAGACTGCCACTGACCATGAGACAACTAAGTTCTGTTGAGTGCTTCAAGAGACAACTTAAGACTTTTCTTTTTGAAAGAAGCTATGATCTCGAGAGGGGTGTCATCATGGAGGGCTATAGGGTGTAAGCTATTTGCCACTGCTGGTGGCTAGGTGATGCGTATAGTTTTTGTGTTGCATTGATTTAAGCGATTTGTGTTTGTTTTTTTGGTTTTCGAGCGCCAGTGAATTCTGTGGAAAAATTGGCGCTTGTAAGAAATAAGTAACATGCTTATTATCTATCTATATTATTAAATCAGTTCGTGTGTCTGTTTGTCTGTCTGTGTGTTCTTGATAGGCGGCCGCAGTTTTGGACCTGGGGAGCTGAAACTTCGCATGTGGGTGCCAATTGACCTGGGTCAGGTCATAGAGGGGGCGAGGCCACGATCGGAGGTCGTTTCGAGGCCGAAATTGAAAAAAAAAAAAATGAAAAAAATGGCCGTTTGGGGCAGAAGGAGGCCTCCGATCGAAAAGGTGTATGGAACGAAAGTTGTTCGCAGCCCCCCAAAATGGGAGTACGGATGAGGTCAGATCCAAAATCGGAGGTCATTTAGCGGCCGAAATTGAGGTCGCCGTTTAATGAGGCACAGGGAGGTCGAGGCCGGTGATTATGGTAGTAGTAGTATTGTGATGATTGTGGTAGTAGTGATTGATGATGGTGATTATGGTAGTAGAATTTAAACCCGGGCAACGCCGGGTACCCCTGCTAGTTATTATTATTAACTCCTTGCGACTCATAAGACGCGATAGCGTCATATGGAACTTATGACCAAAAACTCATATGACGCGATCGCATCATATGGACTTATCTACATGCCTCTCCAATAAGTTTATGACACGATTGAGTGTCATATGAGCTCAGCAAGTCCGGTAAGTTAGATGAAGATCTGTCGGTTGGTGGCAACCCCAGGTTCCTCCGACAATTCTAACGGCCAGCAGTGTGGTCTTGACAGTTGTGTGGTGCAGTGGCAATGATACCGGGCACCCGCCTCCGTGGACTTACTGGAACATAATATGTCTGAAGGAGTTAACAGCAATTGGCTGGTGAAAATTGTATATATTTAGCCCCGCGGTCGTAATTTGGCCCAGACCGGCGAGAGAGGCACACCCTCCCTCTCTCATGTCTCGCATGGCACTGAGAGACCAGAGGACCTTTCAGACTGGCTTGGAGGGTCGGAGTTACACTCCTCCCTCTCTCCCACTTGTCCTCCCACGAAAATACTCGATAAATATCGGGAATAATAGAGAAAATACCTGATAATTGAGGAGGGGGGGAAAAAGTGGGAGGGGGGGGGGGGCACACAAGTGTAGGAGTGGTAGCAAGTAATGGAGGGAAATTATCTCACCTAAACACAAATGGCTTTTTTTTTTTTAGTGCCACTGGGGTGTTTTAAATGTTTTTGTTTAGGCCTAAGTTTTAATGAGTTTTTCCGCAGCTCCCCAGTAGAACATCTTATGTTTTCCAGCAGGTGCCGGGTTAAGGGCATGTAAAATTTTGTTTTGTTTTTTTCATATGCAGAGAAAAGAAGATAAAGGCTATATAATTTTAAAGTACTGTAATATATTTTTATAACATGAGTTATGCTTAGAGGCACATATAACATAGTGTTAGGAAGTTATTATTATGTTTTAAAATATTCCATAATTCAAGGTTAACATAATTATGAAGGGAAGATGTTGTGTAAAGTAGTTCCAGATTGAAGACTGTACCGCGCAAGGATAATAAACAGTTCTTAAGTGTCCTGCCTGTCAATACACCCTACTCTTAAACAGATATCTATCTATACGCTTGACGCCTGACGCCGTGATCCCCGAAGGGGTGGCCACGAACGAACCACCCCCATGCACCTCTGTCCCCAGTCAGTCGACGCCCCTCCCCCCAACCAGCACCGCCTTCGTTCATGTACTTCCTCACACCATCCTTCCACCTCTCATTCGGTCTACCTCTCCCTCTCTGTCCCTCCACCTCGCTCTCGTACACCCTCTTAGTCATTCTCTCGCTTTCCATACGTTCCATATGGCCGAACCATCTCAAGTTGTTCCTTTTCACACTTTCCAGCACATCTACCTCCACACCACACCTCCTTCTTACTTCCTCATTAGTCTGTCTATCCCTCCATGTAACTCCGCACGCACTCCTTAAGTAATTCATTTCCACTGCTCTCACTCTTGGTGTGAGTCTCTCAACCAACGTCCATGCTTCGCTTCCGTAAGTCAGTGTCGGGATTACCACACTGTCATGCAAGGACTTCTTTACTTCCATACTGACCACCCTATTTCTTGTTACTGCTTTTAGCGTTCCTACAACCCTCTTCCCCTGCTGTACCCTCTCCCGCACTTCTTCATCCATAGTCCCATCTTTACTCAACACACTGCCAAGATACTTAAAAGAGTTGACGATCTCCATAGCCTGACCGTTCAGCTTCACCTCACACTCTGTGACTTACCCCTTTCGAAGACCATAACCTTGCTCTTCCCCGCATTTACCTTCAAATTCCACTTCTCGCACACTGTTCCAAACTCATTTACCAGACCCTGCAACTCCCATTCACTACCACTCATCAGAACTGTATCATCCGCAAACTGCAGTATAGGTAGCTTCCACTCAATTCCCTCCCTTTTCAGCGATACACCAACATCCACTGCTCTTGATAGTATTTCTTTCATGACTCCATCCATATATACAGTAAACAACCACGGGGACATCACACACCCCCTGCTTCAAACCAACATTCAGGTCAAAGACCTCGCTCTGCTCACTCTCCACACGCACTGCTGCCTTTGCACCCTAATACATGCTCTTCACTGCGTTCAGCAACTTGCCCTCTACTCCGTATATTCTAAGTACTTTCCACAAACCTTCTCTATCCACTCTGTCATAGGCCTTCTCCAAGTCCATAAAGGCAACATACACCTTTTGTTTCTTCTCCAGATACTTCTCCACAACACAATTCAGGGTAAAAATCTGATCTACACATCCTCTTCCCTTCCTAAAACCTCCCTGCTCGTCGCTTATCCATTTCTCCGTTCTCACTCTCACTCTCTCAATCACTACCCTACTGTATACCTTCCCTACTACGCTTAGAAGACATATTCCTCGGGGTTAGCACACACTCCTCTTTCCCCTTTACCCTTATATAGGGGGACTATTATGCCAGTCTTCCAGTCATCGGGTCCACTCCCCTTCTCCCATGCTAGTTTGCACATTTTCCATACCCATTCTATCACTATCTCACCACCATACCTCAACATTTCCCCACCCACTCCATCTGTTCCTGGTGCTTTCCCCAACTTCACTCTTTTCATGGCTTCCCACACTTCTGGCCTCCTGAGCCCCACCTCCTCCTCCACTACTTCTCTTCTTCTCCCTCCCATACCATATCCAGCTATGTTTGCTGGCTCTTCATTCCTTACATTTAGCAACTCACTGAAGTACTCCCTCCATCTTTCGACTCTCTCTTGCTTCTCGGCTAGCATTCTCCCATTCTTATCTTTCACACCCTTACTGTTTCCCTTGCTACCTTCCCTAACTTTCTTGACTTCTTTCCAGAACAGTTTCTTACTCTCCCTCCATTTTACAATCAGATTCCTTCCAAATTCCTCATCTACTCTTCTCTTACTTTCCTTCACTACTCTCTTCACCACCCTCTTACTCTCCACGTACCTCGCTCGTTTCTGTCTCTCGGAATCTTCATTCCCTCTGCTACCCAACCACTCTCTATATGCTTTCTTCTTTCTTCCACAGATATGAAAGTGAGAAATTAATAAAGAAGACTATCTAAAGCAAGTCTTGAAAAATATACAGAAACATTAATATAGAAGAAAAATCAATATGAGAAAATTACATAATAAAGAACCAACAGCATTATAAGCAGACATAGTACATAATAATGAAGAACCAACAACAATACAGTACTGTATAAGAAAAGACCCCATCATTTTTTGGGGGGAGAGCCATGGAAAAGGCTATCCCATATTAACACCTAAATATATTATCGGCTGCAGATCATGGTGTTGGGATGTGGTGTTGTTGTTGTTGCTGTTCCCCAAGCTGCCTGGCCGAACAACCTCAAGGCCCCGAGCAAGGCCAAGGCCATAACAGAGCGCCCCCACAGAACCCTCCCTGCCGACCACAATAAAGCCTGGGTGACCGAAGCCACTCCATGGCAGGGAGCTGAGGAGGGTGCGGAAACGCCCGGGAAACCAAAGCCCCACCCAGGGCCCTGTGCCCCTCAGCAATTATGAAGAGAAAGTTGAGGGGCAAAGGAAAAATGTGACGCTTTGGATTCCAATCTTGGTAGATTGGGAGGTCAATCCACTTGAGATCTAGAAAATATAAGTAAAGGGAACAGCCAGAGTAAGCTGTGGGTATGGCAGAGATCGCTCAGTTCTCACTCTGATAGACCAGCCCATCACCAGTATGTGGTGTAGGCATCAGTAGCTAAAAACAGATATAATATTAAAGAAGGAATCAGGTACAGTACCGGTACAATGTAAAATACACTCAAATTACAATATAATTATGAATAAATCATAAAATGTGTTTGTTGTTGTTCCCAAGGCCGTCTGACCGAACAGCCCCAAGGTTCCGAGCAAGGTCAAGGCCATAACCAAGCACCCCCACAGAACCCTCCCAGCTTTACCACTAAGAAAGCCCAGGTGACCGAAGCCGCTCCCAGGCGAGGGGCTGAGGGGGACACCAAAGATCCACCCAGGGCCCTGTGCCCCTTAATAATTATGAAGGGAAACTTGAGGGCCAAAGGAAAATAGTGACACTGTGGCTCCCACTCTGCCAACCTCTAGGTTGGCAGTACAGAGGTCAATCCACGGAAGAGATGCCACCACTTGAGATCTAGAAAATATATAAGTGAAAGGAACAGTCAGAATAAGCTATGAGTATGGCAGATAATGCTCAACTCTCACTCTGATAGACCAGCCTATCACCACATGACTAGAACCCAATCCTCTCAGCATCAGCTAGGAAAGGCCCTAGAAAGCTGCCTTTGGCAGGGGAATAGCTTCCCTATTTCAACCCCTTTCGGGGTTGGGCTCTGCCTGTGAGTACGTCAGCTGACGACTGTCCATTTGGGTTCAAATCCATGTTACAACAGAATCCAGTGCTTTGTCACTTAGCACTGTCAAATTCATTACAGTTGCACTCCCCTCCCCCCCCCCCCCCCAAGATTAAATTAATTAATATATTTTCTCTACACAGATGTATAATGCACCCCAAAGCCCTTTTACCTTTGGATACCTTTGGATGTGTTCGCCGCTCCTCTAGCGGCACCAAGGAGCGCGACGCCCCTCGTTATGGGTGGAATAAATTGCTGTATAAAAGGAGCAATAATAAAATATTGATTTCATAATCTTAACTTACCTGCTATTCTCCTTTTGTCACTTTTTGGAAGCTTCATATGAACTAAGCTGGGTGGCTCAAGGTGGTGATTGCTGTGATCTGAGTAATAGGTGACGTACAGGATTCCTTTGAGCTCAAAGACTTCGATTGAAGATGTGCAGTATTGACCAATCTTGCATGTCCCTATTGATTAAGAGAAAAAATATATTCAGCTCAAAGGTGAAATTTCACATGCATAACTAGTAACTTAAGAATTCCTATATAGCTTGCTGTCTACACTTGTCATCTTTTATCATTAAGTTGAATATTGCAATCTTCTTTTGATGCACCTACCAATCTGCATCCATCCACATCCCTCTCCCCCCATCCAACACACACAACATAATGACAGATACAGACATGATAGATAGGGGCTGAAGATATTTGTTTATAAGTCTCAAGCTCCATGCAAGCATGGAACCACACGGAGTGCCCCATGGCAGGCCAACAGAGCAAGAGCAGCCATTCCAGAGACAAAATTTGACGCTCCAGTGACCCGTAGGTAACGGTTCCATGAGACTGAAAGGGGCCAGTAGGGATGAACGGAGGCCCAGACTTGCATCATCCCAAAAGTGGTACGGTACCGGAAAGTAATATATTTGTGATATAGATTAGAGGCGTAGGCGTTTTGGAGAGCAGGCTGGAGTTGCCCTCAGTATTTGTGAGGTACAGTAAATAAGTGAGAGGAGGCCAGGTGGAATGTTGGATCAGCCTATACGCACTGATTTCGAACTAAAACAAAAAATGACAAGTGAGGCTGCCTGGAATGCTGCCATTAGGACTTGCAACATATCACACTCAATCTTAAAACATTTATATGTATGTATAATGGAAGATGAAAACAATTTGTTTATAAATACCTTGTTTTTTTTCACAACGGCTTTTCTCCCTGGACTTCTTTGACTTCCTCTGAATTCCCGATCTTCTACAATAGTAGGACTGTATGTTGCCATGGTGTGTTTTCTTTGTTCCTCTGTGAATAATATAGTTAACACCTACATCTCGTTCCACCTTGTCCTTCCACTCCTCAAAGTCTGTGAAAAAAGTTTCTGGTATAATATAATACAAAATATAGGCTATAGCCTCAGTACTGTACTGTATACATTTAACCAATGATATCCATCCATCTAATAGCTTATTCTAAGTATGGCTGACCACACACAATACGCCCTCAAGCAGATCTGCCACCCGTAAAGTGATACCGGTACTGAAAGGCTGTCTGTGGTTAAACAGACCTTTGTAATCCTCTGGGAAATTGAACCCAGATTGGTGGTTTGATCCCTAATAGTGGGCAGTGGTTCCATGTCAGTTGAACCAGTGCAACTTTAACCAGTGCTAACTCAATCAGTGGCCACTTCAACCAGTGACCATTTCAACCAGTGACCATTTTAACCAGTAACCTAACCTAACCTAACCTACTGGTTAAAATGGTCACTGGTTGAGTTAGCACTGGTTAAAGTGGCACTGGTTCAACTGACCTGTCACCGTGGGCAGTACACCCGGATACTAAATAGTTGAATCCTTATATTGTTATTATTATTTTTTCTTTGATATACGGTGTTATTCTACAGCAACGATTGCAGGAAATGAGTATTTACCCATTATCTGGTGTAATAGTTTAGATGCTTATGTTCTGGGTGTGGTGTCCCGAGTTCGAATACCGGGAGGATCATATGCTTTCATTAGTTTATTCAAGTTACCCCTGGGGGTAAGGGATTAGCATATGCCCCACGTGCCTCCTGCGTGTCGTAAGAGGAGAATAAAGAGGTTGGTTCGGTGGGCTTGCGACCCCCACCCGTGAAAAATGTTAGGCAACGAAAAACAAACGAACGGCCTCGGATGCGGACGGACCCTGTGTTGATGAACCCCGACCGACTATGGACAATCTTACGGACAATCTTAGAATAGCAACGTAGAATGTGAGATGCATGAATGACACAAAAGAGAGAGAGGTCTTGGAAGTGTTAGTGAATGCCAAGCTGGATGTATGTGGAATGACGGAGACCAAATGGAGGGGTAAAGATGTGAGAGAGTGGGAGTGTGGAATGGGTGTGTGTGCTGGAGTGAGTGAAGGAGCAGCGAGAAAAGGTGCGTGTTTTTTTGGAAGTAACAAATGGAAGGAGCTTGTAAGAGACTATGGGTCTGTGGGTTCAAGGATTGTGTGGGTGAGAATGAAAGTAGGAATACAAACGTGGATTATTGTGTGTGTGTGTATGCTCTGACAGAGGATAAACTTGTAAGAGAGAAAGAGGAGTTCTGGGTGAATGTAGAGAAATGCATGGATAAGTTTGACAAGAACGAAAGAATATTTCTGATTGGGGATATGAATGGGAAGGTGGGTGATAAGAAAGTTGATGGAGTGGTGGGAGGGTGGGTGGTACCATCAGAGGTGAATGGGAATAGTAGTGCACTTGTGGATGTATGTGTGGGGAAGAGGCTGTGGATAGCCAACACCTTCTTCCGACACATAATGATACACAGGTACACATGGAAAGTGGTGCGGAGGATCCAAACATACATCAAATTTTAAGACTGAGTGCTCCACACATACGTGCAGTTTCAGTCTCTTGTCCTAATGGCGGCGTTCCAGGCAACCCTGTTAAGGGCTGCTTCACTTGTCAAGTTCTTGGATTTGAGATCGGCACATATAGTCCGATCTCAGGTTTTCCTTGGCCCACCCCTTGGTGCAGCTCCCTCCACAATCACAGACCTGCATTTTTTCACCCAATTTTATTCATCCATTCTCTCCACATGTCCATACCATCCCAGTCTACTTGTACGCATCACCTCGCTAATACTCTTTATACCTAAACGTCTCCTCAGCTCAACATTTGTTATTCTATCCTATAACCTGGCCCCACACATCCATCTCACCATTCTCATCTCATTACGTTCCATTCTGTTGACATTCTCTACTTTAACGGCCCATGTTTCTGAGGCATGCGTCATTGCACTTCTAACACATGAGGCATACACCTTTCCCTTCAGGGGGAGAGGCATTCTTTTCATGGACAGGATTGGCAGCAGTTCTCTGAACTTCCCCAAACCACATCTAATTCTAGCGACAATGGCAGCCTCGGCCCCACCACCGGCAGAGATGGTATCTCCTAGGTAACAACACTTGTTCACCAGCTCCAATGACTCATTTCCAAACTTCACAGCCACAGGATCATCACTTACCACAAGATCGCCTTTGCACACTACCGTACGCACTCAAATTTCTCTATTTCTGACTTATCCTTCGGCGCTGCACATGGGTATGCACCCACATGGGATTCCCGTTGAAACTGTTTTATGCAGACGATTTAGTCCTAATAGCTGACAGTATGCAAGATGCTGAGGCCAAATTCAGGGAATGGAGAGAGGGCATGGCGAGCAAGGGTTTAACCCTCCTGGCACGGGCGCGCTATCTTAAGGACATTCTTGAGACCCGGGCGATATGGCCGAAATATGTCTACGCCTAGGCTACCGTATCTTTGTTATTTTAACTGCTAGAAAATGTCCACGCATCTCTAAATGTACTGTGGTTTCCAATCTGTAGACTGGCGTTGAGTAGAGCTCTCTAAGTCAACTGGTTCAGTTGTGATGACGATTTCCGTGGAGCGCATTTTGCCGTGATTTTACCAATATGACACACTTTCCAAGACTAAATCTGTCTTGTGGTCGGAGATGCGCGGCGTCGGTCCAACCGGCTGATGTTTACATGCGTCGGACGGACGGCTTTCAAAACAAAGCTTACAGGCTTTCAAGCTGCCGGAGCCTCAGAGCCCTACCGGGTCTGACGGGTTAACTGCTTAAAAGCTAAGACATTATACAGTGATCACTCCCATAACCGAACTACAGTGATCACTCCCATAACCGAACTACAGTACAGTATATAGGCCATGGCCAGTTCAATCACATGAAGTATCAGGATACACAGAGTTAATGTACACCCTATGTGGTGGATTGTGTTCTTTTATTTAATAATTTTCATTTTAGTAAGCGTTTTTTCCACATAGCGATTTTGATAATTTAATTTGACTTTATATTGTCCTTGTCCCAATTTTGGTTTGTTTAGTTTGCAAGTTTTACATTTTAATTTGTCATTATTATTAGGTTATTAGTCCTTTAACTGTTTATTTGTCTCTATTATTATATTGGCAACATACCTTCATACCAGGGGTCATAAATATATCCAAATAAGTCCTGTGGGACTATGAAATAGCTATTATTGGACAAGAAGAATATTCTGTCCATCCCTCTACTGGAACATCAACAACAATGACAATCGTGTCGCCGTCGGCAGTGTGCAGTACTGCCAATACGTATAGCAACTTCTACTAGATCTAGAGACCTTTACTTCAATCTAACAGCAATGATTTACACTACTGCTTTGTATTTAAATTTTTGTTTTGAAATTTCAGAACAATTTCGAAGTTATACTACAGTATATGGATTTTGCCAATTCATATTGCTAGTGGCATTCAGGGCTGGATTTAGGGCAGGGCACAAAGGGCCAGTGCCCAGGGCCCCGCGCATATAGGGGCCCCGCAAGCCAGCACGTTTTTTTTTCTTTTTTTCTTTTTTTGAGGGACGATATTGGTGTTGAAATTTTAGTCCGTGTTCAGATCTGGCAACTAATGTACCGACATTACCGAACGGTCCGAAGTTCCGAAATCCGAATTTATCTCAGTCTTGTCAAATACCCCAAATAGTGAGTACTTCTGGTCCTCTCCTTACCTTTATCATGTTCCATCCAACAACCAACTCTACTCCTAAAATCGATTAATGAAATTTACAAACACATGTGGCAGCCCGTGGATTCGAACCCAGGATGCTCACACCGAAAATCAACACCTTATACATCGCACCACGAAGACAGTTAAAGAATGGTGGACACTGCCTACGATTTATTATGCAACTTCGAATCCTGCATATCAATCTAAGCATGTACACACATCCCAACTGCAACTCACGTAGGCTATGCATATGTGAATGGAAAGAGCAATTAATGGGGGCCTTAACCACTAGGGAAGTCCTCTCGATAAATTGGTACTTATGATACCTTATGATGTGTTCGCCACTCTTCTAGCGGCACCAAGGAGCGCGACGCCCCTCGTTTTGGGTGGTGATTTGGTGCAGTAGACTGTTTGAAGCGACAGCTCGCTCCCTTGCGAGGATGGGCTCGTCTGGCACCTTTTGCAGTTCGACATCCAGGGCTCTCTTGAAGCTGTCTAACGAGACGTCCCTCATGTCTCTTACTTGCCGTGGGAGTTTGTTGAAGAGACGTGGGCCTCTGTGTGATAACCAGCCCTCTCGCAGAGAGCCCATAGCACCCCTGTTATTCATCCGGGGGATTTCGCATTCCCAGCCTCTCCTATCACTGAATTTCATGACTATCGGAGTATGTAGGTTTGGTACTAAACCCTCTGCGATTTTCCACGTGTATATTATTAGGTAACGTTCTCTTCTACGTTCCAGTGAGTACAGATTCAGTGCTCTTAAACGCTCCCAATAGTGTAGCTGTTTTATCGAACTTATATGCGAAGTGAAATTTCTTTGTACACTCTCTACGTAATTTATTTCACCTGCTTTGTATGGGGATGTTAATACGCTACAATATTCAAGCCGCGGTAGCACTAGAGATTTGAAGAGCGTTATCATAGGTACTTCACCGCATGTTTTAAAAGTACGCAGAATCCAACCCGTTAGACGTTTCGCAGCCGCCACTTTGACCTGGTTATGTACTTTGAAACCCATATTTTCAGACATTAATACCCCAAGGTCTTTCACACTGTCTTTCCGTTCTATTATGTGGTTAGATTCTGTTAAGTAATTTGTAATTTCTTTAACACCATTATTATCTCCGTACCTTATTACTGTAATTGGAATTTTTCCTCATTGAATTGCATGTTGTTTTCCCTGGTCCACTGGAACACTACATTCATGTCTTCCTGCAGTCGGCCCGTGTCTTCTTGTGTGTTTACTATCTTGCTTAATTTTGTGTCATCAGCAAAAGACGACACCGTACTGTGTCTGGTGTTGGTATCTATGTCGCAAATTAGTATGAGGAACAGAAGGGGCGCTAGCACTGTTCCTTGGGGCACTGAGCTTTTGACATCCGAAGGCTCAGATGTGACTTGGTTTACTGCTACTGATTGTTTTCGGTTTACGAGGAAATTGTATATCCACCGTCCGATTTTCCCAGTTATACCTTTTGCTTTCAGTTTGTGGGCTATTATACCATGGTCACATTTATCAAATGCCTTAGCAAAATCGGTGTAAATGACATCCACGTTTTTCTTTTCTTCTAGCGCTTTAAGAATTTTGTCATAGTGTTCCAAAAGTTGTGAGAGACATGATCTTCCCGCTCTGAACCCATGTTGACCGGTGTTGTGTAGTTCATTTGTCTCCATGATGTTGAAATTTTTCTTCGCAGGACTCGTTCGAAAACTTTAATGATGTGAGAGGTTAGAGCTACCGGGCGGTAGTTTTTTGGTAGTGCTTTACTCCCTCCTTTATGCAGTGGGGCAATTATTGCGTTTTTCAAGCTATCTGGTATGTCACCAGTGTCTAGACTCCTTCTCCACATTATAGCCAGGGGTTTTGAGAGGTTTTCCTTACATTTCTTCATTAGGATCGAATTCCATGAGTCCGGGCCTGGTGCCGAGTGGGATGGCATGTTGGAAATGGCCTCTTCTATGTCTTTTGGACCGAAATCAATATCCAGCATCTGAGGGGTTTCCGTGGGGGAGGTTTCCATGAAAAATATATTTTGGTCTCCTCTCCCGTTTTTACCACTGCATTGTTATCGGTAGGTGTTGTGCATATCACACCATACCAAATGAATACATTATAACATTAGCAATTCAGACCTATGAATACTTACAGAATGGCGTAAGGATTGTACATTGTAAATAATTTTCGAAACCTAGCTTAAGTGAGTAAGTTTAGCCTATAGGATACATTGTTTTTTAATTTTTATTGTCTAATCATCATACCAGTGTCATTTTGAGCGAGATTTTGTACACCATTTATGGCTTGGTAATTATTATTGAGGTCACAGGTTAGGTTGACAAGTAGTAGGCTATAGTCTATTGAGGTCACAGGTTAGGTTGACAAGTAGTAGGCTATAGTCTATTGAGGTCACAGGTTAGGTTGACAAGTAGTAGGCTATAGTCTATTGAGGTCACAGGTTAGGTTGACAAGTAGTAGGCTATAGTCTATTGAGGTCACAGGTTAGGTTGACAAGTAGTAGGCTATAGTCTATTGAGGTCACAGGTTAGGTTGACAAGTAGTAGGCTATAGTCTATTGAGGTCACAGGTTAGGTTGACAAGTAGTAGGCTATAGTCTATTGAGGTCACAGGTTAGGTTGACAAGTAGTAGGCTATAGTCTATTGAGGTCACAGGTTAGGTTGACAAGTAGTAGGCTATAGTCTATTGAGGTCACAGGTTAGGTTGACAAGTAGTAGGCTATAGTCTATTGAGGTCACAGGTTAGGTTGACAAGTAGTAGGCTATAGTCTATTGAGGTCACAGGTTAGGTTGACAAGTAGTAGGCTATAGTCTATTGAGGTCACAGGTTAGGTTGACAAGTAGTAGGCTATAGTCTATTGAGGTCACAGGTTAGGTTGACAAGTAGTAGGCTATAGTCTATTGAGGTCACAGGTTAGGTTGACAAGTAGTAGGCTATAGTCTATTGAGGTCACAGGTTAGGTTGACAAGTAGTAGGCTATAGTCTATTGAGGTCACAGGTTAGGTTGACAAGTAGTAGGCTATAGTCTATTGAGGTCACAGGTTAGGTTGACAAGTAGTAAGCTATAGTCTATTTATTTCAGCTGATGGTAGGCCTAAATTGACATGCTTCCACCTTGACCTTGTTTAATCAATTATTATGAAAATTGTGTAGCTACTTATGATGTTAATTATGAAAAACTTGGTGTGTATATACTGTATATATGATGCAAAGACATGGTAGTTGCATATATTTCCATTAAGTGTCGAGAACTCAGTTGGTAAGGGATTCAATTTACCGTCAGCTGGACGTACTATAGTAGGCTACTGCGCCCTCCCCACATTTGTACCCCTAATGAGTACTCAGAGTACGCCACACACCACAGACTGTAAAACCTGCTGTGGCCCACAGCAGGTTTTACAGCTGCTGGCCTAACTGTAACTACAGAGGCAGACCATTCATTATAGGTACGGCAGAAATCATGACCCCTAGGGCCTTAACCTAGCCAATGTAACTAAACAAACACTATTCCTTATTCCCTGGCTTACTCTTCCTAAATGGTAAAAATATTAAATAAAATACTCTAGTTCTTTATGATTTATAGAGGTTGTAGTGTTGTAGTTTTATGATTTATAGAGGTTGTAGTGTAGTTGTAGTTTTATGATTTATAGAGGTTGTAGTGTAGTTGTAGTTTTATGATTTATAGAGGTTGTAGTGTAGTTGTAGTTTTATGATTTATAGAGGTTGTAGTGTAGTTGTAGTTTTATGATTTATAGAGGTTGTAGTGTTGTAGTGTAGTTGTAGTTTTATGATTTATAGAGGTTGTAGTGTTGTAGTGTAGTTGTAGTTTTATGATTTATAGAGGTTGTAGTGTTGTTGTAGTTTTATGATTTATAGAGGTTGTAGTGTAGTTGTAGTTTTATGATTTATAGAGGTTGTAGTGTAGTTGTAGTTTTATGATTTATAGAGGTTGTAGTGTAGTTGTAGTTTTATGATTTATAGAGGTTGTAGTGTTGTAGTGTAGTTGTAGTTTTATGATTTATAGAGGTTGTAGGTTTGTAGTGTAGTTGTAGTTTTATGATTTATAGAGGTTGTAGGTTGTAGTGTAGTTGTAGTTTTATGATTTATAGAGGTTGTAGTGTAGTTGTAGTTTTATGATTTATAGAGGTTGTAGTGTTGTAGTGTAGTTGTAGTTTTATGATTTATAGAGGTTGTAGTGTTGTAGTGTAGTTGTAGTTTTATGATTTATAGAGGTTGTAGTGTACTTACACTAGTTGTATTTGCGGGAGTGAGCATGCTCGTTAATTCCCGCCTCCTAAGATATGTTTGTCATACCGTGCTTTGAAACTATGCACTGATGGTGCAGACACTACTTCGGCTGGCAATTTGTTCCACCCACTAATCGAGTTGGTAGGAAATCTTTTACTTTTCAGATCAGATTTACTATTAAGCACTTTTAGTTTGTAGCTGTGACCTCTTGTTCTCTCACCTCCATCCCTCTCTATGAAGTTTTCTTGGTCGATTTTGTCAATACCTCTAACACATTTATATATCTGAATTTGCTGTCCTCGTTTCCTTCTCTGTTCCAGTGTAGGTAGATTCAATCTTTCGAGCCTCTCTTGGTACTCCAAATTTTCCAAACCTGGGATCATCCTCGTAGCTGCTCTCTGTACCCTCTCAATTTTGTGGATATGTTTCTTCAAGTGAGGGGACCACACTACAGATGCATATTCCATCCTGGGTCTTATTATTGCCGTTATTATTTGTTTCATGGTGTTTTCATTAAGATAATTGAAAGACATCCTGATATTTGCCAATAGTGCTAGTGATTCTCTCACTATCTTATTTACGTGGCTTTCTGGAGACATGTTATCCTTAAATTCTATCCCCAAGTCTTTTTCTTTTTCTGCTTTGGGAATCACTTAGTTTCCTAGTTTATAATCTTTTCTAGGTCTGTACTTGCTTTTACCCATTTCTAGAGTCTTACATTTCCCTGCATTGAACTCCATATTCCATTTGATACTCCATTCATGGATTTTTTGCAAATCTGCTTGGAGCTCAAGGCAATCCTCCTGGGTTCTGATCGTTTTAAGCAGCTTAGCATCGTCCGCAAACATGCTCATGTAGCTTGTTAGTCCCTCAGGTAAGTCATTTACAAATATTAGAAACATGATTGGAGCTAGGACAGATCCTTGTGGTACCCCACTCGTAATTTGAGTCCAGTTTGACGATTTCCCCCTTACTGTTGTTCTCATCTGTCTTCCGCTAAGGTAGCTCTCCATCCATTTCAGCAGTTTGTCTCCTACTTTTCCCTCATGTTTTAATTTCCACAGCAATCTCTTGTGTGGAACTTTGTCAAATGCCTTTTTAAAGTCTAGGTAGGCACAGTCTACCCATCCTTCCCTCTTGTCCACTGTGTCTATTACTCTAGAGTAAAAACTCAACAAGTTGCTTACACATGATCTGCCTCCTCTGAATCCAAATTGTCGGTCAGTAATTAATCTTTTGGATTCCAGGTAGTTCACCCATTTGTCCCTTATTAATCCTTCCAGAATCTTCATGAGGATGCTCAATAGTGATACAGGTCTATAGTTCAGTGGTTTATCTCTGCTTCCTCCTTTAAATATAGGAATAATGTTTGCTCTTTTCCATTCTGTAGGTACTATCCCTGTGTCCAATGATTTGGTCATTATGTCATATAACGGTATACTCAGTTCCATAGCATTTTCTTTAATAATCCAGCCTGATACTCCGTCCGATCCAGCGGCTTTGTTTGGATTCACCTTACTCATTTTGTCTGTGAGCTCTGGTCTGTTAAATGTGACTTCCGGCATTTCCTCTGTACCTATCTCATTGGTTTCTGGTGCAATGAATTCTCCTTCTTTTGTAAATACTGATGCAAATTTTGTATTTAGTTCTTCCGCAATCTCTGTATCCTCTTCTATGATTCTGTTTCCACTTTTAATCTTAACGATCGTGGCTTTTATCTTCCTTTTGCCGTTTACAAACTTGAAAAACATTTTTGGATTCTTTTCATAGTTCTCCACTATCCCTTTTTCATGGTTTGCCTCTGACCTCCTCCTCATTTCTGTGTATTTGTTTCTCTCCTCTTTATACTTTTGCCTGTTATCTTCCGAATCCCAGTTTCTCATCTTTTTCCAGGCTTTGTTTTTTGCTTCCTGTGCTTGCCTACATTCGCGGTTAAACCATACTTTGCGATTACTTTTTTTCCTTTTATTAATGTAGTTGTAGTTTTATGATTTATAGAGGTTGTATTTTTTAGCCTACCTTCTACCTATAATTAATTAATTATAGCCTAGTAACTAGAAAACCAATACACCGAATAATCCATTAACCTAAACCGTGAATTGCTGTAATATAAAATAGTCACAAAGTTCTTTGTGCCTATAACATTTTATAATGCAGTGAAAGGAGGCTATATCAATAATACCATATGTCAACTGGTACAGTTACACAGTAGTTAACCAAGTTAAGTAACGCGTAACAGTAATTTGCGTTAGTTATATATTCAATTATTGCTGGTTATGTAACTTTTTTAGTTGTTGTTGTTGTTGTTGTTCCCCAAGCTGCCTGGCCGAACAGCCCCAAGGCCCCGAGCACGGCCAAGGCCATAACCGAGCGCCCCCACAGAACCTTCCCTGCCGACCACAATAAAGCCTGAGTGACCGAAGCCACTCCATGGCGGGGGGCTGAGGAGGGTGCGGAAACGCCCGGGAAACCAAAGCCCCACCCTTGCCCCTTGTAACTTTTTTAGTTAGTTAGTTTGGTTAGGTAACGAAAAATGGTTAGAGTGGGTGTGGGTTTTGCTAGGCTAAGTGAAGTAACGCCCAGTTGCACTCGTCGCTCCACCCGCAATTATGCCGGGAAGCGATTTGATAGTGTTTTATTGGTTATTATGTCATTTATTATAGTTATTATGTTATTTTCACTCAATAAAGTTATTTACATGAACTGATTTGTGTCTCTGTCACTTATTACTTTGTTTTATTATTATTATTATTATGATTATAGTGTCACTTTCACTGGACTTTGATAATTGGTAGTGTCATTTCCCCTTTTATGTATTGTTAGGTAAGCTAATAATATATATAGTGTCACTGTCACTTGTTCATATTGTTATGAAGGCACTTATTATTACTTGTGTGTGTCTCTTTCACTTATACTTAGTTTTATTATTATTATATACTGTCACTTTCACTGGCCTAGGCTTATTGAGTGTCATTTTCACTTATTTATTGTTAGAAATATATATTTTAGTGTCACTTTCACTTGTTCATATTGTTATTGAAGGCACTTATTATTACTTATATGTGTCCTTTTCACTTATACTTAGTTATTATTATTCTTAGCCTACATTTGAGTGTCACTTTCACTGTTGTCACTTCCACTTCAAAAGTTTGTTAGAGTGTGGAAGTCGTTGAAGCAAGTGCCAGCACACAGTCCAACTTGACACTCGAGGCATTCCCAAGTGGTTTTTGTGGGTTTGCGGGGTCTGCGAGTTGTGTGGCTGCACACATGGCACCTCTTCTGACTCCTAACGTTACTACCTGGTGCTTTGAAAGGAAGGGCGTTGAGCTGGTGCTTCCTGAAAAATTCAGCACACCCCGTTCTGTCCAGCTGGCCTGGTCCTTGTAGTGGCCTCCCTGGTGTAGCCGCATGTTTAGCCAGGAGCTCAAGTAGCACCTGCTTGTGGAACTTCCGCAGGGACTTGTACTTCTTGGCTCCTGGAGTCCTCAGACGGTAGATGTTGTAGGCATCGAGGACCGACATATCTACCGTATGCAGGATAAACTTCTTGTACCACCTGCAAGATGTTCGCAGGCAGTCGATGAAGCCATCTGCATGTCGGACTTGTCAACGAGGCGCATGTTGAGGTTATAATCCAGGACAGCAGCTGGTTTTTGGACGGGGTTCTTGGTTCTTCGGTCCACCTTCCCTGTGGCGACCATCTGGGCCTTGTGGCATGTGGTGAGGAGGTTGACCTTGCACTGGTCATGCCAGTGGATGGAGAGGATGGGGCCACTCTTCTTGTGGAAGATGTCCGCCTTCTTCGTCTTGGTTGGGTAGCCTGGCATGCCCTTCCTCTTGCCCTTGACTGTGCCGACAGTTCCGGTCTTGCGGTCATGGAGGTACTTGGTCAGGAGAGGCGACGTGTAATAATTATCTGTGTAGAGGATGTGGTTTTTATTGAAGTGCCTCTCCATCATCTTCTTCACTACAGCGTCACCAAAACCAATGAGGGGGTCAGTCTCACTTTCTCCAGCCTTGCCGCTGTAGACTATAAAGTCCAGCACATACCCCGTCAAACAGTCGCAGAGGACGAAGAGCTTGATGCCGAAGCGGTGTCTCTTGGACGGGATATACTGTCGGAAGTGCAGCCTACCACGGAACAGGACCAGAGACTCGTCGAGGCACATCTTCTGGAAAGGAATCAGGTATGTAGTGAACCGATGACGTATTATGTCATACAGCTTCCTGATCTTCCATAATGAGTCGGGAAGGTGGACTGCCATGTTGTTTGTCAGGTGGAGATAGGAGAGGATGTCGAAGTACCGATCTCGTATGATCTCGTCCTACATAAGAAACCTCAATAAAACATTTTGCCCGTTGGATCCCATAAATGTTTCCAAGCTACCAAGAGTCTATGATCACACAGTTGAGTTTATTTCCAAAATAATCAATAAGTGCTTCTCTGAAGGTAGCTTCCCACATTCTGAAAAGCATGCACTACTCCGACCTACTCTAAAGAAACCTGGACTTGATGTTGAGAACATGTTGAACTATCGTCCTGTTTCCAACCTGTCCATCATATCAAAGATATTAGAGCGTGCAATACTTGACCAATTACAACCACTACTTCAGCAGAATGAAACTATCCCAATTTTTCAGTCTGCTTACCGACAGCATCATTCAACTGAAACAGCATTGATTAGAGTACATAATGATCTAGTTGAGAACATTTGCAATGGTGTGGCCTCACTATTGGTCTTGCTTGATCTCTCTGCGGCTTTTGACACAGTGGATCACGAGTTGTTATTGAGTGATCTTTATGATTGTGGCGTGCGTGACTCCGCTCTCTTGCTTCTTGGGTCGTACTTGTCAGGTAGATCCCAGAGTGTGATGGTAAATCAAGTGGTCTCGGACTCGACACCCCTGCAGTATGGTGTTCCACAGGGATCAGTTTTGGGTCCTATCCTATTTATAATTTATATTAGCAGTTTGTCTCTTCTGCTTCGTGCACATAATGTCACCTTTCACTTTTATGCAGATGACACCCAGATTTATGTGAGAATCACAAATATAGTTGATATACGGAGTAAGATGGAATTGTTGATGTCTGATATCAAGAAGTGGATGAGAGCGAGAAAACTTAAACTAAATGATGGTAAAACTGATATTCTCATCATCCGAGGAAATAGAAGAGCTGATGATATGGTAGGTGCCCTCTCCATCAATGTGGGTGGATCTCAGCTGCGACCGGCCAACTCTGTTCGAAATCTGGGTGTATATGTGAACTCCCGATTAGATTTCAAAGAGCATGTAAACCAGATAGTTAAAAGTTGTTACTTGCACATCAGAAATCTCTATTTGGTGAAGCCGTTTATAACCAGACGTTGCCTTCTGACGTTGGTTCACTCATTGGTCTTCTCTCGTGTTGATTATTGTAATGCCCTGTTGGTGGGTCTTCCAAATTATATTTTGAAGAAAGTTCAGTCTGTTCTTAACAGGGCCGCAAGACTAATTTTTGGTGTTCCACCTAGAACTCCTACTACATCTCTTCACATAGAACTGCACTGGCTGCCAGTAAGAGCAAGAATAGAATTTAAGTTGTGTTTGGTGACTTTTAAGGTTCTCAAATTTGGTGAGCCTAGGTACCTTGCGGAGCTGCTCAGGCGCCCACCGGCACACCATGGTGTAGTTGTGCGTCATGACAATGACCCTTTTCGTCTTGATGAACCAAGGGCTTTCCAGCAGTCTTCTTTCTTTGAGAGGTCATTCTCCTACATGGCTCCGAGGTTGTATAACAGGTTGCCGCTGTCCATGAGACAACTGAGTTCTGTTGAATGCTTCAAGAGACAACTTAAGACTTTTCTCTTTGAGAGAAGCTATGATCTTGAGAGAGGTGTCATGACATGTGGCTATAGAGTTTAGGCTATTTTGCCACTGCTGGTGATTGTTAAATGTGTGTTGTATATGAGCCTTCTTTTGATGCATTGATTTTTGTTCTTTTTTCTTTCTCTTTTCGAGCGCTAGTGAATTCTTCGGAAAAATTGGCGCTTATGAGAAATAAGTAACATGCTTATTATTATTATTATTATTTACCTGTCCCTGGACATGTATTTGCCAAATGCTGGAGTCGTTATGATGTCGCCAGTGATCCAGTAGTCGGCCAGAACGTGCTTCCTTATATGTGTCATCAGCATTGTGAGTGCCAAGAACACATATAGTTCTGCCACAGTGACAGCTCTCCATGCCACCATATTGGCACTGGTCTTCCTCCCAAGAAAGTTGGCACAGATAGCATGGTGGTGATTTGTCTCTTCGACGAGGTATTCCATGACTTCATTGTCATAGAAGCCACAGAAAAGTTCACTGGGGGTAGCATCTGGGCCACAGGGATATGCTGGTGACACCCCGGAACCCATCTGTACCTCGTCAAAGGCAGGACAATCTGGCTCAAAATCAGCCCCATCTGTCCACACAAACAGGTTGGATGCTGATGCTCGAGGTCGTGCAGGTGCAGCAGGCACACACCCTGGACGCCCTGACACACGCCCTTGGCCACGCGGACGCCCTGCACGCCCACGCCCAGGGGCAGCGGCGTCGGCAGACTGACCACGTCCACGACCTCACCCTCTCGCTCGCCTTGTCGGGACTTCCTCTTCCTCTTCCTCCTCAGGCGACGTCAGGTCATCTGGGGCAATGTTGGGGTCGTCAGCATCCTCTTCAGGAGACAATTCTGGTGAAGAAGTGACAGGGCGTCGGCGGTGTGGGGCGCGGGAGCTTCAACAATGGGAGCCTCGGCCTCGGGAGTTGGGCTCCTTTTGCGGCGAGCCGAGGGCTTCTCCGCAGCAAATAATGCTCTGCGGTGTGTTGAGGGCTGTGGCACACTAGTAATACCACTTGAAGAGGCCCTTTGGTCATCCTGAAGGAGAGATGAAGCCGAGGGCTGTGGGTGACCCACGCGGCGTCCCGGGTCAAGGCGTCGGGACAATGGAATGCGGGTGGTTGCTAGGCCAGGGTCGGCATCATTATCACTGTCTTCAGCTTCCCTATCCTTTTCTGCGGCTGCCCTGCGTGCTTTTTAAGCTGCACTTTTCACCAACGATTGTTTATAGAAATATTTGCCCACTTTCAAGGGCGTACGGGCAGGCAAAGGGGAAGGTCCTGGGCTAGGCTGACCTAGCAAAGATGGCGAGGGGGTAGGCCTAGGTTCTAGCACACTTGGAAGCTCAATGGCACCTTCCTGAAACACTTCCACATCAGGATCATCACTACTGTCTCCCCCCTCAAATAAATCGACATTATCGTCGTCTCCAAAGCCCACGAAATCGTCATCTTCACTTGCACTTATGAATTGTTCCTTGTCCACCAAGCTTTCGCCACTGCTCTCTTCACTATCAAAAAGTTGTCGCTGTATAGCGCTATCACTCAACAAACGCTTAACTTTCTTTCGTTGAGCTTTCTTCTCGATTGCAACAGGCGTTGAAGTTGCGAGCGGGGTAGCACTGGGGCCCGCGGGAGGTTGCAGCGAATCGGACACGTCGGATTTTTTTTTTTCAGTATTACTCGCTATGGCGGCCACGTACGAACTGATAACACTAGTAGTTGAGGCTTGGTGGCGCTGCGGTCGCTCCTACAATGCAAAATTTGGCCGCGCGAATTTTGAAGCACGCTTTCAAGCACAAGGATTTTAAAATGACACCCGGATACCGGCCCTTTTTTTTTTGGTGTCCTTAGAAAATGACACCCGGGCTGGAAGGGTTAAGGACGCGTCTTGATCGAATATCACAGCCAAGTGGTTACCGGACAAATGGACTTCCCGGGAGTAGACTCTTCGAGTAAAAGGAACAGTTACTGCTAGGAATAGAAGTACACGTAGCTCAAGGCTTTCCCACCTACACAACGGCTCTTAGGTTGAACCGTCTCCACAGTTTGTCGTGTCTTTTCGTCTGCCTCGACTAGGTTAGTTACCGAGAAAAATTTGGTAATAAGTTTTGGGGTTTTTTCAGCCTGGTCTACTCCACGGAGTTTCACTTTATCAAAAAGTCTCGAGATAAGGGTCTGTACACTTTTCAAGACGCCTTCAGTTGGCCTGGTCTACTAAGCACCATCTGAGCAACTCCGGTAATTCTACTGGGAGGGCTCAGTAATGCATGTCGTAAGAGTACTTAACCCATCGGATCCGGGGGGCCTCATATGATCCCGTTCGTTGTGTCCGGGGCCATTTTCGTACAGTCAAGCTTCATAAGGGGAGGTGTGGTGGAGTGGTCTTGCCACTGGCCTGGTAATCCAAAGGTCCCGGGTTCAAATCCCGATGTATCAATGGGAAGATATTATTGGGATGGAATTTGTGCTGTACCTAGTATCAGTGCATTACCACAAGCCCACCGAAACGTCAATAAAATACCCTCATTGTTCCCTGATTAAATAGCACTGTATGAATATTCCCATATTCAAAATATGCTATAGGGGTGCAATGCCTGGTGAGTTATCTGCTCAACAGGTGGCGTTGTGTGTGTGTAAGTGTGAGAGCCCGAGTGTAGGGGGTGAGACAGTGAAGCACAGGAACGAGGTGGCTTCAGAGATGGGGTCGTTTCGGGCCATGAGTGAGCACCGTGCCTCATGTGAAGGCAAGATGGCAGGTGCTCGTTGTACTCTACGTGCTTCACATGTCTCACTCCCTAGACTGGAACAAGACCTCACGGGCTTCACTGTTCATTGTAAAGCGGTGAATGTTAAGGCTCTCAGCCTATGCCCGAAAGGAAGTAAGTTGGAATATAGAAGAAAAAAAAAAAAAAAAAAAAAAAAAAAAAATAATCAGTAGCTACTGATTGAGACCACCTAGAGCAGTTATTTTTTTTTGCAAATTGTAGAACGTTTTGTTGTCTGTAGACTGCCGTTAAGATGACATCGCTACGACGCGTGGTTGCCGAGTTATGATGATTTTAGCGGCAATTTTTAGCCGCACATTTTGCCTCATATGAGACCTCCCGGATTCCTGCCAATATTTTTGTTTGCCTCATATGAGGCCTCCCGGATGCCGAGGGTTAATGTAGACCAAGCGCCAGCAGGGCCTTCCCTATCATTAGATTAACCCTCCTGGCCCGGTTGTCATTTTAAAATGACACCACGAATTAAGGACAGGAGCCCGGGTGTCATTTTAAAATCTGTAAGCTTGAAAGCCTATTCAGCTTGGTCTGAACGCCGTGCGTCCGACGCATGTAAACAAAGCCGATCGTTACGTCACCGCACCTCCGAAAACAAGAAAGAGAAGACTCGTTTGTTATTGTATGTCTGTATGTCGTTGTTTCAGTAGTGAAAAGATCGTCATATTGCTAACATCGCCTGCAAGTGCTCTCCACTGAAATCGTCATCACAACTGAACCAGTTGACATAGAGAGCTCTACTCAACGCCAGTCTACAGATTGGAAACCGCACTACATTTATAGATGCGTGGGAACTTTCTAGCAGTTAAACTAAACAAAAATACGGTAGCCTAGACCTAGACGTTTTTCGGCCAGATCGCCCGGGTAGCCCACACTGTCATTTTGAGAGCCTGCCCGGGCCAGGAGGGTTAAGATGGCTCTGTTAGGTAAGTCATCAAGGACTCCACGGTGGTAGTCCATACTTTTGGTAACCTACCCCTCGTGACTGGCTCTCCTCTTCGATAAGGAGCGTTGGTTCGTTAATTGTGAAATCCACGGTGGCATCACGCCGGGTTTCACTAGGTCCCAGTGCCATCTTCGAGACAGTAGACACTACCGTGTAGCCTCCACCGGGTGCCACTGGATCCCGGCGCCCCTCCTTAAGACAGTATGGGCAGCTTGCTGTCAGTTCACCCTAATGTTGAAGTTTTTTTTTTGGGGGGGAATCAACAATTCTTGATATCCAACATATCTTCTCTCATTAGTTTGAGTTTTTTCGCCCCGACGTGCGCCGGAAAATGACAGAATAAACGATCCCGGCGCCCCTCCTTAAGACAGTATGGGCAGCTTTCTGTCAGTTGACCCTAATGTTGAAGTTTTGGGGGGAATCAACAATTCTGGTTATCCAAAATATCTTCTCTCATTACAGTAGTTTGTTTTTCGCCCCGGCGTGCGCCGGAAATTGGCAGACTTAACATACCTCCGGTTGTTTCACCCCAGTGGGTCCCCAACACCCACAGTGGGGTACTGGACAATAAGTTGGGGGGGGGGAGGGGGCTAATCGAGCCTTGGTCAGGACTCGATTGTCTTATGCCAGATGTGCTCTGGCTCCACAGTCACTACCTATGCCCAATTGTAACAAGTTCCACGAGCAGACACTGGTTGGGATCACATTCCCTGTACCAGTCAGGCTAGAATGTGGAGGTCATCGAGACTAATTTTATTCCTAAATGGGGTAACGTGTTTACGGCCAGTACTCACCCTCCTCCCCTCCACCCAAGCTCAATGGGGATCGCACCAGAGGCATGGACCCAGGAATATCCCTGGTACAAAGAGAAACATTACCGTTGCCCTTGGCACTTTTCTCCTCTACCGGCTCGGTTACTAAGTCTGTGCGTTTGACTACATTTTTGGCAAGCTTCCGGCATTGCGGACATCGAACTAGCCACCGGCGTATTAGATCCGGTGCCTGAGTTCCAGGCAGGTTAATATGATTAGCCCTGCCTAGCCAGCCTAGTCTTTTCATGGGTTATCTTCCCTCTCTATTTCTCGCTCGCCCAATCTCTCTATGGGCCTCGTTTCGCATGGGGTCTGAAGGTATGGTACCTTCTGAGTATGCTGCGTTTTAAAAGGGGGGGGGGGGGGGAGGGTACTAGAGGACCACGACCTTCAACCCCGCTGGACTGGTAATACGTAGGTCAGTACAGACAAGAACAGACCGAGAAAGTGTTTGCAACAACGAAACAATTTTTTTCTTTTGGTCCCACGTATGATTGGACAAACCAAGCAGAGGATCTGTCCTCGGTTACAGACGGAGTTCTTTTACTCCCGCCGGCCACTAATGGGCCGTCTTTTTCCTTCAGCCAGTTAGAGTTTTGTACCCCTCAAGTTTTGCAAACTCTTTCATTGAGGGCATAACTTGCCCTAAGTTGGAAAGTTTTCCCGACCGGGGTCTCTCAACACAATACCTGGTTATGGCTCTGAATAAGCCACAATTGCCCTGTGTGGCATCTCGGCAACAGGTCTAGCTAGGCCAGGGGCTTAGCGAATTAGCGATAAGGAAATAGGGGGGCGGGGGGGGGGGCGGTGGATGTGCTAGTAAACCCATAGACCCCTAGAACCTCTCCGCCGGATAATTATAGGAAGTCACGATCGGTGACATTAATGAAGCGAGCTCAGTTTACAGCTCGCCAATAATTTTTGTTTGTTTTGGGTTAAGATCTCAGTGGGAGATACGACCAGGAGGTGGGCGGTGTAGCCCATACCTCACGTAGTCTCCGTCAGCCGGAGAACTGTGATGAGTCACTAGCTATGTTCGAACGGGGGGTAAAGTTCAACAAGTTTTAAATTTTATGTTTTTGTTAATTCTCAGAAGATATAACATAGCTGCAACTATGTACGATTGTCAGGATGTACAGACATATACTGTACTATACAAATTATGTTAAGGTTCGGACTAAATTCTACAGAATTATAGTTCCACTGTCGGGGACACATGAATGTCCCCACAAAATACCATACATAGATCTTAAGGTCAAGATCTGGTCATGGGTAAGCAGACTTTCTTTGAAGTCACGCACTGCTTACAATCTTTTCTATTTTTTACGTATTGTTTGCATACAATACAACTTTAAAAATGTTTTTACGGATTCTTTTGTCCCCAGAGGTGAGGATATTATCACGAATGTCCCTCCTCCAGTCTTGGTACTCAGGCAAGATCGTTAATGATGGAGGGGCCCTATTAAATTATAGGTTTGATTCCCGAAGGGAAGTAGAGAAAACCTAATATTTAGTAGGGCCCCGTAATCATTAACGACCAGCGTCCCTCCCAGCCATCCCACTTCCCATTCGTTGATTTCTATAGTTTTATCTTGGTATATCAATGAAGGACGAAAATGGCCACTAGAGGGCCTAAGTCGGAGAAGCGAAACACAAGAAATCAACATATGGCAAGTCATATGATAACATTATTAAGTTATTTTTATTTTTTACGGAGTTTTTTCTGTAGGGTACCCAGTCAATATAACAATTCCATAAGGGAATTAAGAGTGCACTTATGACGAGTACTCCATGATCCTCCCGCGGCGGTTAATTCAAATTAAGAGTGCACTTATGACGAGTACTCCATGATCCTCCCGCGGCGGTTAATTCAAATGGCTAACGCAGGATGTTAAATGCAGCTATTATACCGTACTAATAGGCAAGATTGTTAATAATTACGGGGCCCTACTAAATATTAGGTTTTCTCTACTTCCCTTCGGGAATCAAACCTATAATTTAAAAGTAAGATATGGTCACCATATGTGTATCAAGTTGAAGCCAAAGCCATTTTCCGAACTACGATGTCTAGTGGTATTTTTTTGTAATTACCTTGGAAATAATGGCTATAAATCGCGAATTGTGCAATAAATATGTTATATTTATTTATTGACATGCTCTTATGTAGTTTTCGTATATAATCGAAGAATAGTGTAAGGGTTCCTAGAAGGGAGGCCATGCATGCAGCCAGATCCCATGCCTTGGCCCCGCCCACTGCCAGATCCCATGCCTTGTACAAATATTATATTAGATTAGATTAACCTAACCTAACCCTAATATAATATAATATAACATAACACAAATAACGAAATAAAAATATAAAATACACTCGATCCAAGTGGGATCGAACACTGGATTATCAGTGTGAGGGGCGGGAGCTATACGGTACCGACTTGACAGAAACGGTTTGAAGGCTATATTTAAACGTGGTTGGGCAGGGGGGCGGGACCAAGGCATGGGATCCGGCAGTGGGCGGGGCCAAGGCATGGGATCCGGCTGCGTACATGGCCTTCCTTCCTAGAACCACCAGACCAGTCTTCTCATTTAGGGATTACAAATGGCAGACTTTCGGTCTCTCATCATATTTCAGGCTAATATGGAGAATGTAGCTTCAGTACTGTATCAGCATTTCCACACATGATTTACAATTGTGAATAACTGAACATCTTGTATGACAACGAGGAGCTGCTTAACCCTTCCAGCCTGGGTGTCCTTTTATAAGGACACCAAGGCAGATGGGCCGGTACCCGGGCGTCCTTATAAGCTTGAAAGCCTATTCAGCTTGGTCTGAACGCCGAGCGTCCGACGCATGTAAACAAAGCCGGTCATTGCGTCACCGCACCTCCGAAAACAAGAAGGAGACGTCGGATCAATGTTGTTGTATGATATGATATGACGAAATTAGTGTCTGAAAAGCTCCGATATTGTCAACATCGCGGCAAAATTCGCTCCACGGAAATCATCATCACAACTGAACCAGTTGACTTAGAGAGCTCTACTCAATGCCAGTCTACAGATTGGAAACCGCACTACGTTTAAGGATGCGTGGGAAATTTCTAGCAGTTAAAATAACAAAGATACGGTAGCCTAGGCCTAGACGTTTTTCGGACAGATCGCCCGGATACGACCTCCGTCCTTTTGTAAGGCAGCCCGGGTAGGAAGGGTTAAAATGGTGAAAATAGGATAATATTGAGACAATTCGGATGGCCTTAAATCGACTTTGGTAAGTATTCAAATTACGTATTATTATGTGGCCTAGGTACGAAATATGCACACGGTATACAGTAGGGTCTCACATAGAACGAGAAATTGGTCGATAAACGAGGTCGTTCTATGTGAAACACGTACCTTATGGAAATAATTGATATTGGTCGATCGGTCCTCCCATACGTACCCTTACATTTATACTCATTCACACCCATGCATACGGTACCAAAACATATATAAATGATAAGTTATGCATAGAAATTATGAAATAGGCATATTGTTGCTTACCGGTACAGGTACCTTAAATCTAATAGGGATGGTATTTTGGTGGCCCAATATGGTCAATGTTCACTGAAAGCGTAAATTTCCGTCAGGAGCGTATGTGCGGGTTCGTCACTGAGGCAAAAAGATGGCGGACTGCCTCCCTCTCCTCCCTCCCTGTCCAGCATCCCAAGCGTCTCAGATGACAGTGACATCGCAATGCGCAACCTACGTCAAGTCACTTACAGTTTCTTACAGTAGATCCTCTGGAAAAAGGCAAACTATGCCTGTGTATCCAGCTCAGTACCAGTACTTGCACTGCTGCGGTCGTTCACGGTGTTGGCGGCGGCGGTAGCAGACGCAACATTTTTACTATTCTGTATTTTTGTTTTATAATCAAACTTCAAATCTTGTCTTCCCCATGCTTTATCAAGATTACTTTCAAACTCCCTTATTGATTCGGAATCGACTACATACTGGGGCAGTGCGTTCCACTCATTTACCACTCTATCACAAAATGAGTTCTTCGCCTTCTCAAGCCTATTTCTTTCTTTGTAAATTTTCTTAGAGTGTCCTCTCGTTCTTGTTCCCTCCCGCATCAAGAAGATACCTTCACACACATCCTCATCGTACTTTCCTGACACTATCTTAAAAGTCTCTATCATATCCCCTCTCTTTCTCCTATATGCCAGTGTCGGAAGTCCCAGTGTCCTCAACCTCTGCTCATAGCCCGCGTTCTTCAACGTTGGTACCAGCTTGCTAGCTCTCCTCTGCACTTTCTCCACTGCTTCTATATCCTTTACCATATATGGAGCCCACACCTGGTTTGCATATTCTAGGTGCGGCCTAGCCAGCGCTGCATATAGATTCCTGAAGATTTCTTCGTCAAGTGACACAAATGTCCTCCTTATCAGCCCTACAATTCTATTGGCTTTGTTTATCTTTTCCGCTAAATGTTCTGAGAAATTTAACTTATTGTCTATCACTACTCCTATATCCTTTTCTGCATTCACTTCCTCCATCGCTTCATACATACTGTATCCTACCTTGTCTATCTTGCTGGTCCCAATCCGCATGTACTTGCATTTTTTTGGATGAAAAGGCATTAACCAATGCTCAGACCATCCCTTCATGCCCTCCACATCTCCTTGAAGCAAACCCATATCTTCCTTACTCCTCACTCTTCTATACAGTTTAGTGTCATCCGCATACAGGTATACCTCACTTCCATTAGTTATAACTTCAGGCAAGTCGTTGATAAATATAACGAACAGCAGTGGTCCCAACACAGATCCCTGAGGTACCCCACTTGTAATTTCCCTCCACCCCGAGCCTATTCCATTCACCAATACCCTCTGTCTCCGATCTTTCAGGAAGGCTTCTATCCATTTCACACATTTCTCCCCTATATTATAGCTTCTAACTTTCTCTATTAACCTTTTATGTAGGACCTTATCGAAGGCCTTCATAAAATCGCAATATACCACGTCTATTACATCACCTGACGTTTTGTAAGATATTTCGGCGCTCTATATGAGAACTCCTCGGATTTGCCCTACTTTGATGGCGAAATCGTTCTATATGATCACATTCGTTCCTAACGAAAATTTTGGAACAATATTTTAGGTTGTTCGTTCTATGCGAACACGTTCTATGTGAGACCCTACTGTATATGCAAAGCTGAAGGCTTTCTGAATCATATGTAGGGAGCATAAGAAAGATATGAATTAAATTACCAACGTTATAGGGTGGTACCGTCATCCGGTAAACAAAGAACCATCCTCCATCCACCGATAAATTCGCCGTTTCGTGCCAACTTCACGAAGGTTCACCATGTTATTACATGGCTGCCGTAAGCCGATTTTAGTGTTTTAAATGACTTATGAATAGCTTAGAGTGTGCTCTTTATGAATATACCAATGAAAGTTATATACAGAAAGTTTTTACATGCGTAATGTGCAAATAAAAATCGGTACTTTAACCATCCGGGACCGGCTACGCATTCTATAAATATTCCCCGAAACCCGGGGGTTTTGGCCGAAAAACTTCTACGCCTAGGCTACCGTATCTTTGTTATTTTGACTGCTTCCGCATTCCCGCGCATCCCCAAGCGTAGATGTGTTTCGTACCTGTAGAATGGCGTTGAGTAGAGCTCTCTAAGTCAACTGGTTCAGTTGTGATGACGATTTCCGTGGAGGGAACTTTGTGGCGATGTCAGCCATATCAGCCACTTTTCAATACTGTACTAATCAATAACACACAGCCACACAAAAACAAGCGACGCCTCTCCTTCTTGTGGTCGGAGATGCGCGGCGTCGGTCCAACCGGCTGTTGTTTACTTGCGTCGGACGGACGGCTTTCAAGCTGCCGGAGCCTCAGAGCCCTACCGGGTTCCGTGGGCCGAATTTGTTATGGGTGCCTCAGAGCGTTACCGGGTCTGAGGGGTTAATTGACCGACGGTACCTTTATCGGTGTTTTACCCCTATACTGTATATAGCTCAGAAAAGCCTAGAAAGGTTTAGCCTAACATTGATTTGAAATTGGATATTACAGGGTGATAATTGTGTACGATCTGTCTTTGGTACGAGTTGTCTAAAAAGTGAGTACGAGTTGTCTTTTCAAGGTATGATATGTCGGCAAGCATGTTACGTGCAGGCGTACCGCCAGCCTTGTTTACACTACACGTAGTGGCGTCGGACCTCTCCCATCATGTTCCCGTCTATTTTGACTGCCTTTGGATATAAAAATAAATTAGCCTAACCAAACAACCTAACCTAACCTAACCTGGCTGGTCTATCAGAGTGAGACCTGAGCGATCTCTGCCATACCCATAGCTTACTCTGACTGTTCCTTTTACTTATATATTTTCTAGATCTCGAGTGACGGCGTCTCTTCCGTGGATTGACCTCCCAATCTACCAAGATTGGAAGCTAAAGCGTCATATTATTCCTTTGCCCCTCAACTTTCTCTTTATAATTGCTGAGGGGCACAGGGCCCTGGGTGGGGCTTTGGTTTCCCGGGCGTTTACGCACCCTCTCAGCCCCCCGCCATGGAGTGGCTTCGGTCACCCAGGTTTTATTGTGGTCGGCAGGGAGGGTTCTGTGGGGTCGCTCGTTTATGGCCTTGGCCTTACTCGGGGCCTTGGGGCTGTTCGGCCAGGCAGCTTGGGGAACAACAACAACAACAACAACAACAACAACAACAACAACAACAACCTAACCTAACCTAGTATTCAGAAAATATAGCGTCGAAATAGACGGGAACGTAACTGCGAGCGCACATGACAACCGTACACCCGGAAACTACATCCTTCCCGATATGTCTCGGGTACGAGTTGTCTAACTTGTCTCGGGTACGAGTTTTTTTTTTTTTTTTTTTTTTTTTTCTATGTGATTGAGGGAGGCAAAAGGCATAACTGCCTATAGCGAGTGCCTCCCCCATAGTTGAAAGAGTGACAGGGCCAAAATCAAGGGACGTTCGAGCCAAAATGCCTGGACACACGGAGTTTGAAGCAATTTAAGTCATAGGAAGAGGGAAAGACTGATTCTGGGAGAGAGTTCCAGAGCTCAGCTGTTGAGTAGAAGAAAGTTTGAGAGTAACGATTCACTCTTGGGTTGGAGAGTTGCACAGAGTAGGGGTGGGATTGAGTTGCAAGACGGGTACCACGTGCCCTACGTAAAGGAGGTGGTATGCACTGGGATAGCTCTGAGGAACACTGATTATTATAGTAGCGATAGAATAGCGAGAGAGATGCAACATTGCGGCGGAGAGAGAGAGATTGCAGAGAGTTGGTGAGTGGACGGGAGTTAATGATACGAAAGGCCTTCCTTTCAACTTTGTCTAGGAGAGCAGTGTGAGAGGAACCTCCCCACACATGTGAACAATACTCAATACAAGGGCGCACTATGCCCCTGTACAGAGCAAGAAGCTGTACAGGGGAAAAGAACCCCCTAAGGCGGTTGAGCACACCCAGCTTCTGGGAGGCTGCCTTAGCAAGACTGGTAATATGGTCCTTCCAAATGAGAGCAGAAGAAAAAGAGACACCAAGAATATTGAGAGAAGATGAAGGGTTGATTTTTGTATTGTTGAAGAATAAGGGATAGTCCGCTGGGAGATCCTGACGGGTAGATAGATGGAGAAATTGGGTTTTGGAAGCATTAAAGTTAACAAGGTTTTCTCTGCCCCAATTGGAAATAGTATTTAGATCAGAATTTAAGAGTTCTATGGCTTCATTACGTTTGTCGTTGAGGGATTGCTGGCTGGGGCGTTCTGAAAAACTAATGGAGTAGTGCAAGGTTGAGTCGTCTGCGTATGAATGGATGGGAATTAAGGTACAGTTAAGGAGATCATTTATAAAAATTAGAAAGAGAATAGGAGATAGGACAGAGCCCTGAGGAACACCGGAGTTTATAGAGTGAGGAAGTGAACAATGGCCGTCCACAACCGCGGCTATGGAACGGCCGGAAAGGAAATTAGAGACAAAGGCACAGATGGAGGGATAGAAACCGAAGGAGGGTAGTTTAGAAATTAAAGATTTATGCCAGACTCTATCGAAGGCTTTCGATATGTCTAGTGCAATAGAAAAAGTCTCACCGAAGTCCCGAAAGGAGGATGACCAAGAGTTAGTAAGATATGAAAGAAGATCACCAGTAGAGCGACCCTTAAGGAAGCCATACTGGCGATCTGAGAGCAGATTATGAGAAGAGAAATGCTTAAGAAATTTGGAAGCAAGAATAGTTTCAAAAACTTTAGAAAGACAAGAGATAAGAGCAATTGGACGATAGTTGGAGGGTTGAGAGCGGTCACCCTTCTTTGGGACAGGTTGAATGTGAGCAAACTTCCAGCATGAAGGGAAGACGTTAGAGGATAGACAGAGACGAAAGAGTTTGCCTAGGCAGGGAGTCAGCACGGAAGCACAGTTTTTGAGAACAACAGGAGGAACACCGTCCGGACCGTACGCCTTATTAGTGTTAAGCCCAGAGAGGGTAGAAAGTACATCTTTAGAAGAGATTAGGATATTAGGCATAAGTAAGAGAGAGGAGGGCGGAGAGGGAGGAATAGCACCGGAATCATCCAAGGTGGAGTTTCTAGCAAAAGTTTGAGCGAAGAGTTGACATGTATCCGTATAGGCTAGCCTAGGTGCAATTATAGAAATTTACCGAAAATGGATTTTTGAGCACAGACTAGGCTAAACCAAAAATACACTACTGTATTTACATAGCTGGTCATTAACCTAACCTGGGCAGTGGGCATCTTGGGGGCTGTGGGGGGGGGGGACCCCCGCTGGTCTTGGGTTGAAAAGTGATCAAAAACACATATCCCTTACTTCATTATTCAAAGTTTTTTATTTGGTTTAATATATACTTCCCGGGTCATTTTAACAATTCTAGGCTATTGCTTCTCTACATCATATACTGTATTAACAATAACACCAATAACACCATAGAATACGTTTTTAATAACTAGAAAAAAAGGCCTTCGATTAAATATTTACGTTTAATTAGACGATAAATCTACAGTTATACTACCCCTATTTTGTCGCTATTCTGTTGGTACTAATGGGTTAATATTATTAGTAGTAGATTTAGTAAGGTTTGATGATGCGCGGAAATGTATATTTGACTTGAAATAGATACATTGAAGTATTAGTCTACAAACCTTCGCAAACCCATAAACAGGGAACGTGAGCTGGGTTTAGACCGTCGCGCACCCATAAACAGGGAACGTGAGCTGGGTTTAGACTGTCAGAGACAGGTTAGTTTTCGGTTAGGCTAATGTTAAAAATACTAAAATGTGACGGTCCTCGGTATTAACCCTTGGGATCCGGGGGGCCTCATATGAATTTTGGTATATTCAAACTTCATAATTCAGTAGCTACTGATTGAGACCACCTAGAGCAGTCAATGTTTTTGCAAATTGTAGAACGTTTTGTTATCTGTAGAATGCCGTAGAGATGACGTCGCTACAACGCGTGATTGCCGAGTTCTGATGATTATAGTGGCAAATTTTTAGCCGCGCATTTTGCCTCATATGAGGCCTCCCGGATTCCAAGGGTTAAACAACACTGTATATCAAAGAAAAAACCAAAAACAAATTACCTGAAAAACTCGTATCTGGTTGGTGATAAAGGAAAATATTAAGGAAACCACCCACCAATTATTATTTTTTTTTTTTTAGTTTTAGTTTATTTGCATCAATATACTGTATAGTGATTGACATTAGTTTCAACCTCCGCAAAAATAGTTTTCCCTTTTATCCAACGATCTTAAGACACGGCGCCCGATAGTGGGGAGGGCTATGAAGATCAGGGAAAATGTGGGGTTAAAGACATCTATCTATCTATCTATTGCCTGACGCCGTGATCCCCGAAGGGGTGGCCACGAACGAACCGCCCCCATGCATAAAAAGGCAATATAATGGCTTTTATGATGAAAGTTGGCTCGGGTTTTGTTGTTTTTCAACTTGAGAAAACCCCAAAATGAAAAAACCCGAGCCAACCTAACCTAACAATACCGTGACGTACGGTGACGTATACAAAAAATTAACCAATAATATGGCAGAAACATAGTGACGTGTTGATCATTAGTTCACATAGAGAAAGGTAGAGGGCGTTATTGTCGAATACAGGGTATCTAGGCTACGATAAAAGCGCTCCTCAATTATAGTATCAACATGGCTGACCTAGCGGGGTGGCGTCTGTGGGAAACCCTGGACAAATATCGTTACAGGTTCTAGGTTCTGTATCTCCCTTAATAGAATTTTTCGAGGGTTGACACTTATTTTAACATGGAGTATAGGTTATATTACATCCTAAATTAAATTTTAAAAATCTGTGAAAATTCTTGGGTTGTTTATATAATAGAAGTTACTGTGGGACACGTAATATGTTGAAGGGGGAGCTCTGCCCCCTCTAAACACCCGTCACTTATGTCATCATAATCTGTTGTACTTCATAGGGGGTCCAATTAAGGATAAAGTGAATTAACAGACTAAATTAGGCCGCAAACTACAATAACATAGCGGCCCGCCGTTTATGGGAGACTTTTTACACATCATTTTCAATGTTAATTTTCTCCCTTAATCGATTTTTCCAAATGATCAAACTTACATAAAAATGAAGTACAGTTTATAGGGATTCCAACATGCATTTCAAAATTGTCATGAAAATTGGTGGGTGGTTTGCTTAATATATACCGGTACCGTGATAAATGTTTATCAAAATACGTTTTTTTCCAGTTTCTGTGTCTGCTGAACCATCCAAAAACACGCTAAAAGGCGTGTTTTGAAGGGGGGAGGTGGAGGGGGGTAGTGGGGGGTAGTGGGAGAGGGGTAGTATAACTGTAGATTTACCAATTAGACTACAAGATCGAAATTTGTTACCTACAGTATATTGTTGCGTCTCCTAGCCTATATAGGATAGGCTATTGACCAACAAAAAATACCTGAAAAACTTATATCGGAATAGGCCTAGGCCTAGTGATACCTTTGGTACGATTTTAGTTACTGGACACCTATTTGACAGGTACCGCCAACGATTTAATACATATTTTTTTTCGGTGTCCACGCATCCTGGCATCCAACACCATGCTACACCCTTTTCTGGTGTACGGGACACTAAAAAAGCAATGGGGACACTTTAATAATGATAATAGGAGACGAAATATAAAGAAAACTCTGTTGCGTTCGTGGAAGTAGCGTCGCTTTGTTTACTTTACGCTCGGAGTGACTTCCCGGCGCCTTGGCGGTCGACTTAAAATGGCTAAGCTTATAACCAGTTGTTGGGTACATATTTGTATAAAGACTTGCGTTATAGGCCGTACTGGGATACAGGATGGGTTGAGGGGGGGGCTCTGCCCCCCCTCACCCCCCCGTGAATTATAATTATCGTCATATATGTTGCCAGCAGGGGGCAAGTAAAACAGCTGGCCGTAACCTCGAGCGTCCTGGGTAAACACACCGCGACGATCCGAAGCGACGACGGACTCCCGTCACCGATTTTCGGCACAAACGCGCCATTTTATTCTCGTCGAAAACCACATTTAAAAAGTTGATAATCTTCAAGGACACTACATCTGCCTTATTAGAAATAATTTATTAGGGAAAATAGGCACCAACAGATTCGCCATATTTTTCTCCATATAGTCCGGACGGTGTTCCTCCTGTTGTTCTCAAAAACTGTGCTTCCGTGCTGACTCCCTGCCTAGGCAAACTCTTTCGTCTCTGTCTATCTTCTAACGTCTTCCCTTCATGCTGGAAGTTTGCTCACATTCAACCTGTCCCAAAGAAGGGTGACCGCTCTCAACCCTCCAACTATCGTCCAATTGCTCTCATCTCTTGTCTTTCTAAAGTTTTTGAAACTATTCTTGCTTCCAAATTTCTTAAGCATTTCTCTTCTCATAATCTGCTCTCAGATCGCCAGTATGGCTTCCTTAAGGGTCGCTCTACTGGTGATCTTCTTTCATATCTTACTAACTCTTGGTCATCCTCCTTTCGGGACTTCGGTGAGACTTTTCCTATTGCACTAGACATATCGAAAGCCTTCGATAGAGTCTGGCATAAATCTTTAATTTCTAAACTACCCTCCTTCGGTTTCTATCCCTCCATCTGTGCCTTTGTCTCTAATTTCCTTTCCGGCCGTTCCATAGCCGCGGTTGTGGACGGCCATTGTTCACTTCCTCACTCTATAAACTCCGGTGTTCCTCAGGGCTCTGTCCTATCTCCTATTCTCTTTCTAATTTTTATAAATGATCTCCTTAACTGTACCTTAATTCCCATCCATTCATACGCAGACGACTCAACCTTACACTACTCCATCATTTTTTCAGAACGCCCCAGCCAGCAATTCCTCAACGACAAACATAATGAAGCCATAGAACTCTTAAATTCTGATCTAAATACTATTTCCAATTGGGGCAGAGAAAACCTTGTTAACTTTAATGCTTCCAAAACCCAATTTCTCCATCTATCTACCCGTCAGGATCTCCCAGCGGACTATCCCTTATTCTTCAACAATACAAAAATCAACCCTTCATCTTCTCTCAATATTCTTGGTGTCTCTTTTTCTTCTGCTCTCATTTGGAAGGACCATATTACCAGTCTTGCTAAGGCAGCCTCCCAGAAGCTCGGTGTGCTCAACCGCCTTAGGGGGTTCTTTTCCCCTGCACAGCTTCTTGCTCTGTACAGGGGCATAGTGCGCCCTTGTATTGAGTATTGTTCACATGTGTGGGGAGGTTCCTCTCACACCGCTCTCCTAGACAAAGTTGAAAGGAAGGCCTTTCGTATCATTAACTCCCGTCCACTCACCAACTCTCTGCAGTCTCTCTCTCTCCGCCGCAATGTTGCATCTCTCGCTATTCTATCGCTACTATAATAATCAGTGTTCCTCAGAGCTATCCCAGTGCATACCACCTCCTTTACGTAGGGCACGTGGTACCCGTCTTGCAACTCAATCCCACTCCTACTCTGTGCAACTCTCCAACCCAAGAGAGAAACGTTACTCTCAAACTTTCTTCTACTCAACAACTGAGCTCTGGAACTCTCTCCCAGAATCAGTCTTTCCCTCTTCCTATGACTTAAATTGCTTCAAACTCCGTGTGTCCAGGCATTTTGGCTCGAACGTCCCTTGATTTTGGCCCTGTCACTCTTTCAACTATGGGGGAGGCACTCGTTATAGGCAGTAATGCCTTTTGCCTCCCTCAATCACATAGAAAAAAATAATAATAAAAAATAGTCCGCATGGAGGATTTTCGTTATTGACAAATTGAAAAAATACCCTTTTCACAGAAAAATACAACAAAAATCTGTCAAAGATGTCAAATAGCGGGGGTGTGGGGGCGGCAGCCCCCCCCAAAAAAACAGTCGGTACTTCCAGTTATCGATAGGCTAGCTCTAAAGATCATATGAAAATGTGTTAAACCCTCGGAAAATCCTAATATAAAAGTAGGCATAGCCTATGGTACTAAAATTTAATTTTCATAACAAGGTTGTCAATACGGTACTTTCCCATTATCAATGTACAATCAAAGCTGAAGATTGCAGAGTAAACACCGTAGACTTCATCGACTATTCTTTCACCTTCGTATAGGCCTAATCGAGTTCGACCCCTTTACTAAGGGATTAGGCTAGGCTCAACCAGTCCAGAGGGGGTGTGGGCACAGTGGGGGCAGCAGCCCAGCCCCCACCCATAATACTAGGTTAGGTTAGGTAAGGTTGTTAGGTTAGGCTAATGTCTTTTCAAATCACTATCGGGGGACGTGTCTCAACATGGATCGATAGGCCTAATGGGGAAAATAGGTTTTCCCGAGATTTCTAATTAATTACAAACACTAGCCTATATAGGCCTAGGCCTACTGATGTAAATGAACAATTATTTTTATAAAAAACACTCGGAAAATTTGTGGTAGGCCTAGGACTAGGCTAGGCTAGCCTAGCCTATTAAAATAAAACAAAATCCGGATAGGCTAGGCTAGCTTAGGTTATACCCGGTCAGAGGTAAGAAGAAGAAGAGTCCTGCTGTAGGCCTAGTCTCGTCGAATTAGTTATTATATCGTTTTCAATAGGCCTAGCCTACAAGGATATTACCGGACCAGAAAAAGGTGCAGCTTTGTGTTGGATGCGTGGAAACCAAAACAAAAAATATGTAGGCTAGGCCTATTAGCCTAAATCCTTGAAGTTGGTGGTACCTGTCAAATAGGTGTCCAGTAACTAAAATCGTACCATAGCCTACCTTTTTACCAAATAGGCCTAGGCCTAGGCTAGGCTAGATTAATCAGTAGCTTACCTTGCCTAGAGATAAATTCGTGTTCTACTTTGTTGATGGCTATATCATGGACTTCCAGTCTATGTTGACGATATAATTTTAATGTTGAAAGATTTGTATCGCATTGGTTACACGCAATTAATCCCTTTGGTTGTAAGTGGGATGGAAGATTATTTTCATGAAAACCCAAGGACTTCAAATGTTTTTCTCTTTCGTGCCTATTTCTGCTTCCCAAACTTGCGTACGATTTTTCACAATAATGGCACTTCAAATCTGTCTCACATGCACCAGGTGGTGCATGTGATGGTTTACTCTCCATCTTCACAAATGGACTTAGGTTTTGTAAACAAGACGCTTGTTTACAAAAATTGGCGGGGTGGCCAAGAGGGGAGGCCATGTACGCAGCTCCACTTCCTGGGCCTGGCCTGCTCTGTACCGCCAAAAAGTTACCGTCACATTCAGATTCACAATTTCACATTCGGCTAGAATTTACCACCTTGGTCTTGGTGAGAGTCACCCTGAACGGATGAAAGGTGTGGCCTTAGGATCGGCTCTCTCTCCAGGGATGGCAATTAGATTGCCTAGGTTACCACTATACGCTTCTCTTCAACCACATTCTCTCCAGGAAGCCCTTTACCTTCTCAATGGTTGTGTTATTCCACTTATCTATCGTGGTTAGACCTAGCAGGAATAGCACCATACCCAGAGGGTCCCATTGCATAACTTCTATCAACCCGTTCCACTGTACCTCTCCTACTTCCTGTCTCACTGCACTGATCATAATTTCTCTTTCCCTCCCGTACTTGTCACATTCTAGCAGTATGTGCTCGATGGTCTCATCTCGTCCCCCATCGCACATTCTACAGATCCTACTACCCTCATTGTTCCACCTGTATGTCCGGTTGTTCACCTCCAGGGATTTAGTTCGTGCCTTGACCAGCAACTCACTCCCCATACTACCATCATAGAAAAGTTCACTTCTTGGACTATTTTTTGCCATATACCAGTCTAGTGAACTCTTTTGCCTCATTCTTTCCATCCACTCATCCCTACCCTTATTTTGGACCCTCGTGTTTATCTCATTTTTCCACTTTCCTGAGCTCCACGTTCTCATACTCTCACCCATCACATGCTCCTCTACTTTCTTATCACACATCCTATTCCACTTGCTCTCCTCCTTTGTCCATTCATACACCTTCCGTGCCCATCTGTTCTCGTCCATTCTTTCCAGTCTCACCCTGTATCTCAGCCACCTTATAGGTGTGGTTTTGGACCCTGTAGGCCATAGGGATCTCGAGTTTTGATGGATTTATTTGAGCTCTCAATGGATACGGGAACTAGGTAAGGTGGTGATTACTGTTGTGGCACATGGCTGTATGGAGCCTTCATAATGTGATATAACTGAGCCTTAGTAAGAGGTACTATTTTGGCTATACTGGAAGTATTTAGGGGAGAAAGACTGGATCTACTTTGCGAGGAGGTCAGGGACAGCTGTGCTAGGAGCGTCTCTCTTAAATTGCTCAGTCTTCATTCTATGGTATAGCTGAGGTGCTAATTTGGTTATCGGAGTATGCAATAAAGGTTAATGGGTTATTGTGGGTTAATAGAGGTTAGTAAGGGTGTTAGTCATACATGGTTAGTTCATTGATAGGAAGAATTCCTGTGCTACCTGGCAATGACCCGGAAGTCAAAACAGGGGTCAGGTATACCTCCGCAGGGGTAGGGGTCTCCCTCCTCGGGTGGGTGAAAGGGGTAGGTGCGCATCCCCTCTCTGTGATGGTCGTCTGGGCGGCTGTGGCTGGGGGCTTGCCATATTACAAGGGTTTGTAATAACCCTCTGTTTATGAGACAGATGTGGGTGTTCGTAATACCAAAACCGAAGGTGCCTTGATCAGCTGGTTTAATTGGTTGGGTTGTTAACCCGGGAGCTGCGGGGAGACTCTTAAGAGTTCCCCCGGCGCACTGCGGGGAGACTCTTAAGAGTCAGAGAAAATAAAAATCAACTTTTGACATCGAAAAAAATTTTTTTTTTTTTTTTTTTTTTGGCCCCTGGGCCATGCAAAATCTCAGTCCTCTACCTCCCCTCCTTCCCCACTTTCCTCCTCTCCTTCAGTTATCACCTATTTTCCCTGTTATTCCCTTATTCTGAGGTATATTTTCGTGCTAACATTAGAAATCCGATTGGAGGGTGTGGTCATCACTGATAGCAAGCGAGTGCAAGAGAGAGAGAGAGAGTATCGATCGACTGTGTCTCAGTGGCCTTGGGGGAAATTGGCGGGAAAGCAGATTGCCTCACCCATACATTATACAACTCGCGGGCTATATCTCCGATTTTGACCATCCAAACGCTGTTTTCACTCGTTTTATTGTTGTTTCAGGTTAATACCTTTATAATCAACCCATAATAGGCGCATATGGATAAGTATTAATGCTATTAATGGCACAATGAATATTTTAGTGGCGGAAACACCTCAAATACGTCAGCACAGGGGGACGTTTCCAATTACCCCCATGCGCACTTCAGAGGTTAATTGCATGGTTTGTTGGATGTGGTGGAGACTGGGTTGCTAACTCTGCCACATTTATCTGGAAGTATTGCAATAGAAGTTAGTCACTGGTGAGGCGGCTAGCCTCGCACTGACGATCATTTGGTACAGGGTTGTGAATGGGTTGGGAGGGAATAGATGGCATGCAAAGGGTTAGTAAAGTTCTAATGGTGTTCCTTCCTACTGGGTAGGCTGAATAGGAGTATATATACAAAAGGTTTGAGAATGTTAGTAACGGAAAAGTTAAGGATATTCAGGGGGTATGCTGGAGAGGCTAGGTCGGAAGGGAGTCGAGGAGCGTGGGGGGTTAACGAGAGGGAGAGGGTTAAGGGGGGCTACGTGGAAGTTTGACTCTAAGGTCTCTGGGCGTAGGGGTGGCATTAGACTACAGTTGGTATCGTAGCCTGGGGGTTAATGACAGGGAAGGTATGTTAGCCAAACGCTACCGGGGGATGAGCAATATGGGGTGGTATATGAGTCTGGAAAGGATAGAATCATGTGGACTGTGGGGCTGTGGGGAAGAGGAGGTTAACTGTAGGTGTGTGCTTGACTGTGGATAAAAGTAGAGAAAAACATGGTGTATTATTACTCGTCAATACGATGGTTATGGACACTGTTAATCTGACACTATTTCTTGCTGACCTAGTTGTTCCTGGGAACAGCGTTTTCTATGACATATACACCAAAGAAAGCGGCAGTTCATAGGGGTAGCTTCGGTATTGTTTCGTGGTGGAAATGCGTCGAGACAATGGTAAAAGAGGGTTGTGTATACAATCTCTGGTTGGGGTAAGAATTAGTTACTGCATGGTGGCTAACATCTTCAGTCATTTCTGTCTAGGTCTTACAGGAATAATGGTTATATATACACTGGTGTACCCATGGGTATCATAGTTTCTTATCAATTAGGACATGGGGTTTTAACATATTACTTCTCGGATGGAAGAACATACATAGATTTATGGGGGTGGTTGGTCTTCAGAAACTTAGTCTGGCAAGACAGGGGTTAACATATATTACTTCACGGATGGAAGAACATACATAGATTTATGGGGGCGGTTGGTCTTCAGAAACTTAGTCTGGCAAGACAAGGTATTTTAGTGTATGTTGATATTGATATCTTAACTTATGGACAGGGCATGGGTGTATTAAATTAAGGTGTATTCATGTTCATCATCATGTAGGTAGAGTCTGGCGGGTAAGAGGTGTAGGACACGAGGGGTAGTGGATATGCGAGGTGGGGGAAGGGTCAGTGGTTAGAAGCGATAGGCAGGTGTGGTTTGGAGCTGCTTAGCCCTGCGGGCTTCGGCCTGTCTGAACTGGTTGGCTTGGTCACCTGGTCCTTTCGTTCTGTGGGCCTTTCTTTCGGGTGTTTCTGTTCCCGTTTCTTTGTTGTTCTCGCTCGTGGCTTCCGTGGTGGGCTTCTCGTTCTGGGGCATTTTATGTACAGTATACAGTATATGTTTTTATTTTTTCCTAAGTTGCCGTAGTCTCTCTCCAGTGCCTCCGGGTGTTTTGTGTGGATTCATCTTGATGGTGTTTCTGCACCCTGGTTGGAGACTTCGGCATCTCATATAATAATGATAATAATAATACAGACTGGGATAAGTGATCACTTCGTCACATATTAATAATAATAATAATAATAATAATAGTTCTTAAAGCTAGCGCATGCTAAGCTAGCTAAGGATAGCTCAATAAGGCCGATTAGGCGTATTTCCATTGGGGTCCTGTACTACTACCCTATCCCTTTGCTCATGAGGGATGGTAACGACTCAGTGCTTGTGAAAAATCTTTAATGCGCCGAGCGTGGGCGCGAACCCGGGCCTTCTGGGTGGAAGTCCGAGACGCTAGTCACTACACCAAGCGAGCCGCTGTATACACCCGAACACATTTGGATTGCAAAATGTTACACCAAAATACACATTTGACGAGCTCTCTAACCTAAATTTACATAAAAGCACAGGACCAGACAAAATTCCTGCCAAATTTCTACGAGATGGAGCCATTGGTATAGCAGGTCCCCTAACCCACATCATCAACCTGTCAATTAACACCAACACTGTACCTGCTGAACTGAAGGAAGCCATTGTAACCCCTCTATTCAAGAAAGGAAATAAACTAGATGTTGGCAACTACAGACCAGTAAGCATTATATGTATTGTATCTAAAATCCTTGAAAGAGCGGTATACACCCAAATTGAACACTACCTCAAACAAAATGATCTATTCTATAAGTTTCAATCAGGTTTCAGATGCATGTACTCGACAGACTCCTGTCTCATCACTTAACAGATCACATGTGTAAGTTAATTGAAGTTATTAAACATAATTATATATTTACAGTATATATAAAATAGAACACTTAGGTAAGGGCTGTAAAAATTGTTTTTGGGCGATAACTTGTGAAGTTACACGTTGAGGTGGCAACAATGTAATGGTATAAAATGGTCATCATTGTTCGACGTACTTCATATCAAGACATTTTCACTTGGGTAAGATGCAGTTCATTGTGTTCAGCTTGCAATATGTATGAGTAGCCAATATTCAATAGAATTTAAGGTAAAATCATTGTTCTGGACTACCATGGGATGTTATAATGAGAATCAGCTGCAATGTTGAATTTTGTTTTCGTAGCCTAGGCTAATAATTCATAATTAGCCTAGGCCTTCATCATTTTGCCTTGAATACCATTCTAGATTGTCTTGTCTTGTCAGGGGGACCCGCAGAGGGCTGCTCTAGGGCAGCATGATATGCGGGCCCGCAGGGGAATTAGGACAAGGGTTAGGATCGTCCAATCCGGACCATCGGGTCAAGGATTAGGGAGATAATAATTAGCCTAGCCTAGTGATCCTATTTCTAAAGGAATCAAGAGTGGGGCTATTAAATTAACTAATTGAGATGGGGGTAAATGTTTATCACCAACCAGTGACGAGTTTTTCAGGTTATTTTTTGTTGTTATATATTTTTTCTTTGATAGCCTAGCTGTTTAACCCGGCAACGGCGAGTGGGGGGGGGGGGGGGGGGGGGGTACTGAACTAGCTGCCCATGGGTGAGCATATAGGCTCCATTCAGGCCTATAAGCTAATCATCATTTTACGATAAATATCGTTATTACTTATTCATATGAGCCTATATTACCTTCACTATGAAGATAGTAACCTGTAACAACAATAAAACAATGGTGATGGGCTGGTCTATCAGAGTGAGAACTGAGCGATCTCTGCCATACCCATAGCTTACTCTGACTGTTCCTTTTACTTATATATTTTCTAGATCTCGAGTGACGGCGTCTCTTCCGTGGATTGACCTCCCAATCTACCAAGATTGGAAGCCAAAGCGTCACAGTTTTCCCTTGCCCCTCAACTTTCTCTTCATAATTGCTGAGGGGCACAGGGCCCTGGGTGGGGCTTTGGTTTCCCGGGCGTTTCCGCACCCTCCTCAGCTCCCCGCCATGGAGTGGCTTCGGTCACCCAGGCTTTATTGTGGTCGGCAGGGAGGGTTCTGTGGGGGCGCTCGGATATGGCCTTGGCCGTGCTCGGAGCCTTGGGGCTGTTCGGCCAGGCAGCTTGGGGAACAACAACAACAATAAAACAAATGAGAATATAATTTTTCTGGTCAAAATCGCGAATATAGATGGACCAGCCCATTCATGAGTTATGGAGAAAATTGAGGCAACCCCTCCCTCCACGAGGCCTCAAGCCACACTGAGCTTACTCATACACACGCTCGCTTATGTAACACACCCGCTAGGCACGTAAGCACATCCACACATTTTGCTAATGTTAGCACCAAAATATACCAACGAATTAGGGAATAACAGGGAAAATAGGTGATAATTGAAGGGGGATGGGAAAAGGGGGAAGGAGGGGATGTGGAGGAGTGATATGAGGTAGGCTATAGGAAAAAAAAAAAAAAAAAAAACGTTTTGGCCTAGTGCTACTGGGGCCGTGTAAATTTTTTTTTTGAGGCCTCCCTCTTAAGAGCTTTGCCACCCTCGCCCAGTAAAACTTCTTATGAGCTTTCTCACCGTTTATGGGTTAACACTCAACGAGCGGCCTACGCGACATATTTGACCGTGCCGCCCAGCGTTTTATTTTTACCATAAATGGCGTTGTTCCGTGCTCTTTTTCATGCATAACAAGAGCCAGAGCGTAATACAAGTATGTATCCGTGAAAGGGCGATAATTGAGCTTTCCAATGACACCAGAACCATCCTTCTACGATCACTGGTTGTCTTGCAACGATCGTGCAACCGAAGGGCAAAATCGCTAAAATACGGTCATTTCATAAGAACATAAGAACATAAGAAAATGGGAGTCTGCAAAAAGCCGATCGGCCCATACAAGGCAGATCCCTGTCACACCCAACCCCAATTACAAGGCCCAATTATAGACCCATCTCACTAATACCTTGAGTACTGACCCCACCAAAACGGTCAGAGATTAACGCAAGATTACGGGGGTCTGCTGAGCGCCGATTGGCCCACACCTGGTAGATCCCCCTCACACCATCTCGTCCATATGCCTATCTAATTTTATCTTAAAGCTCCCTATCGTTCTTGATCCCACTATATCACTTGGTAGCCTATTCCACCCATCTACAACTCTGTTACCAAACCACCTATATCTTTTCTGAAACGAAATTTATCTAATTTGAAACCATTTGTACGAGTTATTTCGCTATCACTGAGCTTTAGTACATTTTTCATGTCTCCTTTATTAATTCCACTAACCCACTTGAATACCTCTATCATGTCACCTCTAACTCTGCGTCTCTCTAACGAATGTAAGCCTAATTTCTTCAACCTTTCTTCATACGGAAGATTTCTAATATTATGGATAATTTTTGTCATTCTACGTTGTACTCTCTCCAATGAATCTATGTCCATTCTGTAATAAGGACACCAAAATTTAACAGCATAATCCATATGGGGTCTCACTAATGACAAGTAAAGTTTTAAGATAACATCAGCAGTTCTGTTACTCACACTCCTAGATATGAACCCGAGAATCCTGTTTGCCTTGTTACGAACGCTTATACATTGTTTTCTAGGCTTCAAATCATTGCTAACAAACACCTATATCTTTCTCACAGTCTAAGTTTTCTAATTCCATTTTAGCTAGTTTATATTTAAAATTTGTATGCATCTTCCCTATCTTTAACCCATCAGACCCGGAAGGGCTCTGAGGCACCCATAAAAAACACCCCCCGCACAACCCAGAGGGGTGCTGAGGCTCCGGCAGCTTGAAAGCCTGTAAGCTTGGTGTGCGAGGCGTCCGTCCGACGCATGTAAACAACAGCCGGCTGGACCGACGCCGCGTATCTCCGACCACAAGAAGGAGCGCGTCGCTTGTTCGTGTGTGCCTGTATGTTATTGTTAAGTAGTGTAAAGTGGCTGTTTTTGCCATAAAGTTATCTCCAATGAAATCATCATCACAACTGAACCAGTTGACTTAGAGAGCTCTACTTAACGCCATTCTACAGGTACGAAACACATCTACGCTTGGGGATGCGCGGGAATGCGGAAGCAAGCAAAATAACAAAGATGCGATAGCCTAGGCGTAGACGTTTTTCGGCCAAAATCCCCGTATTTCGGGGAATATAATATGGAATACATAACCGGGGCTGGAGAGTTAATACCTTGCATTTGTCAATGTTAAACTTCATCTGCCATTTTACTGACCATTCGTGTAAGGTATCTAGATCCCTTTGCAGACACTCTATATCTCTAACTGAATCAATTTTTCTCCCCATTTTGGTATTGTCTGCAAATTTACTTATCCTACTAGTTATACCTAAATCAAGGTCATTTATGTATATAATAAACAACAGAGGACCTAATACAGGTCCCTGGGGCACACCACTCTTGACTGATTCCCATTCTGACTTAGTACCATTTATGCTGACTCTCGCTTCCTACCAATTAGCCATGACCTAATCCATCCTGACAACGCCCCAACCTATTCCATGTGCCTCAACCTTTCTCATCAATCTCTCATGAGGGACTCTGTCGAAAGCTTTACTGAAATCTAAATATAAATATCATATGACTTGTCATTATCTACTGCTTCATAGACCTCTGAGAAAAAACTACAGCAAATTAGGAAGGCAAGAACGTCCCTGAGTGAATCCATGCTGAGAAGAATTGATGTAAGTTAAATGCTTCTAAGTGGTTTCTCATTTTCCTAGCAGTAATTGACTCTAGTAGCTTTCCTATGATTGAAGTGAGACTAATGGGACGGTAATTGGATGCTATTGATTTATCACCTTTTTTAAAATCGGAACTACATTTGCAAGCTTCCAAGCTTCTGGCAATATACCTGTTTCTAATGAATTGTTAAAAAGAAATGTTAATGGGTAACTTAACTCATCTCTGCATTCTTTTAATACTCTAGCATATACCTCATCGGGACCAGGCGATTTCTGAGGTTTCAGTCTGGCAATTTCCTTAACACTCCAGCCCCGGCTATGTATTATATATATGTATTCCTCGAACGGCGGGTGTTTTAGCCGAACAAACGTCTAGGGCTAGGCTACCGTATATTAGTAATCAGACTGCTTCCGCATTCTCGCGCATCCCCAAGCGTAGCTGTGTTAGTTACCTGTAGAGTGGCATTAAGTAGAGCTTCTCTAAGTCAACTGGTTGATTTGTGATGATGATTTCATTGGAGATAACTTTATGGCCAAAACAGCCACTTTACACTACTTTTCGATACTTAACAACAACATACAGGCACACACGAACAAGCGACGCTCTCCTTCTTGTGGCCGGAGATGCGGGGCGTCGGTCCAGCCGGCTGTTGTTTACAATGCGTCGGACCGACGCCTCGCACAAGAAGCTCACAGGCTTTCAACCACTGGGTGTTCAAGAGCCCTTCCGGGTACCTGTTATATGCTTTTTTATGGGCGTTCAAGAGCCCTTCCGTGGTGAGAGGGTTAAGCACATCATTTCTACTTATAGTAACCGTACTTAACCTATTTTCTATACTATCGCTATATACCTTACGGACTTCTGGAATCTGTGCCAAATTTTGATTAGTGAAAACGGATAGAAACTGACTATTTAATGTACTGCACATTTCTAAATCATTTTCTGTCAATTCTCCTATCGAAGTTTTAAGGGGGCCTATTTTATCTCTAACTTTAGATGTAATAGCTGGTAAAAAAGATTAGGGTTTTTTTTTGAGTCATTTGCTTTCCTGATTTCATAATTTCTTTTGTCTGTCCTTATACCTTTTTTAATCTCTCTTGATAGATTCTGATAGTAAGCAAGTAGGTGAATTTCGCCTTTCTTAATTTTTCTATATATTCCTCTCTTTTTCCTAGAAGGTCTAATAGTCTATTATTCATCCATTTGGGTTGGTTCTGTGTTGATCTAAATTTT
>CM064500.1:5492144-5834434 GCA_032716605.1 Paralithodes platypus | reverse complement strand
CCGGTGCAGAAGGGCTAAATATTTCATACACTTAACCCTCTTTACTACCACAGAACCTTCTTTAACTGGACAAAGTCGTCTAGATAGAGCTAGATTACAATAAAACAGACGTCGCCGGTGCAGAAGGGCTAAATATTTCATACACTTAACCCTCTTTTACTACCACAGAACCTTCTTTAACTGGACAAAGTCGTCTAGATAGAGCTAGATTACAATAAAACAGACGTCGCCGGTGCAGAAGGGCTAAATATTTCATACACTTAACCCTCTTTACTACCACAGAACCTTCTTTAAACTGGACAAAGTCGTCTAGATAGAGCTAGATTACAATAAAACAGACGTCGCCGGTGCAGAAGGGCTAAATATTTCATACACTTAACCCTCTTTACTACCACAGAACCTTCTTTAACTGGACAAAGTCGTCTAGATAGAGCTAGATTACAATAAAACAGACGTCGCCGGTGCAGAAGGGCTAAATATTTCATACACTTAACCCTCTTTACTACCACAGAACCTTCTTTAACTGGACAAAGTCGTCTAGATAGAGCTAGATTACAATAAAACAGACGTCGCCGGTGCAGAAGGGCTAAATATTTCATACACTTAACCCTCTTTACTACCACAGAACCTTCTTTAACTGGACAAAGTCGTCTAGATAGAGCTAGATTACAATAAAACAGACGTCGCCGGTGCAGAAGGGCTAAATATTTCATACACTTAACCCTCTTTACTACCACAGAACCTTCTTTAACTGGACAAAGTCGTCTAGATAGAGCTAGATTACAATAAAACAGACGTCGCCGGTGCAGAAGGGCTAAATATTTCATACACTTAACCCTCTTTACTACCACAGAACCTTCTTTAACTGGACAAAGTCGTCTAGATAGAGCTAGATTACAATAAAACAGACGTCGCCGGTGCAGAAGGGCTAAATATTTCATACACTTAACCCTCTTTACTACCACAGAACCTTCTTTAACTGGACAAAGTCGTCTAGATAGAGCTAGATTACAATAAAACAGACGTCGCCGGTGCAGAAGGGCTAAATATTTCATACACTTAACCCTCTTTACTACCACAGAACCTTCTTTAACTGGACAAAGTCGTCTAGATAGAGCTAGATTACAATAAAACAGACGTCGCCGGTGCAGAAGGGCTAAATATTTCATACACTTAACCCTCTTTACTACCACAGAACCTTCTTTAACTGGACAAAGTCGTCTAGATAGAGCTAGATTACAATAAAACAGACGTCGCCGGTGCAGAAGGGCTAAATATTTCATACACTTAACCCTCTTTACTACCACAGAACCTTCTTTAACTGGACAAAGTCGTCTAGATAGAGCTAGATTACAATAAAACAGACGTCGCCGGTGCAGAAGGGCTAAATATTTCATACACTTAACCCTCTTTACTACCACAGAACCTTCTTTAACTGGACAAAGTCGTCTAGATAGAGCTAGATTACAATAAAACTCTAGCTCTTCCCAAGCTTTCTGGCATCTAGCCAAAAACCTCTCCAACAATTTCTCTTCCTCGTCTTTCCCTCCCTTTCCACTCTGATGGCACAACCATCACTTCTTCCTCTGACAAAGCTAAACTCTTCGCTCAAACTTTTGCTAGAAACTCCACCTTGGATGATTCCGGTGCTATTCCTCCCTCTCCGCCCTCCTCTCTCTTACTTATGCCTAATATCCTAATCTCTTCTAAAAGATTACTTTCTACCTCTCTGGGCTTAACACTAATCGTACGGTCCGACGGTGTTCCTCCTGTTGTTCTCAAAAACTGTGCTTCCGTGCTGACTCCCTGCCTAGGCAAACTCTTTCGTCTTTGGCTAGTCTCTGACTGCTTCCCTTCATGCTGGAAGTTTGCTCACATTCAACCTGTCCCAAAGAAGGGTGACCGCCGCTCTCAAACCCTCCAACTATCGTCCAATTGCTCTCATCTCCTTGTCTTTCTAAAGTTTTTGAAAATCAATTCTTGCTCCAATTTCTTAAGCATTTCTCTCTCATAAATTCTGATACCCAGATCGACAGTAGGCTTCCTTAAGGGTCGCTCTAATGGTGATCTTCTTTCATTCTTACTACTTGGTCATCCTCCTTTCTGGGACTTCGGTGGTGAGACTTTTCCTATTGCACTAGACATATCGAAAGCCTTCGATAGAGTCTGGCATAAATCTTTAATTTCTAAACTACCCTCCTTCGGTTTCTATCCCTCCATCTGTGCCTTTGTCTCTAATTTCCTTTCGGCCGTTCCATGAGCGCGGTTGTGGACGGCCATTGTTCACTTCCTCACTCTATAAACTCCGGTGTTCCTCAGGGCTCTGTCCTATCTCCTATTCTCTTTCTAATTTTTATAAATGATCTCCTTAACTGTACCTTAATTCCCATCCATTCATACGCAGACGACTCAACCTTACACTACTCCATCATTTTTTTCAGAACGCCCCAGCCAGCAATCCCTCAACGACAAACATAATGAAGCCATAGAAACTCTTTAAATTCTGATCTAAATACTATTTCCAATTGGGGCAGAGAAAACCTTGTTAACTTTAATGCTTCCAAAACCCAATTTCTCCATCTATCTACCCGTCAGGATCTCCCAGCGGACCTTCCCTTATTCTTCAACAATACAAAAAATCAACCCTTCATCTTCTCTCAATATTCTTGGTGTCTCTTTTTCTTCTGCTCTCATTTGGAAGGACCATATTACCAGTCTTGCTAAGGCAGCCTCCCAGAAGCTCGGTGTGCTCAACCGCCTTAGGGGGTTCTTTTCCCCTGCACAGCTTCTTGCTCTGTACAGGGGCATAGTGCGCCCTTGTATTGAGTATTGTTCACATGTGTGGGGAGGTTCCTCTCACACCGCTCTCCTAGACAAAGTTGAAAGGAAGGCCTTTCGTATCATTAACTCCCGTCCACTCACCAACTCTCTGCAGTCTCTCTCTCTCCGCCGCAATGTTGCATCTCTCTCGCTATTCTATCGCTACTATAATAATCAGTGTTCCTCAGAGCTATCCCAGTGCATACCACCTCCTTTACGTAGGGCACGTGGTACCCGTCTTGCAACTCAATCCCACTCCTACTCTGTGCACACTCTCCAACCCAATGAGAGAAACGTTACTCTCAAACTTTCTTCTACTCAACAACTGAGCTCTGGAAACTCTCTCCCAGAATCAGTCTTTCCCTCTTCCTATGACTTAAATTGCTTCAAACTCCGTGTGGTCCAGGCATTTTGGCTCGAATGTCCCTTGATTTTGGCCCTGTCACTCTTTCAACTATGGGGGAGGGCACTCGTTTATAGGCAGTAATGCCTTTTGCCTCCCTCAATCACATAGAAAAAAATAATAATAAAAAATAGTCCGCATGGAGGATTTTCGTTATTGACAAATTGAAAAAATACCCTTTTCACAGAAAAATACAACAAAAATCTGTCAAAGATGTCAAATAGCGGGGGTGTGGGGGCGGCAGCCCCCCCAAAAAAAACAGTCGGTACTTCCAGTTATCGATAGGCTAGCTCTAAAGATCATATGAAAATGTGTTAAACCCTCGGAAAATCCTAATATAAAAGTAGGCATAGCCTATGGTACTAAAATTTAATTTTCATAACAAGGTTGTCAATACGGTACTTTCCCATTATCAATGTACAATCAAAGCTGAAGATTGCAGAGTAAACACCGTAGACTTCATCGACTATTCTTTCACCTTCGTATAGGCCTAATCGACCCCTTTACTAAGGGATTAGGCTAGGCTCAACCAGTCCAGAGGGGGTGTGGGCACAGTGGGGGCAGCAGCCCAACCCCCACCCATAATACTAGGTTAGGTTAGGTAAGGTTGTTAGGTTAGGCTAATGTCTTTTCAAATCACTATCGGGGGACGTGTCTCAACATGGATCGATAGGCCTAATGGGGAAAATAGGTTTTCCCGAGATTTCTAATTAATTACAAACACTAGCCTATATAGGCCTAGGCCTACTGATGTAAATGAACAATTATTTTTATAAAAAACACTCGGAAAATTTGTGGTAGGCCTAGGACTAGGCTAGCCTAGCCTATTAAAATAAAAAAAAATCCGGATAGGCTAGGCTAGCTTAGGTTATACCCGGTCAGAGGTAAGAAGAAGAAGAGTCCTGCTGTAGGCCTAGTCTCGTCGAATTAGTTATTATATCGTTTTCAATAGGCCTAGGCTACTAGGATATTACCGGACCAGAAAAAGGTGCAGCTTTGTGTTGGATGCGTGGAAACCAAAACAAAAAATATGTAGGCTAGGCCTATTAGCCTAAATCCTTGAAGTTGGTGGTACCTGTCAAATAGGTGTCCAGTAACTAAAATCGTACCATAGCCTACCTTTTTACCAAATAGGCCTAGGCCTAGGCTAGGCTAGATTAATCAGTAGCTTACCTTGCCTAGAGATAAATTCGTGTTCTACTTTGTTGATGGCTATATCATGGACTTCCAGTCTATGTTGACGATATAATTTTAATGTTGAAAGATTTGTATCGCATTGGTTACACGCAATTAATCCCTTTGGTTGTAAGTGGGATGGAAGATTATTTTCATGAAAACCCAAGGACTTCAAATGTTTTTCTCTTTCGTGCCTATTTCTGCTTCCCAAACTTGCGTACGATTTTTCACAATAATGGCACTTCAAATCTGTCTCACATGCACCAGGTGGTGCATGTGATGGTTTACTCTCCATCTTCACAAATGGACTTAGGTTTTGTAAACAAGACGCTTGTTTACAAAAATTGGCGGGGTGGCCAAGAGGGGAGGCCATGTACGCAGCTCCACTTCCTGGGCCTGGCCTGCTCTGTACCGCCAAAAAGTTACCGTCACATTCAGATTCACAATTTCACATTCGGCTAGAATTTACCACCTTGGTCTTGGTGTGAGAGTCACCCTGAACGGATGAAAGGTGTGGCCTTAGGATTGGCTCTCTCTCCAGGGATGGCAATTAGATTGCCTAGGTTACCACTATACGCTTCTCTTCAACCACATTCTCTCCAGGAAGCCCTTTACCTTCTCAATGGTTGTGTTATTCCACTTATCTATCGTGGTTAGACCTAGCAGGAATAGCACCATACCCAGAGGGTCCCATTGCATAACTTCTATCAACCCGTTCCACTGTACCTCTCCTACTTCCTGTCTCACTGCACTGATCATAATTTCTCTTTCCCTCCCGTACTTGTCACATTCTAGCAGTATGTGCTCGATGGTCTCATCTCGTCCCCCATCGCACATTCTACAGATCCTACTACCCTCATTGTTCCACCTGTATGTCCGGTTGTTCACCTCCAGGGATTTAGTTCGTGCCTTGACCAGCAACTCACTCCCCATACTACCATCATAGAAAAGTTCACTTCTTGGACTATTTTTTGCCATATACCAGTCTAGTGAACTCTTTTGCCTCATTCTTTCCATCCACTCATCCCTACCCTTATTTTGGACCCTCGTGTTTATCTCATTTTTCCACTTTCCTGAGCTCCACGTTCTCATACTCTCACCCATCACATGCTCCTCTACTTTCTTATCACACATCCTATTCCACTTGCTCTCCTCCTTTGTCCATTCATACACCTTCCGTGCCCATCTGTTCTCGTCCATTCTTTCCAGTCTCACCCTGTATCTCAGCCACCTTATAGGTGTGGTTTTGGACCCTGTAGGCCATAGGGATCTCGAGTTTTGATGGATTTATTTGAGCTCTCAATGGATACGGGAACTAGGTAAGGTGGTGATTACTGTTGTGGCACATGGCTGTATGGAGCCTTCATAATGTGATATAACTGAGCCTTAGTAAGAGGTACTATTTTGGCTATACTGGAAGTATTTAGGGGAGAAAGACTGGATCTACTTTGCGAGGAGGTCAGGGACAGCTGTGCTAGGAGCGTCTCTCTTAAATTGCTCAGTCTTCATTCTATGGTATAGCTGAGGTGCTAATTTGGTTATCGGAGTATGCAATAAAGGTTAATGGGTTATTGTGGGTTAATAGAGGTTAGTAAGGGTGTTAGTCATACATGGTTAGTTCATTGATAGGAAGAATTCCTGTGCTACCTGGCAATGACCCGGAAGTCAAAACAGGGGTCAGGTATACCTCCGCAGGGGTAGGGGTCTCCCTCCTCGGGTGGGTGAAAGGGGTAGGTGCGCATCCCCTCTCTGTGATGGTCGTCTGGGCGGCTGTGGCTGGGGGCTTGCCATATTACAAGGGTTTGTAATAACCCTCTGTTTATGAGACAGATGTGGGTGTTCGTAATACCAAAACCGAAGGTGCCTTGATCAGCTGGTTTACTTGGTTGGGTTGTTAATTGCATGGGTTGTTGGATGTGGTGGAGACTGGGTTGCTAACTCTGCCACATTTATCTGGAAGTATTGCAATAGAAGTTAGTCACTGGTGAGGCGGCTAGCCTCGCACTGACGATCATTTGGTACAGGGTTGTGAATGGGTTGTGAGGGAATAGATGGCATGCAAAGGGTTAGTAAAGTTCTAATGGTGTTCCTTCCTACTGGGTAGGCTGAATAGGAGTATATATACAAAAGGTTTGAGAATGTTAGTAACGGAAAAGTTAAGGATATTCAGGGGGTATGCTGGAGAGGCTAGGTCGGAAGGGAGTCGAGGAGCGTGGGGGGTTAACGAGAGGGAGAGGGTTAAGGGGGGCTACGTGGAAGTTTGACCCTAAGGTCTCTGGGCGTAGGGGTGGCATTAGACTACAGTTGGTATCGTAGCCTGGGGGTTAATGACAGGGAAGGTATGTTAGCCAAACGCTACCGGGGGATGAGCAATATGGGGTGGTATATGAGTCTGGAAAGGATAGAATCATGTGGACTGTGGGGCTGTGGGGAAGAGGAGGTTAACTGTAGGTGTGTGCTTGACTGTGGATAAAAGTAGAGAAAAACATGGTGTATTATTACTCGTCAATACGATGGTTATGGACACTGTTAATCTGACACTATTTCTTGCTGACCTAGTTGTTCCTGGGAACAGCGTTTTCTATGACATATACACCAAAGAAAGCGGCAGTTCATAGGGGTAGCTTCGGTATTGTTTCGTGGTGGAAATGCGTCGAGACAATGGTAAAAGAGGGTTGTGTATACAATCTCTGGTTGGGGTAAGAATTAGTTACTGCATGGTGGCTAACATCTTCAGTAATTTCTGTCTAGGTCTTACAGGAATAATGGTTATATATACACTGGTGTACCCATGGGTATCATAGTTTCTTATCAATTAGGACATGGGGTTTTAACATATTACTTCTCGGATGGAAGAACATACATAGATTTATGGGGGTGGTTGGTCTTCAGAAACTTAGTCTGGCAAGACAGGGGTTAACATATATTACTTCACGGATGGAAGAACATACATAGATTTATGGGGGCGGTTGGTCTTCAGACACTTAGTCTGGCAAGACAAGGTATTTTAGTGTATGTTGATATTGATATCTTAACTTAGGGACAGGGCATGGGTGTATTAAATTAAGGTGTATTCATGTTCATCATCATGTAGGTAGAGTCTGGCGGGTAAGAGGTGTAGGACACGAGGGGTAGTGGATATGCGAGGTGGGGGAAGGGTCAGTGGTTAGAAGCGATAGGCAGGTGTGGTTTGGAGCTGCTTAGCCCTGCGGGCTTCGGCCTGTCTGAACTGGTTGGCTTGGTCACCTGGTCCTTTCGTTCTGTGGGCCTTTCTTTCGGGTGTTTCTGTTCCCGTTTCTTTGTTGTTCTCGCTCGTGGCTTCCGTGGTGGGCTTCTCGTTCTGGGGCATTTTATGTACAGTATACAGTATATGTTTTTATTTTTTCCTAAGTTGCCGTAGTCTCTCTCCAGTGCCTCCGGGTGTTTTGTGTGGATTCATCTTGATGGTGTTTCTGCACCCTGGTTGGAGACTTCGGCATCTCATATAATAATGATAATAATAATACAGACTGGGATAAGTGATCACTTCGTCACATATTAATAATAATAATAATAATAATAATAGTTCTTAAAGCTAGCGCATGCTAAGCTAGCTAAGGATAGCTCAATAAGGCCGATTAGGCGTATTTCCATTGGGGTCCTGTACTACTACCCTATCCCTTTGCTCATGAGGGATGGTAACGACTCAGTGCTTGTGAAAAATCTTTAATGCGCCGAGCGTGGGCGCGAACCCGGGCCTTCTGGGTGGAAGTCCGAGACGCTAGTCACTACACCAAGCGAGCCGCTGTATACACCCGAACACATTTGGATTGCAAAATGTTACACCAAAATACACATTTGACGAGCTCTCTAACCTAAATTTACATAAAAGCACAGGACCAGACAAAATTCCTGCCAAATTTCTACGAGATGGAGCCATTGGTATAGCAGGTCCCCTAACCCACATCATCAACCTGTCAATTAACACCAACACTGTACCTGCTGAACTGAAGGAAGCCATTGTAACCCCTCTATTCAAGAAAGGAAATAAACTAGATGTTGGCAACTACAGACCAGTTAGCATATTATGTATTGTATCTAAAATCCTTGAAAGAGCGGTATACACCCAAATTGAACACTACCTCAAACAAAATGATCTATTCTATAAGTTTCAATCAGGTTTCAGATGCATGTACTCGACAGACTCCTGTCTCATCCACTTAACAGATCACATGTGTAAGTTAATTGAAGTTATTAAACATAATTATATATTTACAGTATATATAAAATAGAACACTTAGGTAAGGGCTGTAAAAATTGTTTTTGGGCGATAACTTGTGAAGTTACACGTTGAGGTGGCAACAATGTAATGGTATAAAATGGTCATCATTGTTCGACGTACTTCATATCAAGACATTTTCACTTGGGTAAGATGCAGTTCATTGTGTTCAGCTTGCAATATGTATGAGTAGCCAATATTCAATAGAATTTAAGGTAAAATCATTGTTCTGGACTACCATGGGATGTTATAATGAGAATCAGCTGCAATGTTGAATTTTGTTTTCGTAGCCTAGGCTAATAATTCATAATTAGCCTAGGCCTTCATCATTTTGCCTTGAATACCATTCTAGATTGTCTTGTCTTGTCAGGGGGACCCGCAGAGGGCTGCTCTAGGGCAGCATGATATGCGGGCCCGCAGGGGAATTAGGACAAGGGTTAGGATCGTCCAATCCGGACCAATCGGGTCAAGGATTAGGGAGATAATAATTAGCCTAGCCTAGTGATCCTATTTCTAAAGGAATCAAGAGTGGGGCTATTAAATTAACTAATTGAGATGGGGGTAAATGTTTATCACCAACCAGTGACGAGTTTTTCAGGTTATTTTTTGTTGTTATATATTTTTTCTTTGATAGCCTAGCTGTTTAACAGGGGGGGGGGGGGGGGGGGGTGGGGGGGGGGGGGGGGGGGGGGGGGGGGTACTGAACTAGCTGCCCATGGGTGAGCATATAGGCTCCATTCAGGCCTATAAGCTAATCATCATTTTACGATAAATATCGTTATTACTTATTCATATGAACTAGAACTAGTAGAGTTTTCCCATGCTAGAATAAGAAGGGCTATAGAAAAAATGAATAGAAGTAAGTCACCGGGACCGGATGGGATACACCCAAGAATCATAAAGGAAGGAGGGGAGATGTTAGTAGAGCCATTGAAAATGTTATTTGAGGTATCGTTTAATACAGGACAAATCCCGATGGACTGGAGAGAGGCGAACATAACAGCTATATTTAAGAAGGGAAAGAGAAATGACCCAGGGAATTATAGACCAGTCAGTTTGACAAGTGTTGTGTGTAAACTAATGGAAACGGTAATTAGAGAAGGAATAATGGATCATATGAAGTCAAACCAACTTTTCAGTGGGAGACAGTTCGGATTCTTGCCGGGGAGGTCGACGGTACTACAGCTAATTAAGGTGGTAGATGATTGGATGCAAATTCTAGATGATGGTGATGTAATAGACGTGGTATATTGCGATTTTATGAAGGCCTTCGATAAGGTCCCACATAAAAGGTTAATAGAGAAAGTTAGAAGCTATAATATAGGGGAGAAATGTGTGAAATGGATAGAAGCCTTCCTGAAAGATCGGAGACAGAGGGTATTGGTGAATGGAATAGGCTCGGGTAGGGAAATTACAAGTGGGGTACCTCAGGGATCTGTGTTGGGACCATTGCTGTTCGTTATATTTATCAACGACTTGCCTGAAGTTATAACTAATGGAAGTGAGGTATACCTGTATGCGGATGACACTAAACTGTATAGAAGAGTGAGGAGTAAGGAAGATATGGGTTTGCTTCAAGGAGATGTGGAGGGCATGAAGGGATGGTCTGAGCATTGGTTAATGCCTTTTCATCCAAAAAAATGCAAGTACATGCGGATTGGGACCAGCAAGATAGACAAGGTAGGATACAGTATGTATGAAGCGATGGAGGAAGTGAGTGCAGAAAAGGATATAGGAGTAGTGATAGATAATAAGTTAAATTTCTCAGAACATTTAGCGGAAAAGATAAACAAAGCCAATAGAATTGTAGGGCTGATAAGGAGGACATTTGTGTCACTTGACGAAGAAATCTTCAGGAATCTATATACAGCGCTGGTTAGGCCACACCTGGAATATGCAAACCAGGTGTGGGCTCCATATATGGTAAAGGATATAGAAGCAGTGGAGAAAGTGCAGAGAAGAGCTAGCAAGCTGGTACCAACGTTGAAGAACGCGGGCTATGAGCAGAGGTTGAGGACACTGGGACTTCCGACACTGGCATATAGGAGAAAGAGAGGGGATATGATAGAGACTTTTAAGATAGTGTCAGGAAAGTACGATGAGGATGTGTGTGAAGGTATCTTCTTGATGCGGGAGGGAACAAGAACGAGAGGACACTCTAAGAAAATTTACAAAGAAAGAAATAGGCTTGAGAAGGCGAAGAACTCATTTTGTGATAGAGTGGTAAATGAGTGGAACGCACTGCCCCAGTATGTAGTCGATTCCGAATCAATAAGGGAGTTTGAAAGTAATCTTGATAAAGCATGGGGAAGACAAGATTTGAAGTTTGATTATAAAACAAAAATACAGAATAGTAAAAATGTTGCGTCTGCTACCCCCGCCGCCAACACCGTGAACGACCGCAGCAGTGCAAGCACTGGTACTGAGCTGGATACACAGGCATAGTTTGCCTTTTTCCAGAGGATCTACTGTAAGAAACTGTAAGATATGAGCCTATATTACCTTCACTATGAAGATAGTAACCTGTAACAACAATAAAACAATGGTGATGGGCTGGTCTATCAGAGTGAGAACTGAGCAATCTCTGCCATACCCATAGCTTACTCTGACTGTTCCTTTTACTTATATATTTTCTAGATCTCGAGTGACGGCGTCTCTTCCGTGGATTGACCTCCCAATCTACCAAGATTGGAAGCCAAAGCGTCACAGTTTTCCCTTGCCCCTCAACTTTCTCTTCATAATTGCTGAGGGGCACAGGGCCCTGGGTGGGGCTTTGGTTTCCCGGGCGTTTCCGCACCCTCCTCAGCTCCCCGCCATGGAGTGGCTTCGGTCACCCAGGCTTTATTGTGGTCGGCAGGGAGGGTTCTGTGGGGGCGCTCGGATATGGCCTTGGCCGTGCTCGGAGCCTTGGGGCTGTTCGGCCAGGCAGCTTGGGGAACAACAACAACAATAAAACATGAGAATATAATTTTTCTGGTCAAAATCGCGAATATAGATGGACCAGCCCATTCATGAGTTATGGAGAAAATTGAGGCAACCCCTCCCTCCACGAGGCCTCAAGCCACACTGAGCTTACTCATACACACGCTCGCTTATGTAACACACCCGCTAGGCACGTAAGCACATCCACACATTTTGCTAATGTTAGCACCAAAATATACCAACGAATTAGGGAATAACAGGGAAAATAGGTGATAATTGAAGGGGGATGGGAAAAGGGGGAAGGAGGGGATGTGGAGGAGTGATATGAGGTAGGCTATAGGAAAAAAAAAAAAAAAAAAAAACGTTTTGGCCTAGTGCTACTGGGGCCGTTTAAATTTTTTTTTTAGGCCTCCCTCTTAAGAGCTTTGCCACCCTCGCCCAGTAAAACTTCTTATGAGCTTTCTCACCGTTTATGGGTTAACACTCAACGAGCGGCCTACGCGACATATTTGACCGTGCCGCCCAGCGTTTTATTTTTACCATAAATGGCGTTGTTTCCGTGCTCTTTTTCATGCATAAACAAGAGCCAGAGCGTAATACAAGTATGTATCCGTGAAAGGGCGATAATTGAGCTTTCCAATGACACCAGAACCATCCTTCTACGATCACTGGTTGTCTTGCAACGATCGTGCAACCGAAGGGCAAAATCGCTAAAATACGGTCATTTCATAAGAACATAAGAACATAAGAAAATGGGAGTCTGCAAAAAGCCGATCGGCCCATACAAGGCAGATCCCTGTCACACCCAACCCCAATTACAAGGCCCAATTATAGACCCATCTCACTAATACCTTGAGTACTGACCCCACCAAAACGGTCAGAGATTAACGCAAGATTACGGGGGTCTGCTGAGCGCCGATTGGCCCACACCTGGAGATCCCCCTCACACCCAACCCATCTCGTCCATATGCCTATCTAATTTTATCTTAAAGCTCCCTATCGTTCTTGATCCCACTATATCACTTGGTAGCCTATTCCACCCATCTACAACTCTGTTACCAAACCAATATTTGCCTATATCTTTTCTGAAACGAAATTTATCTAATTTGAAACCATTTGTACGAGTTATTTCGCTATCACTGAGCTTTAGTACATTTTTCATGTCTCCTTTATTAATTCCACTAACCCACTTGAATACCTCTATCATGTCACCTCTAACTCTGCGTCTCTCTAACGAATGTAAGCCTAATTTCTTCAACCTTTCTTCATACGGAAGATTTCTAATATTATGGATAATTTTTGTCATTCTACGTTGTACTCTCTCCAATGAATCTATGTCCATTCTGTAATAAGGACACCAAAATTTAACAGCATAATCCATATGGGGTCTCACTAATGACAAGTAAAGTTTTAAGATAACATCAGCAGTTCTGTTACTCACACTCCTAGATATGAACCCGAGAATCCTGTTTGCCTTGTTACGAACGCTTATACATTGTTTTCTAGGCTTCAAATCATTGCTAACAAACACCTATATCTTTCTCACAGTCTAAGTTTTCTAATTCCATTTTAGCTAGTTTATATTTAAAATTTGTATGCATCTTCCCTATCTTTAACCCATCAGACCCGGAAGGGCTCTGAGGCACCCATAAAAAACCCCCCCCGCACAACCCAGAGGGGTGCTGAGGCTCCGGCAGCTTGAAAGCCTGTAAGCTTGGTGTGCGAGGCGTCCGTCCGACGCATGTAAACAACAGCCGGCTGGACCGACGCCGCGTATCTCCGACCACAAGAAGGAGCGCGTCGCTTGTTCGTGTGTGCCTGTATGTTATTGTTAAGTATCGAAAAGTAGTGTAAAGTGGCTGTTTTTGCCATAAAGTTATCTCCAATGAAATCATCATCACAACTGAACCAGTTGACTTAGAGAGCTCTACTTAACGCCATTCTACAGGTACGAAACACATCTACGCTTGGGGATGCGCGGGAATGCGGAAGCAAGCAAAATAACAAAGATGCGGTAGCCTAGGCGTAGACGTTTTTCGGCCAAAATCCCCGTATTTCGGGGAATATAATATGGAATACATAACCGGGGCTGGAGAGTTAATACCTTGCATTTGTCAATGTTAAACTTCATCTGCCATTTTACTGACCATTTGTGTAAGGTATCTAGATCCCTTTGCAGACACTCTATATCTCTAACTGAATCAATTTTTCTCCCCATTTTGGTATTGTCTGCAAATTTACTTATCCTACTAGTTATACCTAAATCAAGGTCATTTATGTATATAATAAACAACAGAGGACCTAATACAGATCCCTGGGGGACACCACTCTTGACTGATTCCCATTCTGACTTAGTACCATTTATGCTGACTCTCTGCTTCCTACCAATTAGCCATGACCTAATCCATCCTGACAACGCCCCACCTATTCCATGTGCCTCAACCTTTCTCATCAATCTCTCATGAGGGACTCTGTCGAAAGCTTTACTGAAATCTAAATATATAATATCATATGACTTGTCATTATCTACTGCTTCATATACCTCTGAGAAAAAACTAAGCAAATTAGTAAGGCAAGAACGTCCCTGAGTGAATCCATGCTGAGAAGAATTGATTAAGTTAAATGCTTCTAAGTGGTTTCTCATTTTCCTAGCAGTAATTGACTCTAGTAGCTTTCCTATGATTGAAGTGAGACTAATGGGACGGTAATTGGATGCTATTGATTTATCACCTTTTTTGAAAATCGGAACTACATTTGCAAGCTTCCAAGCTTCTGGAACTATACCTGTTTCTAATGAATTGTTAAAAAGAAATGTTAATGGGTAACTTAACTCATCTCTGCATTCTTTTAATACTCTAGCATATACCTCATCGGGACCAGGCGATTTCTGAGGTTTCAGTCTGTCAATTTCCTTAACCCTCCAGCCCCGGCTATGTATTATATATATATATTCCTCGAAACCCGGGTGTTTTAGCCGAAAAACGTCTAGGCTAGGCTACCGTATATTCGTTAATCAGACTGCTTCCCGCATTCTCGCGCATCCCCAAGCGTAGCTGTGTTATTTACCTGTAGAGTGGCATTAAGTAGAGCTCTCTAAGTCAACTGGTTGATTTGTGATGATGATTTCATTGGAGATAACTTTATGGCCAAAACAGCCACTTTACACTACTTTTCGATACTTAACAACAACATACAGGCACACACGAACAAGCGACGCTCTCCTTCTTGTGGCCGGAGATGCGGGGCGTCGGTCCAGCCGGCTGTTGTTTACAATGCGTCGGACCGACGCCTCGCACAAGAAGCTCACAGGCTTTCAACCACTGGGTGTTCAAGAGCCCTTCCGGGTACCTGTTACAGTATATGCTTTTTTATGGGCGTTCAAGAGCCCTTCCGTGGTGAGAGGGTTAAGCACATCATTTCTACTTATAGTAACCGTACTTAACCTATTTTCTATACTATCGCTATATACCTTACGGACTTCTGGAATCTGTGCCAAATTTTGATTAGTGAAAACGGATAGAAACTGACTATTTAATGTACTGCACATTTCTAAATCATTTTCTGTCATTTCTCCTATCGAAGTTTTAAGGGGGCCTATTTTATCTCTAACTTTAGATTTATATAGCTGGTAAAAAGCCTTAGGGTTATTTTTTGAGTCATTGGCTATCCTGATTTCATAATTTCTTTTGTCTGTCCTTATACCTTTTTTAACCTCTCTTGATAGATTCTGATAGTAAGCAAGTAGGTGAATTTCGCCTTTCTTAATTTTTCTATATATTCCTCTCTTTTTTCCTAGAAGGTCTAATAGTCTATTATTCATCCATTTGGGTTGGTTCTGTGTTGATCTAAATTTTCTTTTGGGGATACTGTATATTTATTTTGCGCATTGTGGAGTGAAGAAATAAAATTATTATATGTACCGGGTAGCTGTCAAATTATCCTGAGTTAAGACAGGTATCTGAGAGAGAGTATGTTCATTAGCGCACCTGGGTCCACTTAATAGTTTAACCATAGGATCGACTCTTAAGGCTCTTCTTAATCCACCATAATTGGCTTTTCTGAAATCTGGGATAAGTGTCGTATTCTCTTTAGCCTTTCCTGTCCATTGTATGTTAAAATAAATTGATTTATGATCACTATTTCCTAGTTGGTCTCCTATCTCTACATTATTTATCATTTGTTCATTATTACTGAGAACTAAATCGAGGATATTATTACCTCTAGTAGGCGAGTCTATGAATTGAAATAAAAAACTATCCTGTACCGCCTCAATAAACTCTTTTGAATCTGAGTCGCCGATTTGATGCTGCCAATCAATATTCGGAAAATTAAAATCCCCCATAATGCACACATTGCTAAACCTTGATGCTATTTCCACTTCCTGCCATAAAGCTGTACCTTCGTTTCTACTCATATTTGGTGGTCTATAAATAACTCCAATAATTATGGTTTCACTACCTTCGCTAACCTCTACCCAAACACTTTCGTTATCAGTATTTAGTCTAATACCTGATTTAATACAGCTTTTTAACCCTCCAGCCCTGGCTATGTATTATATATATATTCCTCGAAACCCGGGTGTTTTGGCCGAAAAACGTCTAGGCTAGGCTACCGTATATTCGTTAATCAGACTGCTTCCCGCATTCCCGCGCATCCCCAAGCGTAGCTGTGTTATTTACCTGTAGAATGGCATTAAGTAGAGCTCTCTAAGTCAACTGGTTGAGCTGTGATGATGATTTCATTGGAGATAACTTTATGGCCAAATCAGCCACTTTACACCACTTTTCGATACTTAACAACAACATACAGGCACACACGAACAAGCGACGCTCTCCTTCTTGTGGCCGGAGATGCGGAGCGTCGGTCCAGCCGGCTGTTGTTTACATGCGTCGGACCGACGCCTCGCACACCAAGCTCACAGACTTTGACCTCATGGGTGTTTAAGAGCCCTTCCGGGCAGCTCGTGTATGCTTTTTTATGGGCGTTCAAGAGCCCTTCCGGGAACAGAGGGTAAAGAACTCCTGGCAAACACTGCTATTCCGCCGCCCCTCCTACTTGTTCGGTCGCGTTTAAACAAACTATATCCTGGTACAGTATATGGAATTCTGCTAAAAAATGTCTTTATTCTGTATTAATCCATGTTTCAGTCAGTGCTATAATGTCTATATTTTCGTTGCTAACAAGTGCTCTAAGTTCATCCATTTTGTTACATAAACTCCTACAGTTTGTATAATATAATCGCAATGAATTTATTTTACTGGTATCGGATTTACCTTTATTTCTACCTGAATTCCCATCTTCTGTTACACCTTCATTATTTCTACTAGCAGTACAATTAAAATCCTGTGACTGATATTTTCTATTCCTATCTGATGTACCAGTACGGCAATTTACCCTATCTAGACAATTATTCTTACTCATATTCTCAGGCTTTACTTTCAGCGAAACCCCGCGACAATCCTATCTATTGACCTAGCTAAATTTGCCACCCCTAGCCGAGAAAGATGAACCCCGTCCTGTGCGTACAACTGATTTTTACCATAGAAACGGGTCCAGTTATCAAGGAATGGTATTGCATTTGCATTGCAGTATTTTTCCAGCCGACAATTGATACCAATTGCCCTAGATGACCATTTTGTTACATAGTTACGTGTGTAGCGAGTGAGAGAGGGTGGAGTAGTGTGGAGTACATGTCAGTGGGCCCACGACGGTCGTGGCGAGCGGTCATGAGGCAACCTACGCTCCTCCCACCGCTCCGCTCTCTCTCAGAGCTAATATTGCGCCAAAATTGCACACAGACTTAAGTCGGGCCCCGCCACATAGTCCAGATTTTTCGATACAGACTTAAGTCGGGCCCCGATAGACAGGGGTTAATACCAAGAGTCTGGCATCAATCCTTATTGTCGAAGATGTCACACTACGGCCTAGCATCATTAGTTCCACTAATTTCTTCTTATCTTCATAACAGAAAAATATGTGTAATGGTAGATGGCCTTTATTCTCAATTTCACTCAATAAATGCTGGTGTTCCCAGGGATCAGTTTTGTCCCCAACTCTGTTCCTCATTCATATCAATGATCTCATATCTACCACTCATAATCCAATACATTCCTACGTAGATGACTCAACACTCCACAGTTCCTTCACATTTACCAATTCTTTCACCCAATCCGATCTTATAAATTAAAAAAAAAAACCTGCAATTTCTCTGAACCAGGACCTTTCTAGAATTAACCTCTCGGCTGCACATGGGGGGTATGAGACACCACACTCCTGTGCTGACGTATTTGAGCTGTTCCTATCACTAACATCGTTATTTTACCTTAAATAGCATTAATACTTATCCATATGTGCCTATTATAGGTTGATTATAAAGGTATTAACCTGTTACAACAATAAAACAAGTGGAAACAGCGTTTGGATAGTCAAAATCGGCGATACAGGCCGGGAGTTACATAATGTATGGCTGAGGCAACCTCCCTTCCCACCACTTTTCCCCACGTCTGGAGAGAGACTGTCGATCGATACTCTCTCTCTCTCTCTCTCTCTCTCTCTCTTGCACTCGCTTGCTAACAGTGATGACAATGCCCTGCTTGCAACTCGCTAATGTTAGCACGAAAATAGACCATAGGATAAGGGAATAACAGGGAAAATAGGTGATAACTGAAGGAGGTGAGGAAAGTGGGGAAGGAGGGGAGGTGGAGGAGTGATATTTGGCATGGCCCAGGGGCAATAATACTCTTAAGAGTCTTCCCGCAGTTCCCGGGTTAATGAATGGGGACAAAAGAATCTAGTTTCCTTTAATGCACAGAATACCAAGTACTGTACATTCAATTTTCTAACCGACAGAATCTCACTGACTCCCATATATTTTTTAATGATGTAAATATTCCCACTTCCCCTAGTATTGACATTCTCGGTGTAACATTAACTACTAACTTGAGCTGGACACATTATGTTAGAAGCATTGCTAAGAATGCCTCTAAAAAACTGGGACTCCTGTACAGAGTTCGAGAATTCTTCACTGACGAGCAGTTGGCCGCAATATATAAAAGTCATGTGCGTTCTCAGATGGATTACTGTTCACCTCTGTGGAGTGGAAGTGGAGTGGTTGCATTGAGGCAGTTGGACAAAATTCAAAATAAAGCTATTAGATTAATCAATAACCCTGTAATCACACAGGACCTTCCTACATTATCCATACGAAGAAACGTTGCATTCCTTGCATTATTCTACAGATATTTTCACAGCAATTGTTCCGAGGAACTTGCTTCAATTGTGCCGCCTCTCCACATCTTTCCCCGTAGAACTAGGACAGCTGAGAGCGCCCATGAATTTACACTTTCTCCTCCACAATGCAGAACTTCTGCTTATCAAAATTAATTTATCCCTAAAACTACTCTTTGGAATTCACTTCCCTCGAGTTGCTTTCCACAAACTTACAATCTACAAAAATTTAAATCCAGTTGTTACAAACATTTTATGAATGGAGGATGCCTTTAGGCACATGGACCTTTTTGTTTTATCTGTGTTTTTCCTTCCTCCGTTCATTGTCAAAAAAAAAAAAGGACTGTCGCATTTTACTATTTTCCCATTATCCATCAATCTTAAGACACAGCCCCCGATAGTGGGGAGGGCTATGAAGATCAGGGAAATTGCGGGGTAAAAGGCGTAAATAAAGGGGTAATATTGGAAGAACTCTGAAAACACAATATTTAAAAGTAACAAAACCTGTAAATGGAAAAACCCGAGCCAAGTTTTGACCAAACTTGGCTCGGGTTTTTCAATTTTTCAGAGTCCAAAATCACAGTAACCTCATTTCGAAAGTTGGCTCGGGCTTTTTGTTTTTCAACGTGGATAAAGCCAGTAAGAATGTGGTTAAACTTAACCTAACCTAACCTAACCTAACCTAACCTAACCTAACCTAACCTAACCTAACCTAACCTAACCTAACCTAGTATAATGGGTGGGGGCTGCCGCCCCCACACCCTAGCTAAATCCATGAAATCCGAGCCAAGTTTTGTCATTAACCTAACCAAATAACCTAACCTAACCTAACCTAGTATTATGGGGTTAACATTAGCCTAACCTAACCTAACCTAACCTAGTATAATGGGTGGGGGCTGCCTCCCCCACACCCTAGCTAAATCCATGAAATCCGAGCCAAGTTTTGTCATTAACCTAACCAAATAACCTAACCTAACCTAACCTAGTATTATGGGGTTAACATTAGCCTAACCTAACCTAACCTAACCTAGTATAATGGGTGGGGGCTGCCGCCCCCACACCCTAGCTAAATCCATGAAATCCGAGCCAAGTTTTGTCATTAACCTAACCAAATAACCTAACCTAACCTAACCTAGTATTATGGGGTTAACATTAGCCTAACCTAACCTAGTATTATGGGTGGGGGCTGCCGCCCCCACACCCCCGCTAAATCCCTTAAATCCGAGCCAGCTTTTGCCAAAAAAAACCCGAGCCAACTTTCAAAATGAGGTTACTGTGATTTTGGACTCTGAAAAATTGAAAATCCCGAGCCAAGTTTGGTCAAAACTTGGCTCGGGTTTTTCCATTGTCAGGTTTTGTTACTTTTAAATATATAGGGTAAGGTGGGGTGAATCCGCCGTGAAACGTGTTTTTTTAATAACAGCATCCAACTGAATCAGAAAGGCGGCTTTCTAGGGCCTTTCCTAGCTGATGCTGAGAGGATTGGGTTCTAGTCATGTGGTGATGGGCTGGTCTATCAGAGTGAGAACTGAGCGATCTCTGCCATACCCATAGCTTACTCTGACTGTTCCTTTAACTTATATATTTTCTAGATCTCAAGTGACCGTGTCTTTTCCGTGGATTGACCTCCCAATCTACCAAGATTGGAAGCCAAAGCGTCACATTTTTCCCTTGCCCCTCAACTTTCTCTTCATAATTGCTGAGGGGCACAGGGCCCTGGGTGGGGCTTATGTTTCCCGGGCGTTTCCGCACCCTCCTCAGCTCCCCGCCATGGAGTGGCTTCGGTCACCCAGGCTTTATTGTGGTCGGCAGGGAGGGTTCTGTGGGGGCGCTCGGTTATGGCCTTGGAATTGCTCGGGGCCTTGGGGCTGTTCGGCCAGGCAGCTTGGGGAACAACAACAACTGAATCAGAATTCAGAATTTTTTGTTACAGGTTTGTGTGCAGGAAAGCGAAAATGTTAAAACATTTTCGCTTTCCTGCACACGCTCATATCATTTTTATTTGAAAAAACAAAACATTAAGGTTTGTAATGGGTGGCGAAAACCGTTACTCGCGCGGCGGATTCACCCCGCCCGCCGGGGTTATATATTATCGATGATTTAATCCTGCCACGGCGATTTTACCCCCAATTAAGTAACAATTAAGATGTTTTATTATTAGATTGATATAATCCAAGTATTTTGGTATAATTATATAATTATATAGTATTATATATTTATATAATTATAGAATTTAGAAAATTATATAATTATATATATTTTTGCCTGAATTTTTTTTTTTTTTTTTTAGTTTCCACTTAGAAATCACAGACAACCATCTTGTAACGAAAAAAAAGTGTATTGGGAGATGTAAAGTCGCCGCAAAGTCGCCGCCACAAAAAATGTTCAAGACCGCTTACATATTTTTCAGTTTGAAATATTATGGAAAAATATTTTTCTTCGTTAAATAAATTACAACTACGCATTTTTGTGTTCTATCATCATCTACACATACTATAAACATACCTAGAATCAATTCCATAAGTATTTGGATTTATGACGAATTGTTTTAGACAAGTATCTTACGTCCGCGGCGATTCCACCCCCCGGCGGATTCACCCCACCTTACCCTACATATATGGAGCCCACACCTGGTTCGCATATTCCAGGTGCGGCCTAACCAGTGCTGTATAGAGATTCCTGAAGATTTCTTCGTCAAGTGACACAAATGTCCTTATCAGCCCTACTTTTCTATTGGCTTTGTTTATCTTTGCCGCTAAATGAAATGTTCTGAGAAATTTAACTTATTGTCTATCACTACTCCTATATCCTTTTCTGCATTCACTTCCTCCATCGCGTCATACATACTGTATCCTACCTTGTCTATCTTGCTTGTCCCAATCCGCATGTACTTGCATTTTTTTGGATGAAAAGGCATTAACCAATGCTCAGACCATCCCTTCATGCCCTCCACATCTCCTTGAAGCAAACCCACATCTTCCTTACTCCTCACTTTTCTATACAGCTTAGTGTCATCCGCATACAGGTATACCTCACTTCCATTAGTTATAACTTCAGGTAAGTCGTTGATAAATATAACGAACAGTAGTGGTCCCAACACAGATTCCTGAGGTACCCCACTTGTAATTTCCCTCCACCCCGAGCCTATTCCATTCACCAGTACCCTCTGTCTCCGATCTTTCAGGAAGGCTTCTATCCATTTCACACATTTCTCCCCTATATTATAGCTTCTAACTTTCTCTATTAACCTTTTATGTGGGACCTTATTGAAGGCCTTCATAAAATCGCAATATACCACGTCTATTACATCACCATCCTCTAGAACTTGCATCCAATCATCTACCACCTTGATTAGCTGTAGTACCGTCGACCTCCCCAGCAAGAATCCGAACTGTCTCCCACTGAAAAGTTGGTTTGATTTCATATGCTCCATTATTCCTTCTCTAATTACCGTTTCCATTAGTTTACACACAACACTTGTCAAACTGACTGGTCTATAATTTCCTGGGTCATTTCTCTTTCCCTTCTTAAATATAGCTGTTATGTTCGCCTCTCTCCAGTCTATCGGGATTTGTCCTGTATTAAACGATACCTCAAATAACATTTTTAATGGCTCTACTAACATCTCACCTCCTTCCTTTATGATTCTTGGGTGTATCCCATCCGGTCCCGGTGACTTACTTCTGTTCATTTTTTCTATAGCCCTTCTTATTCTAGCATGGGAAAACTCTATTAGTTCTAGTGCCGGTGCCTGTTTGATGGGAATAGTAGGCACTACATCATCTGACTCCACTGTTAGTACCCCCCCAAAGTATTTCTCCAGCACCTCTGCTTTCTCCTTATCAGTCTCCGCTCTACTCCCATCATCCAACCCCCCTACCAGCTCTGGGATCCCTACTCTTCTTGTTAACTTTTTACTGGATGTACTTCCAGAATATTTTTGGATTATCCTTCACGTTTTTTGCAATCTCTCTCTCCCTCTCCTTCACCCCCCTCCTTGTCTCCCACCTTATTTTATTGTTTATTTGTCTACGTTCCAAATCCACTACATTAGCTTCTATACTAGACCCCCTTTTTTTTTTTAACACTTTTAATCTATCCCACAATCGTTTCTTTCTTCTTATCAAAGTCCACAGCTTTCTTTTCATTGGTAATTCTGGGTTCGCTCTTTTCCTCAATTTTGTTTTATCCTTAAATTCCCTTACTGGTACACATTTGGATATAGCATCCTCCAGTTTGACTCTAATCTTCCTCCACATTCCTTCAGCGTCTTCACCGTTCAAGTATTCCCCCCAGTCAATGTCCAAACACCTTCTCAGCAGCTCATAATCTTCTCTGTCATACATGTATATTTGTCTATTGCTTCTATTATCCCTCTCTGTTTTAATATTGCAACTAAAACTTATACAGGCATGGTCACTACGACCTATAGGGCTATCCACATTGACATGTTCCACTATATCCTCCTCATTGCTAAAAATTATATCAAGTACACTCCCCTGCTGCATCTCTATATCTTGTCATCTCCGTAATATGTTGCATTAAAAAACAATCTCTCACTTTCTCTATAAACTTGTTTTCCAGGCTACACTGTCCCACTGGAGTAGTACAATTTGCCCAGTTGATCCTTGGCAAATTGAAATCTCCAATCAAAATCTTATATTTGTTCTCTCTATTATCTATTTCCTCCATTGCTTTCAGTAGGTTATCATCCTCTTCCCTACTATTATTTGGGCTTCTATATATAGAGGCAATTAGAATTGACCCTCTTGCACATTTTACTTCAATACACAAATACTCACAATACTGCTGTCTCATATCCACCTCATTTACCTTGAGCTCTTTTCTTACACAAATAAACAGTCCTCTTCCAACCTCTGCTCTAATAGCATTCCTCTCATACAACTCAAAACCCTCCAAACTATACTCCACCAGTTCCCTTTCAATTCTATCATTTTTTGGTCTTACTTCCTGTAGGGCTATGACATCAGGTTTTTCCTCTTCATCCTGCAACCTACATATCAGTTCTCTTTTCTTGTCCTGGGTAAACACATCAACATTACTAAACATAATCCTTAATCTTTCTACCATTCCTTCAGCAGCTACATAATCCCGCTCCTCCTGTCCGTGCCCTACTCCCCCCCTCACACTACCGGTACTGGGTCTGCAGTTTCTTCTCCTGTCTCTCCCCGAGATGCTTCCACCCTGCTCTCCACCTCTGCCACAACTTCTGTCACATTCTCTTCCCTCCCAGCTCTCCTTCTCCCTTCTATTCGTATAAACCACTTCTTCAATTTCCCGTCCCTCACTCTCCAGAAAAACTTCTTCTTATCCTCCTCACCCAACTTTCCATTTTCCTCATCAGCCTTTTCCTGTAGTTCCTTTATTTGTTGTCTTTGTTCTATGCTCAAATCCTTCTTTAATCTTATATGTTTCAGTTCTTCATTTGTGTTTAGTCTCCAACTAAAATTTGTCACTGTCTCTACCACTGCCCTGGTTTTAAACTGCACCCTTATAGGACTCATCTCCCCCCTTCTATATCTACCTATCCTACTGACTTCCTCCACCTGCCCATCCCATCCACATCCATCTACATCAACAGCTTTCATGACCTCCTTCACTTTCTCCATATCTCTCACTTTCCTCACTCCATTATCATTCATATGAGCCTCTATATCTCCATGCATGATTACACCTCTATCCCTGTCCATGGCCTCCCTCACGACACTCTCCTTGTTCTTCATGACACCTACGACTGCACTCTCAACACTTTTTTTTGTCTTATTCATTTCCTCCTTTTGTTCTTTCACAATTTCCTCCAAATCCTTAACTTTCTGTTCACCTACCACCGTCCATGCAGTTGACTCCTTCACTTCCTTGAATCGTCCTTCGTATTCCTTCAGCTGCTCCTTTAATGCCATATTCTCTGCTCCTAATTCCTCTACCCTTTTTAATACCATCTCTAGGTTCTTATTAGCTTCCGAAATAGGCCCACATTCGCTTCCTTCACTAAGCCTAGGCATATTCCCTGCCCCACCCGACGCACCACATAGTTCGCACAATACCTTGATTTTCTCACCAATGTCCCCCTTCCATTTCTCCGTTTCACTCTTCCACTTTTCCAGATCCTTCACAACATTAATAATCTCTTCTACCTTCTTATCTGTACTCCTAAACCCACGAAACCGTTCTAACCTATCTTCCGCCTCCGAAATTTCCGCCGTTCCATCCGCCATGTTTGTTTACAATCACTTGCCTGATATGTGTGGTATTTTAAGTTGTGGCTGCATCTTGTACATCGTATGTTTGTAGGGTGTAAATATGTATTTCTGTCCCTGTCCACTAAATTGTCTGTGTATTTGTCTACAAGGGGGTCTAGATTAATGTCTTGTTTGAGCAAAGTGACTGAAGTAGTACAGTATATTTATTAGTGGCCCCTTCATCATTGACGATGCGCCTTAACATTGTTTATGGCCAATCTTTGAACTCTAGCTTGCTGTTCAAACTTCCCGCCCCGGGAGAGATCAAAATACGATTGCCACACATCGTGAGCGAAACACTCTTAAAAAAACACTCACAGACTCGTCCTTTATGATGTGGGTACCACTACTAGAAAAAACTAGTAAAAAATAATAAAATACAAAATTTAAACGTGATCTTGGCATTGCGCTTCTCATGCGTCTGCTGTTTGGGTACAGTACGCCACACTCCTCGTAGCACTTGTTCCTCCTTATTCTCCCCAGGCCTGTAGTGACTGGACGTGTGTCCCCGGCACTCCTGCCTACCATTGTGCATCACCTCTCCTCGGTGGTGGTGAGTCTTTGCTCATTTGTACATGAAAGTGCTGAGGACAGGTTAGCTTTATAGACTAGGTGTAGGCTGAAGTGTTAAATACGGGCCCTGGAGACTGTTTTTCTGGGTCTAAGCAATCGTGTTAGGCGGAGTCCTCGTGATAAGGCGAGGCTCCCCACGTGTTCTTATTCATTATCCTAGCTCACTATTAGTTCACTATATAGTCATGAGGCTTCTTTTAGGGTGAATTGGAGCCTGTTGCTCGGTCCCTTCAGGGTGTGCAACAAGTATGCCACGTGGGCTAGTGCCTTTGGATTTTCTCACTTAGCTGAGGGGTCCGGTACGGAGCCATACTGCTCTGCAATCTACTCTTTGTGTTTTCTACGTGTTGGTGTGGTCGACGCTGGTTCGCAGGTTTGTGCAATAATGACTGAATTCATCGCCGCTTGCTCCCATCTAGTTGGCCTCATTAGGTTGCATATATATATGGTTAGGGTGTGTTATTATTGATTATTGATGTTTATTCATGTACTGTATATATAACCATGCCATGTATGTACATGTTCATTCCTATATTTTGGAGGGTTGGCCCTTCCGGCGGGATTTTTATTCAAGTGAGACTTACATAACAACGTGTCTCTGGGTGTTTCACGTGGTTTTTCCGCCGGGAAACACTCGGAGTTATGTTAAAATTCAGTTTTTCCACGCTTGGTGCTGGATTGTAATGGATTTTGTTTGTTTTGCTTATGGCGTATAGTATGATTTCGGCTGAGCCTATCCATTCCTCCGTTCTCACTCTCACTCTCTCAATCACTACCCTACTGTACACCTTTCCTACTACGCTTAGAAGACATATTCCTCGGTGGTTACCACACACTCCTCTTTCTCCTTTGCCCTTTTATAGGGGACTATTATACCAGTCTTCCAGTCATCGGGTGCATTCCCCTTCTCCCATGCTAGTTTGCACATTTTCCATACCCATTCGATCACTATCTCACCACCATACCTCAACATTTCCCCACACACTCCATCTGTTCCTGGTGCTTTCCCCAACTTCACTCTTTTCATGGCTTCCCACACTTCTGACCTCCTGATCCTCACCTCCTCCTCCACCACTTCTCTTCTTCTCCCTCCCATACCATATCCAACTATATTTGCTGGCTCTTGATTCCTTACATTTAGCAACTCGTTGAAGTACTCCCTCCATCTTTCCACTCTCCCTTGCTTCTCGGCTAGCATTCTCCCATTCTTATCTTTCACACCCTTACTGTTTCCCTTGCTACCCTAACTTTCTTGACTTCTTTCCAGAACAGTTTCTTACACTCCCTCCATTTTACACTCAGATTCCTTTCATAACTACTGGGCACAATTATAGGACTGAAAGTGAGTGTAAAGTAACAAGTCTTGGTGAATTGATTGCCAAAATCAAGCACAGCCTTTTTGCTACCTTACAGCTGGTCGTTGTTGTTGTTGTTGTTGTTGTTGTTGTTGTTGTTGTTGTTGTTGTTCCCTAAGCTGCCTGGCCGAACAGCCCCGAGTCCCTGAGGAAGGCCATGGCCACTATCGGGCTTTCCCACAGAGCTCTCATAGAGTGTAGATTGTGTTGTTGGCGTAAGTGGTTGTTTGAAATGCAGCCTTCTATGATGTGTTTAATGGTATGGGGTGCTGTGTCACATCCCGGGCAGGCGTCGACAACGGAGTCATCCAGTCTCTTCTGATAGCTCAGGAGAGCTGGATGGTGTCCGCATCTCAGCCTGGCCAGGTGGACTCTGTCCTCGCGAGGGAGGGAAGATTCGGAAGGATGGATTTCGGGAGGTCGTGCATGCAGCTGCGTGTTGTCTGTGAGTGAGTGGATGGATTGGCGAGAGATATGAGTATGGATGTGCTTCTGGAAGTTGGTTCGGGGTGGGCAGGGAGGGAGAGAGGATGGTCTGCTGGTCGTTGTAGAGGTAGCTCGTTGATATTTTCAGGGCTTTGTTCCTTCCAATTCCATAGTCTAGTAATTCAAATTTCTCCTCATTTAGGACAATGTTATATGCCAACACCCAGTTTAGTACTTTATTTAGTAGCAGTCTCGGAGTTTCCAACGTAGGGCTTATGATCTCAGCCGCTACCACAGCGGGCCAATTTATCGGTACTCACGCGAAGTAACCAAATAATCTCTAGAGTTGCACCTCAATTCACTACTAGGCACGTTGTACACACTCCGAGACGACTAGGAAAGAAGAGATAGCGAAGGAGAGAAAGAATTATTATAGTTACCCATTTAATCTAGCTGCTCTCCTCTGAGCCATGCTCCATGTTCTATGAGCCTGCGCCAGGACCTGCCAAAGTATCGAGGTATCAAGTAATCAGTTTAGATTGGATGGGCATAACTTTATGGCAAAAATACGGTTTTGACAACCCGTAAGGGAAGGAAGGAAAAACTACTATTTATTGGTGGCTCCTTACGTCAATGACGTAAGAGCCTATGGTAATATGGCCTCGTTCCGGGCTCCTCTGAGCCCGGGTTAATCCTGATCACTACGGTCGAGAACCAATATCTTCTTAGGGGGTACCCCTTAATCATTCCTAAGGTACGTCATTGAGACGGAGCCACTGAAAAGTGAAAAATAAAAGGAAAAGGAATAGTACAGTTCGAACGCCGCGCCACTTGCGCATTCGGGTCTTCCTCTGTTCCCATGAGCATGCCCTGATATCCCAGTTGACCTTGAACTGGCCTCTAAAGCATATACCAAATTGAGCATGTGAATGGGAAGGGGATGGAGGGAGGGCAATTTCGTCATTGACTTCAGGAGCCACCAATAAATAGTAGTTTTTCCTTCCTTCCCTTACGGGTTGTCAAAACCGTAATTTATTGGTGGCTCCTTACGTCAATGACGTAAGAGCCTAGCATATCACGACCGGTGGAGGGACCTTCAGATGCTCTTTAGCTATAAACAAAATAAAAGGAAGACTGAAAACTAATATATGAACTGTGACATGTATTTACTTATAAAAGGTATACAGTATAAGGCGGGTACCATTAACCCTTATTTAGCGGCGAGCAACATAAGTCGAGTTAAATAAAGCTGGACTATGTGGCGGCGCTCGACATAACTCGAGTGGCAATTTCAGCACGTAATGTGGCTGAGAGAGAGAGACAAGTGGTGGCAGGAGACTAGCGAGCGTATGACTGCTCCAGACCACCGCGGCGAACCTACTGACACAAATCTCAGCTCCCTCCTCCCTCTCTCACTCGCTACATACTCAATTATGTTCTGAAAGTACCGAATTACCTGCTTTTTGCACTCGCGTTGCACGGTTATTGCAAGAAAACTATCCATCATACAAGGATCGTTATGGTGTCATTCGAAAGCTCTGTTTATGCCCTTTCAGGGATAGGTACTTGTTTTACGTTCTGGGTCTTATTTAGGCATGAAAATGATCACGTAAACAGCCCTATTTTGGCTAAAAACACCCCGCTGTGCGGTACACATAAATAAACCGCATAGGCCGCTCGTAAGGTGTTAAAAGAAGCCTTATTTCATAGAAACAGAACTATTGAGATGTGAATACATACTGGTAATCTATCTCATAAATTTAGCGTAAAATCTAAAATAATGTTCAACATTTGTAGTTGCAATAGACATAGGTATTGCTATGTAATAGATATCATGTGGTCATAACATTCTTGTTATATGTTTCAGATTGTGTGACCTGCCTTTTCGTCATGGGACTTCAACACGCCCCCCTCTTTTCTTTCCATTTAAAGTGACTGGCAGGGCACACTCTCTCTTATGCTGTTGGACTGGTAATAAAAGTGCTGAATCAGATACAACAGACTACTTAATGCCCTCAAGGGGTATGTTCTTGCCTTAAAGCTATGCATGGTAAATTGGGTCTCTCCAGGTGTACTGACAGATATCTGGATAGGAAAGTATTGCTCGAGGACCAGAGACCCGTTTGAGAGATATCTTCTACTGAAAAGTTGTTGAGGAACCTGATGGTAGTGGCCCACTTGCGGACGTCGTGAGCTTTGGCAATCACCTGGGGATCTGCCTCCTTAATTACATCTACTATTGTGGATGCTAAAACTTTTTTCCCCAACCTTGTTGAGCCATCTGGAGAAACCCATAAATGTTCCTTATTTCTAGGGATAACAGACTTAAAGTAGGTATATAATGCTTTCACAGGACATAGTGCATGGTGTATCCTTCCTTTTTTCAAGGCAGGAATGGAGAAAGGTGTAAAGATATGTTCCTGGTGCTCGTTTTTTGCAATAAAATCTGGTGCAGGTGCAATATGTACAGAGTCGTTATTAGGGGCAAACCGTAGACAGTTTGGGGACCTTGCCATGGCCGCCAATTCTGAGACCCTATGGCCAGTCGCTAGGGCCATCAGAAATACACACTTCTTGAGTTTCTTCTCTATGTTTGGTTTCACCGAGTAGGGCTTAGACTGTAATAATGTTAGGACCCTCGAGATTGACCATTGAGGAAGTAGTTGACGATTTGGGGCTCTGAGTTTGAAGCAAGCTCTCATAAACCCTTGTTCGTCTTTCTGGGGTAAGGATAGACCGGTAAGTGTGAGGAAGGGTTCCTTCACTGCCGACAGGTGGTTTCTAAGTGTGTTAACTGTTAGATTCTTAGTTTCAAACAAGTAATTTAGGTATTTCAATAACAAGGAAGCTGATGGGTTCTTCTGGTTAGTATCTACAATCCACGTTGTAAATTGTTTCCAGTGAGAGCTGTATTGTCTCAGGGTGGAAGCTGTGTACTGATTTGTGAGCTTGTCCGTGACTTCCTCGTCGTAGGACGGGAGCCACTTGGATTTGAGAATGTCCACATAGCAAAATTGAGCGAGGTCTGCAGGTTCCCAATTTCTTCCAAGTGGAAATCTGTTAGGGGGAGTTGCAGGGGGTTGTCGCACCATTGAGTAAGTTGAGTGTACCACGCTTGAGTAGGCCACATTGGAGCGACCAGGGTTACTTGTCCCTGGAACGATCTGAGGTGGTGAATGACTTTGCACATTAGTGAGGTGTCTGGGGGTGGGAAGAGGTAAATCGATGTCCATCTGTTCCAGTCTACTGTGAAGGCATCCGGGCCTCCCTCCCGTGTCTTGAGGTCCCGAGAAATGTGAGCCTGGAGCTTCGTTGATTGAAGAGATGCGAACAGATCGATTTGTGGTGAAAATGGTAGCACTAATTGGTTGAACGTTTCTTGTTTGAGGGCCCATTCCACTGAAGTGCTCTTTCCCCTGGATAGAGCGTCGGCCCATAGATTGGAGACCCCTGGTAGGTATGTTGCGTGGATTACTATGGAGTACTTCTGGGCTAGAAAGAATATCTTTTCTGAGAGGTCTTGAAGGATCCTGGACCGGGTGGAGCCTTGTTTCTTTAAGCAAGTTACGGAAGCCATGTTGTCCATCCGGAACGCTATTGATCTGGAGGTCAATGACGTCGCATGGTCCCTGAGAAAGAATAGAGGAACTGCTAGCTCTATGGCATTGATGTGATACTGACTTAGTGTGGTCCATTTCCCGTGGTTCTGATGGCCTTCCGTTGACTGGTAGCCCCATCCTATCAGGCTCGAGGCATCTGTGTCTATCCATAAGGTGGGAGGTGGATCTGACCAGTGTGTCACCGATTCCCGTACTTGAGAACTTGTCCAAAAAGCCAGGAGATGTAGGATCCTCTTTGGGATGGCGAGCGGGTAATTGTGAGGTGTTAGAGGGAAGGCTTTGTTGCCTAGCCAGATTAGTCTCTTCAGTCTGAGGCGGCCTAGGGGTACTGTCATTTGTACCCAATTTAGTGAGCCCATCAAAGATTCCCAAAGTTTCCTGGTGATATTCTTCGCATGTAATACTCTGAACAGTTTTAATTGTAGACGTTTGGCATTGGCTGGGCTCTGCTTTATCGTTTGGAGTTGTGTGTCCCAGATTAAGCCTACCCATTCCGCTGATTGTGAGGGGGTGAGCATTGACTTCTCCAGGTTCACTCTGAAGCCCAGCTTTGTAACATGTTGTACTACTTTTACGGTTTGTTCTTGGCATTGGAGAGGTGTGGACCCGAGAATCAACCAGTCGTCTAGGTAGAACAGGATTTTTACTCCATTTTCGAGTAGTGGGAGGAGAGCTTGTTTGACTATCTTGGTGAAAATTCTGGGGGCTATGTTCAGACCGAAGGGCATTCTGGTGAACATTACTGCTTTGTTTCTGAATGGGATAGCTAGGAACTTTTGGTATCTCTTTGCTATTGGGATGTGCCAGTAGGCGTCTTTTAGGTCCAGGGTAATTATCCAGGCCTTTGGTTGTAGTACTAGCCTTACTTGGGAGATAGTTAGCATTCTGAATTTTGTATTGTGAATTGACTTGTTGAGAAGGAACATGTCTATCACGGGTCTTAGTTGACGGCTGTCTCTTTTTGGGACGAGGAACATGCGTGACAGAAACACTGGTGTGCCCTCTGGAGGGTGAGTGAGAACTTTGTCTGTTAACATTTGGTTTATCACTGTTACCAATTCTGGAGATAGCTGTATCTTGTTGGGCTGAGCTCTGAGGTGGGGTCTTGCTAGCCATTTCCATGTGAGGCCCTTCTTTACCACTCTCTTTGCCCAGGATCTTTGAGGCCAATGCTGGAAATGTTCCCTGAATTGGCCTGTTGAATGCCGGGCCATTTCTTGGTTGATGGCCTCTTGGAAAGTCAGTTTTTTGGATCCTGGGTCGTTTGGTGAGAGTTGGTGGATTGGTGGTGACCTTGTGGTTTCTGGTGGTTGGGAGTATGGCGTCCTGCTTGATGAGTTTGACGTCCTGTATGTTGAGGTCTTTGTTGTGACCCGTGGTTTTGTTGTTTTGGTGGAGGTCGTGTGTAGGGTGATGGTTGGGTCCTTGGTGAGCCTCGACCTCTGACCTGGTAGTGTCCTCTGTGCCCTCTGTTGCTTGATGAGTTACCCCTGTGCGTCTGAAATGTACGAGGGGTATATTGGCGAGGGGAGAACTGGCTCTTCCCCCTTCCCCGGTGATGGTGAGAGTGAGGGTGGAACCTACTAGGGTGGCCTTGCCTATATGCTTGAGGCTGTCTTGACGTTGCTATCTCAGGTCGTAGTAGTAGGGAGTGGACTTCGTTCCATGTTGTTTGGGGCATTAATATGCTGGTGAATAGGGGTGAGAGGAGGACTCGAGCGGCGATATCTTTTGGCATTTTCTTGGACAAGTGGATGCGTATTTTTTTTTTTTTTTTTTTTTTTTTTTTTTTTAAAGAGACAATGAACGGAGGAAGGAAAAACACAGATAAAACAAAAAGGTCCATGTGCCTAAAGGCATCCTCCATTCATAAAATGTTTGTAACAACTGGATTTAAACATTTGTAGATTGTAAGTTTGTGGAAAGCAATTAGAGGGAAGTGAATTCCAAAGAGTAGTAGCTCTGGGGATAAATGAATTCTGATAAGCAGAAGTTCTGCATATATATCTTGTCTTGCTCTGGCTGCTTCATAAATAGCAGTCTTGACATCACCCGTGGTCATTAGAGAGTTGACAAGAGATGCTCTCCTGATGAGATGGAGAGCTGTTCTGGATTTTTGTTCAGCGATGGAATCTGCCACCTGTCTCATGGAATTAGAGAGCTTCTGCCATGTGATGAAGCTTGATAGCAGTCTGTGGGCTTTTTGGCATAGTCTAAAGTCCTTGTCGATTAGTGTTGGAGTAGGCGTCGAGATCATGGGGTCATTGGATGGCTTGCATACTATCTTTGGGGCTCTGAGATAATCCCAGAACCCCTGGGGAATGGAGTCGGAGTTGTGCACATACATTGTGGCAAACTGGTGATCATCTTGTGGGATTCTTTGGGGTGTAGTATCCATACTGGAAAGGGCAAATTTTTCTGCCCCATATACCCATTCAGACCAAGGGCCATAGCCTAAGGATGAAACCTCCAGCATGGGAATTTTACTTTCGGACATTTTTGTGGAGCATTGTATGTCTGTTGCGAGAGTGGATAGAGATTTAATGGCATTATGCCCATCGGCTTTATTCAAATCCGACCATGGTTTGAAGCGTTTTCCCGAGGGGACTGCGGATGTCTGTGTGAACGTAAAGTACCTAGCGTCTGACATGGACGGGAAAGGTTTTATGATTACGTCCAGTACTTGGTTATGTGCGTCTTTTGCTCGGAGGTGTCGCAGTCCGTCCATTTCGATCACCCAGTCATTTGGGACTGGAATCAGTTCTGGATGGCCTGTGTCCGCATCTTCAGGTGTTTCCACTGGTATTTGTTTCCAGTGACGGGAGTCCCCAAACAGAAGAGGGAAGGGTTTCTTGGAGATTTCCGGTTCCTGTTCAATAGGGGGGGGGGACGAATATGGGACAGGAATAGGTTACTGGGAAGGCCAGTGGCTTGAAGACTGGGCTGAGTGGAGGATGACGGAGTGGGTGTTAATTCCTGATCATGCTGTTTTGGCTGGGCAGGTATCTGAGCTAGAGGAACTGGGTCGAGTGTGGCTGGTTGTAGCATGGATGGAGACAGGGTCCTACATTGAAGGTCCTGGATAGCCTTATCCATAGAAGCCAATTTCTGATGTAAGTTGTCTGTTAACTCGTTGGTCAATGATCTTAAGGTATCTTTCATCTCTCTCCATAAGTCATTACGAGGGCTCAGTCTTGAGTCTATGTCAGACTGGTGAGGGTCTTCTGACTGGTCTCCCTGATAAGTGTGGGAGTCCTTGTCATTCCAGCTTTCGTCAGTGTGGCTGCTGGAAATGATGTCGTAGCACTCTATTCTGTCGTCGGCAATATCATAGAGATCTTGGGTATCTTCAGGGGGTATTGTACGTTGATCTTCTTCAAATGTACTGTACCCTACTTGGTCTGGGTCTGCCAGAGTGGAATGGTAAGATAAGTTTCCTGGGGTATGTATTTCCGCTCTTGTACATATCTTGATTGTATGAGGGGGAGCTGGTTCGGTAGGGGTAGGTAAGGGGGTTAGTTCAAATTGTTGATCCATAGAGTCTGCCCACTTGTCTAGGGATAGTGGGGAGGGGTTGACCTCAGAGCCTGGTTCAGTCTGGATGAATGGTAGTTCTTTGGCATGGGGTTTCCTTGTATGTTTGTGTCTTTTACTGGGCGACTGGGGGCTGGTTGACCTTTCTCTCTTCTTGCTAGAATGTGACTTTTTCCTGTCGTGTGATGAGGAAGAGCTACGGGATCTAGCTACGGATATCTCTAAGAATTTTACATACTCTGGGTTTGCAATTTCTGGGTGTTTCTTCAATGTACCTGAAATATATGATTTCACCGCATGCCACACAGCTTTCAGAATATTCTTACATGTGTCTGGGGCTAGTGTAGAAAGTGGGTTATGGAACTTAGCTATGTAATAATTACACCTGTCACAAACTTTAGGGTTCCACCTAGCTTTTGTCCTATCAATACACATAGTGTGATAGGGGCAGAGATTATGAGCTGTAAGGGATAATGTGGTGCAATCCCTGCTTGAGCATAGGGTTGAGTCCTCGGGAGGGTCCATTTCATGTACTGTGATACTGTCCATGTGGGCTGGTGAGGGTTCCGGGGAGGAGAACCCTCTGAAGGAGAAATCGTCTTCCAGGATGAGGACTTCTGTTTGTTGCACCTTAGCTTTCTTCTATGGTTGCATGTAGGCCCTGACGAGAGGGGAGAAAAGAAAACAAAAGGATTCTTTTAGAGAGGGAAGACAATTTGTGTTTGTTTCCTGAAAACCTAAAACTTTGTACGTAGGCCTATCCCTGTAAATTAATTAAATTATGTAATTAGTGGGAATAATCTTAGCCGGTGGACCAGAACAAACGTCTAAAGATTTGACTCGTAGACTCACCTGATATTGCAGGTTTGTTAGGTGTGGGCCGGGGGCCACAGGTGGCTTGGCTCGGGTTGTCGAGGGCTTGGAGTCCGGGATAATGTACAGGACCTGATGTGGTATCTCTTGGTATGGAGGGGGTAGGTCTAATTGATGAACAGAGCTCCTCCTCTGTAATGTCGTGTCTTGCCTGAGCCTGTTGAAATATCAAGGAGTCAATATTGCATAATGAGAACAGCATCGTTCTTAATATGTTTACTTTGTTTGGGCTAGGATTAGGGTCTAGCCTTGCATGATTTGTTTTAATTTAATTGGTTATCCAGATGTGTTTATCATAAGTTCTCGTATTTTGACTTAATTCTGAACATTTTGTTAAATATTGTTTAACATGTTTAAGGTTAATTAGCCTACTATAGTATGGTTTAACCAAGAGTACCCAGTAATAATTTCTGTTTGAATCCCGTATTTGGGGCCCTTCTCTTAGGGTACCTGGTGTTGATGGGATAGGCTTAGGCCTAGCCTAGTGTTAGAGTACCCGGTTCATAGCTTGATGGTATCCGGCTGGGTGTTGTGGGTTATAAAGACCTATTCTAGTCTGGGGATATCTGGGTACCAGGGACTGTTGTCATACTCGGTAGTTCTGGTACCGGGTCTTGGTGCTCTGGCTTTATAAATATAAGTCCTAGGGAAAAACCCGGGAGTCTTGGGTTATATTTATATGGTAGTAATGTCTTTCCTGACCATCCGGGTACCCGGGACTTTAGCCATACTCGGTAGTCCCGGTTGCCGGGTCTTGGTGTTAGAGTTTCATCGAAATGAGGACTAGGATAACCGGGGAAATTATGAGTGTATGGTAACATAGTGTTGTCCGCCTGTTTGGGTGGATCTTCCTGCCCGGCAGTCTTGAAAACCCGGGTCTTGGGGACCTGGGTTTGTTGAGATAATGACTCGGGAACCGGGAATTTGGTATTGAATGGTATTCTGGTGTCTCCCGCCTAATCGGGCACTCGGGACTGCCACCCGGCTGGCGGTCCCGGTGTCCGGGCCTTTTGTGATGGGTCTAGGTTACCTGGGTAATTGGAATAATATCAAACCGGGGATTTGATCTTGAATGGTATTCTGGTGTCTCCCGCTTGATCGGGCACTCGGGACTGCCACCCTGCTGGCGGTCCCGGTAGCCGGGTCTTGGAATCGGAACCTTTGTGATGGGTTTAGGTTACCTGGGTAATTGGAATCTTATCAGCATGTCTTACATCATTTTTTTCATTTGTAGTGGGACAAGGTCAACTATGATATTATTATGGGTGCTCATTGGGAAAGTAAAGGTATATATACGAATGTTTAGATGAGCAGAACCCGCGGGTTAATACAATTCCGATCCCTAGTTGATGTAATGCTGGTTTATAGGAAACACTGTCATGTGACAAAAACTTGAAGGTAATAAATATGATGAGTGAATCGTGACCGACTAGAGTGGAAACTAAGCGAATTACATTAAAAGAGACTTGAATGTAAATAATGAAAGCACTTTTGTCCCCAATAAACAATTTCGGTGGCGTGACGAGTAAACCCTGGCCAGGGCACAACCAGAGGTTACTGTCAGCTGATATAGTTAAAAAGGATAGGGCACTTTATATAACACTGATACTTAAGGGAAAACTGACGAATTATACTTCAAAAACAAATTTACAGAACACTAAGACACTGCAGCTATAGAGCCGAAGTTCGTGTGATACGAACAAACGAGATAAAACATAATAGTTAGCAGCTCTGTGGAAAGTGGCTTCTTGAATGGCACGTTCGTAGGCCAGCCAGACGAAAGATCTTACTTCACAGGCTTACAAGTGGAAATTAGTCCATATACATACTTTCTTAGACGCATATACTATTACAACTGCACAAAAACTCACTATGGACAAAGATTTCGCGTCGAAGAGGGGCTATATAAACACTGTGGTGGAGATAAGAAAAACTTTGTCTGCCTCCTATGGCCTACGGACGAGAGAGGAGGCCAGTTCAAGGTCAACTGGGATATCAGGGCATGCTCATGGGAACAGAGGAAGACCCGAATGCGCAAGTGGCGCGGCGTTCGAACTGTACTATTCCTTTTCCTTTTATTTTTCACTTTTCAGTGGCTCCGTCTCAATGACGTACCTTAGGAATGATTAAGGGGTACCCCCTAAGAAGATATTGGTTCTCGACCGTAGTGATCAGGATTAACCCGGGCTCAGAGGAGCCCGGAACGAGGCCATATTACCATAGGCTCTTACGTCATTGACTTCAGGAGCCACCAATAAATAGCTCACATTCAAGACCAGCATCATCAGTCCTGGCTGAATGAGTGAGCCATTCAACATTATTGACATTAAAATCACCCAACACAGTGATTTCAGAAGAAGCATTTAAGTTGAGGACACTGAGTTGTGAGGACAGAGAATCAAAAAGACTTTGCTCTGGAGGAGTATTTGGGGAACGGTAGATGCAACATATGTATTTAAATTTACCAGCAGAAATTAATTTGTATATAGAATAATCAAAATAGGGACAATTGAAACTAGTAACCTCCTCCAGGGCAATTTCAGATTTTGCGAAGCAACATACACCTCCTTTAGGTCTGAAATTTTGGAGCAGTTGATAACCTGGAAAATTAAATCTAGACGTGTCAGATGTGGATGTTACTTGAGTCTCCGTCAAAAAAAGGAGAGTAGGGGATTCTGCTTGAAGAAATTGGTGTACAGAATTGATGTTAGAGTGAAGTCCCCTTATATTGCTAAAGAAAAAGCTGCACCGACGAGCAGCTTTGGACGTTGCAATGCTCTTGACACAGTCGCATGATGACGACCGGGAGGGCCCTGTGTCAATGACCCAACCCTGCCGGGGGTGGATATCCGAGGGACCACCAGGTTTGCTCTTAACAATTATACTGCCATATTTATTGGGTAAGGTGTATGGTGTTACATGTATGATATGTAGTGGGAAGAGTAGTGTTTTATGGATAGAGGATAGCAATGTAGGGCAATGTCGTGAAGTTGGATGTGTATGTTATATAAAGAGGGTTTTCCTGATACCCCTGATGTGTGAGGCAGAAAGATATGTATCCAGCTACCAAGGCCTGGGAGAGAAAATGGAATTCAGGCTATTCCCTGAGTCTCCCGAAACCTTGGCGGTAGTACTTCCCTGGGCGGGGCTGCCTACCCCTACTACCTGGGCCTAGTGGCAGTGAAGCATTGCTTTCTGTCACTCGTCGCAGGCCAAGGAGCCCAGGACCTCGGGGGGACATAGCCTCACCTGTCACTTCTTCCCCACCTCGCCCACCCGCACGCCGCCCACGCATCACTCGTTCCCCGCCAGATTATGTGGGGGCCACTGATGATGAAGGGCACCTCTCTGAAGACTCTGGCCATGATTATGTAGGTCCACCGTCAGGGCAAGATGACCACTTTGACGATGACTACATGGACATCGACGACCCTCAACCCATCCGCTTGGCCCGGCGTCGTGCTGGCCGCCGCCCTGGCCGCCGCCCTCGCCGCCCTAGGGCGCGCGCCTCCCGAGTTGGCCGTGGCGTGCTGGGCCACCAGCTGGAGCTCCTCGTCAGCGTCGACAAGACCCATTCTACGTATTTCAGTGGCAAGACGTAGTTGACGGGGATGAGTACAACCCTGATGTGTCAGCTTTTGATGAGGTACTGGAGGGTTCAGGCATTACCCCCAATTTTCCCGCAGGCCCCAATGCTCCACCACACAAACTTTTTGAGGCCTTCTTTGATGAGGAGGTGGTAGGCTATGTTGTCAAAGAGACAAATAAGCAGCACCAATTCCAGGTCCACTTTTTGGGCAAGGTGACCAAGGGCCACATGAGGCAGTGGACCCCAGTGACTCATCACAAGTTCATGGTGTTCCTGGCACTCACCATGCTAATGCCTCATGTCAAGAAGCATAGGTTGCCTGACTATTGGATCACCAATGATCTCATATCCACCCCTGCCTTCGGGAAATATATGTCTCGCGACCAGTACCTTGATATCCTCGCAGCGCTCCATCTTGTCACCAACACCGACGTCCACCTCCCAGACAAGCTGTGGAAGATTAGGACGTTGTACGAGATGATGCGAGAACGCTTCACCTCCTACTTCAAGCCCTTCTGCAAGGTCGTCATTGACGAGTCTCTTGTGCTGTTCCGGGGAAAACTCAGCTTCCGGCAGTACATCCCCTCAAAAAGACATCGCTTTGGCATAAAATTCTTTGTGCTGTGCGACTCCCAAACTGGCTATGTCCTGGACTTCCTGGTCTACAGCGGGAAGGAAGGGGACGTGCTTGTGGACCCCCTCATTGGCTTTGGCGGAGCAGTGGTGCAAGCCATGATGGACCGCTATTTCCACAAGAATCACGTCCTCTTCACGGACAATTACTACACGTCCCGCACTCTCTCAAAGTACCTGCTTGAGCGCAAGACGGGGACTGTAGGCACAGTACGAGGGAAAAGGAAGGGCATGCCAACTTTCCCTCCAAAGACCAAAAAAGGTGATGTGTTCAGGAAGAAGTCAGGGCACATTCTGGCTATCCACTGGCACGACCAGCGGAAGGTCAACCTCCTGAGCACCATCCACAAGGGGGAAATGGTGGAGACTGGCAAGGTGGATCGCCGCACCCAGGCCAGGGTGACCAAGCCCGATGCTGTCCTGGACTACAACATCAACATGAGGCTGGTGGACAAGTCCGACATGCAGATAGGCTTCATTGACTGCCTGCGTACCTCGTGCAGATGGTACAAAAAGTTCTTTCTGCATATGGTGGACATGTCAATTCTGAATGCCTACAATATATACAAGCTTCGGAATGTGAACACACCCATGAAGTTCAATAGCCTGCGTAGGTTCCAAAAGCAGGTGTTGACGGAGCTCCTGGAGAAGTATGCTATGCCACAGAGGGCAGTGGCACATGCTGGGCCCGCCGTTACTGACCGCTTGCACTGTGCTTATTACATGAATATGCACAGGCTTGTTTCCCTGCCTCAGTCAGCATCAGGAAGAACGCAGCAGAAGCGGTGCCATGTCTGCTACAACACCAGGCTGAGGGCGAGGTCAAGTAAAAAGTCCACCGTGGAGTGTGTGGAGTGCAAGGTGGCACTCTGTGCTGTAGGGTGCTTCTTTGATTACCACTCCAAGCAGGAGTTCTAATAATCATAGTGAAAGTGCCAAAGATAATGACAATATGTACAGTATATATATATAGGCAAAAAGTGGAAGTAAACCAATTTATTATAATACAAAAGTCATGTATTATGAGAACATTGATACAAATACAATTACACCATAATAATATGTGAAAGTGACACATATGTATATACCAAGTGACATTCATATGATTAGAACCTATAGAAATATATAAATCAGTGAAAAAAGACACAATAAATTGTATATAAAACGTTTACAAAGCATATAACTAAGTGAAAGTGACACAAGACCTAATATTTGATGGCCAAAGTATAATAAACACCTGTGATAACGAATAATCAGTGCCTAACATGCCAATAACCTACCTCAATTACTAATAAAATGTACCGTATCGAGTGAAAATGAGCATTATCAGTGACAGTGACACTCTCTAAAGCATATTTATCAAAGTGAAAGTGACACAAGACCTAATACTTGATGGCCAAAGTATAATAAACACCTGTGATAACGAATAATCAGTGCCTAATATAACAATAACCTACCTCAATTACTAATAAAATGTACCATATCGAGTGAAAATGAGCAATATTAGTGACAGTGATACCCTAATAAACATAATTTATATAATTGGCCTCAAAATAACTATAAAAATATCAAATAAACATCACATTCTCAATATCAAACACTAAAATCGTCTAAGGGAGATAAACACTTTGGCGCGACGAGCGGCTAGGTGCGTGGTAGCCGTGGCCGGGGCGACGCATCCGAACGCGGGAAGAATTTGCCGCCGAAAAGCACTCGTCTTCCCGCGCTCACCATTATGCAATCAGTGGGGCTAGAGACCTCTACTCAACGGCATTCTACAGAGGAAGGTTTGTGGAACATTTTACTTTTTTATTCATAACATTACATGCCATATTTATTGAATTACAGATGAGTTAACATAGCCCAAAGATCGTCAAAACCCCCGGTACCACAGCACAGTCGCGAGCTAGAGGGCCCGGCTCTGGAGGGTTAACGCCATTATTATCTCCGTACCTTATTAATTGGAATTTTTCTTCATTGAATTGCATGTTGTTTTCCCTGGTCCACTGGAACACTACATTTATGTCTTCCTGTAGCTGGCCCGTGTCCTCTTGTGTGTTTACTATCTTGCTTAGTTTTGTGTCATCCGCAAAAGACGACACCGTACTGTGTCTTGTGTTGGTATCTATGTCGCAAATTAGAATGAGGAACAGAAGGGGTGCTAGCACTGTTCCTTGGGGCACTGAGCTTTTTACATCCGAAGGCTCAGATGTGACTTGGTTTACTGCTACTGATTGTTTCCGGTTTACGAGGAAATTGTATATCCACCGTCCGATTTTCCCCGTTATACCTTTTGCTTTTAGTTTGTGGGCTATTATACTGTACCATAGTCACATTTATCAAATGCCTTAGCAAAATCGGTGTAGATGACATCAACGTTTTTCTTTTCTTCTAGCGCTTTAAGAATTTTTTCATAATGTTCCAAAAGTTGTGAGAGACATGATCTTCCCGCTCTGAACCCATGTTGACCGGTGTTGTGTAGTTCATTTGCCTCCATAAAAGCTGAGATTTTGCTTCGCAGGACTCGCTCGAAAACTTTAATGATGTGGGAGGTTAGAGCTACCGGGCGGTAGTTTTTTGGTAGTGCCTTACTCCCTCCTTTATGCAGTGGGTCAATTATTGCGTTTTTGAAGCTATCTGGTATTTCACCAGTGTCTAGACTCCTTCTCCACATTATAGCCAGGGGTTTTGAAAGGTTTTCTTTACATTTCTTCATTAGGATCGAATTCCACGAGTCCGGGCCTGGTGCCGAGTGGGATGGCATGTTGGAAATGGCCTCTTCTATGTCTTTTGGACCGAAATCAATATCCAGCATCTAGGGGGCTTCCGTGGGGGAGGTTTCCATGAAAAATATATTTTGGTCTCTGATGGCTTTTGTTTCATCAGGCTCACTGAAGGCCATTTCATACTGCCGGCGTAAGAGTTCGCTCATTTCCTTTTTGTCCCCTGTAAATGACCCATCCCCTTTGCTTAGTGGGCCGATGTTTGATGCTGATTTAGCCTTTAGTTTGGCATATGAAAAGAAGTACTTGGAATTTTCCTTTATACCTGCAATAGCTTTCCTCTCCTCTTCCATATGTTGTAGTTCATATGATATTCTTAGCCTATGTTCAATTTCCACAATTTCTCTATCTATTTTGGCCTTTTGCCTATCCTGTAGATTTGGATGTGTGCGTCGTTGTGTGAGTAATTTTCTTCTTCTGTACAGCTTCCTTCTTTCCCGATCTAATATACAGTATATTTATATATATTTATATATTTATATATTTATATATATTTATATATTTATATATTTATGTATAAATGACTAAAATGTAAATAGAAATAATTAGAAATACATTTCCTGTAATAGGACTAGAGTTATTCTACTGAAAAACAGTTTTCGAGGTTTGCGAGGCTTTTTCTCAACACGAAAAAGTAAAAAAAAATCCAACTCGGAAATACTCATAATCGAAAAACAACTTGTCATACAGTAATGATTCTTATACCATTGGAAAGCCCATAAAAAACTCTATAAATTTATCAAGGGGAATTCTTTTAGCCACCCCCATTCATGCACAGCACATCTTCAAAGTTGCAAAACAAGTGAAAACATTTCAACCTAAAAATATATAGGTTAAAAATAAAACTAGATGAGATATACAAAAAATGGTTGATGTAATTGTAGAAACACCTTTTGTGAGTTGATTGAACACAAACAGAAAGACAATACACTAGATTCTTGAGTAACATGTCAATTATTGTACAGTAGTGTGTAATTTTGTCTAATTTTAACCCTAATTTTTGACATACAGTATATAAAAAACTATAAAACCAGTTTTCAATCTGATGGTACCAAACATTAGCTCTCACAGTCCTCTAAACATATGCCAAATCTCATTTAAATCAGAGGAAGTTCACCGACACCCTAAGAGTAAATACCGGACGGTCCCCTTAAGAAGTACGTGTGGAGTTACATTGAGAGATAGACAGACGAATGAGGAAGTACGAGAGTGGTGTGGTGTGTATGTGCTGGAACGTGTGAAAAGCAACACCTTGAAATGGTTTGACTCTGTGGAACGTATGGGAAGCGAGAGAATGACTAAGAGTGCATGAGAGTGAGGTGGAAGGACAGAAAAGGAGAGGCAGACTGAGAGTGAAGTGGAAGGATGGAGTTGAGAGGTATATGTGTGAAAGCGGTGTTAGATGGGAAGAGGGCGTCTGTTGATGGGGGAGAGAGAGGTGAATGGGGACAATTCATTTGTGGCCATCCCTTCGGAGATCATAGCGCCTCTGGCAATAGATAGATAGAATAATATTTTAATTATGCATCGGTTTAACTTGTCATAAACATTTTATATTAAATTGTAATAATATTACACAAAGAGATTTGACTAAGAATATTTCTACCAAGATATGAATAGTTATGAAGGATGTACAGTATATATACAAAATTATGAAAATGGGAATGAAAGACAGAACTCACAGTAGATGTGATGGAGGCACATGTGAGATATATATATGATATTTACCATATTGGCGACTTGTTGCCACGATTATCACCCAGATGTGCAGAATAAGGAAAGCTTAATTGGCAAAGTAGACAGATTGTGGTTTACACCAATTGCCAATGGATAAGTCCCCAGAATGTGGTTGCGACCTGTTCATGACAAAAAGAATGAATGAAATATGTTACTTGTCTGTATTTCAATTTTATTGTGGTTTAGCCTATCCTGTATGAACGCCAAACGTCGTTCATCAGTATAAAAGTGATTTGCTAGTACGAGTGACGCACACCGTTCGTCACTTGTAGGCCTACTTGTGCTGTGTTCTCTGCTGCCAAAATAGAAAGCAGTCTTCGCTAATATTTGTGTAGGCCTTACTACTACTGTATATTATGGACACATTATGTTAGAAGCATTGCTAAGAATGCCTCTAAAAAACTCTGTACAAACTCGAGAATCTCACTGACCAGTAAAATATATATAAGTCATGTGCGCTCTCAGATGGATTACTGTTCACCTCTGTGGGGTGGAAGTGGAGTGGTTGCATTGAGGCAGTTGGACAAAATTCAAAATAAAGCTATTAGATTAATCAATAACCCTGCAATCACACAGGACCTTCCTACATTAGCCATACGAAGAAACGTTGCATCCCTTGCATTATTCTACAGATATTTTCACAGCAATTGTTCCGAGGAACTTGCTTCAATTGTGCCGCCTCTCCACATCTTTCCCCGTAGAACTAGGGCAGCTGAGAGCGCCCATGAATTTACACTTTCTCCTCCACAATGCAGAACTTCTGCTTATCAGAATTATTCATTTATCCCCAGAGCTACTACTCTTTGGAATTCACTTCCCTCGAATTGCTTTCCACAAACTTACAATCAACAAATGTTTAAATCCAGTTGTTACAAACATTTTATGAATGGAGGATGCCTTTAGGCACATGGACCTTTTTGTTTTATCTGTGTTTTTCCTTCCTCCATTCATTGTCTCTTAAAAAAAAAAAAAAAAAAAAAAATATGTAATGGCAACACTGCCCAAGTGTCAGGTAGCTTTTCCAACCATCGGAAGTCAGATACCCCTATCTTTTGTGAGTGATAAATCATGTCTCACCACGGACAAATCATTATTGCAAAAATGGCTGGTATTAAGGGGCACATAAATTGTAAAATGCTCTGGCACAGTACAATGATATCTGTTATACTTGCCCCTATAATTAAGAATAAATCAGGGAAAATAACTTGCAAGGACAATTGTAGGCCAATTACTCTTGTTGATGTAGTAAGTAAGATGCTGGTGAGACTCCTATTTAGTCGAATGGAGGAACACTTGACCACTCATGACAACCAGTTTGGCTTTAAAAGAAGGCATGGCCTGGATCAATGCATTTTTGTTCTAAAAGAATTATTCAAACCATACCGTTAAATTAAAGTAAGATATCAGAGCTCGAACATAACCACTGGTGGCAGTGTGGTGTAATCTCTGTGAGGTTTCTGAAGTTAAGGATGTTCAAAGAGGCAACAAAGGTGACACTGGTATGCGTGTGTTGTACAAAGTTGCCAGTTCTCACCATACGAGGGGTACGTAGCTTGAGTGTATATGTGTCTGCTCCCCAAGTTTTTTTTTTTTTTTTTTTTTTAAAGAGACAATGAACGGAGGAAGGAAAAACACAGATAAAACAAAAAGGTCCATGTGCCTAAAGGCATCCTCCATTCATAAAATGTTTGTAACAACTGGATTTAAACATTTGTTGATTGTAAGTTTGTGGAAAGCAATTCGAGGGAAGTGAATTCCAAAGAGTAGTAGCTCTGGGGATAAATGAATTCTGATAAGCAGAAGTTCTACATTGTGGAGGAGAAAGTGTAAATTCATGGGCGCTCTCAGCTGCACTAGTTCTACGGGGAAAGATGTGGAGAGGCGGCACAATTGAAGCAAGTTCCTCGGAACAATTGCTGTGAAAATATCTGTAGAATAATGCAAGGGATGCAACGTTTCTTCGTATGGCTAATGTAGGAAGGTCCTGTGTGATTGCAGGGTTATTGATTAATCTAATAGCTTTATTTTGAATTTTGTCCAACTGCCTCAATGCAACCACCCTTCCACCCCCACAGAGGTGAACAGTAATCCATCTGAGAGCGCACATGACTTTTATAATATTTATTACGGCCAACTGCTCTCAGTGAAGAATTCTCGAACTCTGTACAGGAGTCCCAGTTTTTTAGAGGCATTCTTAGCAATGCTTCTAACATAATGTGTCCAGCTCAAGTTAGTAGTTAATGTTACACCGAGAATGTCAATACTAGGGGAAGTGGGAATATTTACATCATTAAAAAATATATGGGAGTCAGTGAGATTCTGTCGGTTAGAAAATTGAATGTACTTGGTTTTCTGTGCATTAAAGGAAACTAGATTCTCTTGTCCCCATTCATTAATTCTAGAAAAGTGCCGTGATATCACCTCCCCATCCCCTCTCCATCGAACCCATATCAATTCACACTCCTTTGCACCCCCTCCAAAGTCATAGAGCGCCTTGTACTACAACTGATGACACCTGACTTACCCCTTTCTCCAACACAACACGGCTTCAGGCCATTGCACTCCACAAACACTTCTTACAGACCTTACACAAAGAGCTTTTGACGGCATCAACTCAGCTAGACCACCACACAGATCAGTACTTGCCACACTCGACATTAGTAAAGCCTTCGATGCCATCCCCCGCCACAACCTAACAAACAAAATCTACAACACAAACATGCAAAACAACACAAAAAGATGGCTGGCCAACTTCTTAGCAGGCAGATGTGCACACGTATCTTTTGCCGGTCAGTCATCTAGCATTAGAAATTTCCCCAAACGGAGTCCCGCAAGGATCCGTCCTGTCGCCCGCACTCTTCAATCTGTACATGCATGATATAAATACACCAAATTCACACCAAATAACCATAGCCTCCTACGCAGACGACATAACACTCACAAGCACGCACCAAAACCCAGACACAGCAACAAGACTTCTTCAAGACTATCTCGACATATTACATGAATGGTGCACTACAAACAGACTCAATTTAGCCCCAGCTAAATCCACTGCAACCTTCCTCACAAGCTGGACAGGAGAGCACGATTACGTCCCGGGACTCAACATAAACAACACACCCCTAACACACACACACACACACAAAATCCTAGGAGTAACATACGACACCCAAATGACATTCAAACAACACACCACAAACACGAAAAAGAAACTGATACCCAGACTTAACACCCTCAGATCACTTGCCCACACAAAATTTGGACACAACAAAGAAACCACCACCACAGTCTACAAACAATACATAAGATCAGTTATGGAATACGCAAGCCCGGCCTGGGCTTCTAACCTAGCTGAAACACATCATAAGACCTTACAGACTATTCAAAATAAAGCCCTGAAAATCATCACAGGATGCACAGCTACTACACCCACAGATCACCTACATCAAGAAACCAAAGTCCTCAAAGTCAAAGATCATCTAGACATGAGAGGCACTCAATTCCTGGCAGCAGCCTCCACGAATCAACACCACCCACTACACTACATGGCAACACACCCACAGACACCAAGAAATATCAAAACAACACCCAGCACAGTGCACACGCTATCACACACAAATACAGTCTTCTCTCCCTCCCTGCCCACCCCAAACCAACTTCCGGAAGCACATCCATACTCGTATCACTCGCCGTTCCACCCACTCACTCATAGACAACACGCAGCTGCAAGCACGACCTCCCGAAATCCATCCTTCTGAATCCTCCCTTCCTCGCGAGGACAGAGTCCACCTGGCCAGGCTGAGATGCGGACACCATCCAGCTCTTCTGAGCTATCAGCTCTTCTGAGCTAACTGGTGAGTTAACCCAGCGCAGATTAAGAGGCGACTTAATTCAAGTGTTCAAAATCATCAAAGGCATCGACAATATGAACTGTAGTAAGTACTTCACTATCGACCAATCTAATTACACGCGGGGAAACGGTTGCAAAATTATTGGTAAATCTTTTAACTCGCACGAATCTAAGAATTTCTTCTTCAATCGAGTTGTCAACTTGTGGAATGGGCTTCCCCGAAACGTTATAGACTGCATCACCGTTGATTCATTTAAACTCCGCCTAGACAAATATCTCGCATCAAACCCGCGACTGACTGCGTTTGTAAATGAATAACTTTATTTTATCCCCCCTCAGTTACTAACCCATCTGTCCCCTACTAACTTCCTAATCCTGCCACGGACATTAGTTCCAGGGCAGTAATTCCCTTTCCAATGTTCCCTTACCCACTCTAAACCACTGTTTGGACACTTGATCCTCAGTGTTTTGGAGGACAAGCAACCTAGAAGGGTCACTGGATCTGTTGTTGCTTGATTTCCTTTCCTTTGTGATGGGCTGGTCTATCAGAGTGAGAACTGCGCGATCTCTGCTATACCCATAGCTTACTCTGACTGTTCCTTTTACTTTTATATTTTCTAGATCTCAAGTGACGGCGTCTCTTCCGTGGATTGACCTCCCAGTCTACCTAGATTGGAAGCCAAAGCGTCAATTTTTTTTCCTTTGCCCCTCAACTTTCTCTTCATAATTGCTGAGGGGCACAGGGCCCTGGGTGGGGCTTTGGTTTCCCGGGCGTTTCCGCACCCTCCTCAGCTCCCCGCCATGGAGTGGCTTCGGTCACCCAGGCTTTATTGTGGTCGGCAGTGATGGTTCTGTGGGGGCGCACGGTTATGGCCTTGGCCTTGCTCGGGGCCTTGGGGCTGTTCGGCCAGGCAGCTTGGGAAACAACAACAACAACAACAACAACTCAGATTGTTTTTTCTCTGTTCGTTTGGAGTCTTCGCTACCTGGATGATGAAGTGATGTAATAGAGCTAAAAACTGTGGTCAGATATTGAATGTAAAAAATACTTTGCCAGCCCAAGTAGAGTACCTTTATTGGTCTGGCGGTTAGAGTGCTGGTCTAGTAACTGACTAGTACCAAATTAAATGCCCCAGAAGTGAGGGCTGGGATAAATGTGAGAAGACCAGTTCAGTATCCAACCCAGTTTGGCTACTAAAAATTAAAGTAAGATATCAGAACTCAAACAAAAACTTTGTTACAGCCTAAGCCCGATTTCTAAACATTATGCAAGGAAAAGGAAAAACAAATATTCTAGTGAATAATACTAAAAAATAAAAGTTTTTACTTCATTATTTGCCCAAATGAAGCTAGAAAATACACAAATGTAATATAATGGTGATGAATGAATTGTAATCTAATGTCAGCTTTTGTTCCAGGTTCTCAACTGAAGTCCTTCATCAGGAAGAAGCTCCAAGTGTGTATATGTCAAGACCTACCCAATTGCTTGAATGTTTGAATGTGGTTCCTACATAATGTACAGTATTCACATAATAAGGTCATATCCTAATGAAGTGGCTTGAGGGTAAAGAAAAACTTGTTATTATATGTTCATATTATAAACTACCTTGCAAACATTATTTATCTCTCAGTAAATACATTCTTCAATGGGTAGATGGTAATAGAGCCAGAAGAGTTATGATGGAGATATTGGAAGAAGGATCAATTTTGAGGTTGGATAGTGAAGATAAAGTGTTGGAACATCAAGGAACTGAGGATATTATTTGGGTTAAAGAAGAAGTGTTGGACTGTGAAGAAACTGAGGATGTTATTACATGTAAAGATGAAAATATGTTGGACAATAAAGACACAAGTGAAGAAGAAGTGTTAGAAAATGAAAAGGTAAAGATTGACAAAAATGATAAAGTAGGTTATGAAGATGAAAACATTGAAAATATTCCTAGTGGGAGTTCGGATGGCTATGATAAAGGAATCCATCATACAGACACCCTGAAGCAAAGAGTAAACAAAAATGAATGTCAGGTCTGTGGTAAAATGTTCGACAAGAGGTGTAGCCTCACAGAACATTTATTTTTAGTTCATACAGAAGTGAAGGACTTTGAATGTGAAGTCTGTGGTAAAATGTTTAGTAAGAAGAGTGGCCTAACTCGTCACGCTTTAGTACATTCTGGCGTAAAAGAGTTTGAATGTCAGGTGTGTGGTAAAATGTTTGGTCGGAAGAAAAGCCTCACCGAGCATTTATTAGTTCATACAAGAGTGAAGGAGTTTGAGTGTCAGATGTGTGGCAAAATGTTTGGTAGAAAACGTGATATTACCAGGCATTCATTAGTACATACAAACAAGAAAATTTTTGGTCGGAAGAGTTACCTCACTAAACATATGTTACTTCATGCAGTAGTGAAGGAGTTTGAGTGTGATATGTGTGGTAAGATGTTTGTTTGTAATAATAGCCTTACAGCACATATGTTGGTGCATACAAGATTGAAGGTAGAGTGTGAGGTGTCTGGTAAAATGCTTATTCATAAGAGGTCCCTCACCACTCATTTATTGCTTCACTCAGGAGAAAAGCAGTTTGAATGCGAGGAGTGTGGTAAAATGTTTAACGCAAAACACAACCTCACTCGTCACTCTGTTGTACATTCAGGAGTAAAGGAGTATGAGTGTGAGGTGTGTGGTAAAATGTTTAGATGGAAGAGTTCACTCACTGCACATTTATTAGTTCACAGACAGGACAAAAAGTTTAAGTGCGAGATGTGTGGTAAATTGTTTGACCAGAAGAGTAACCTTGCCAAACATATTTTAGTTCATAGAGAAGAAAAGCAGTTTGAGTGTCTGGAGTGTGGTAAAATGTTTGGTCAGAAGATTCACCTCACCAAACATTCATTAGTTCATTCAGGAGAAAAAAACTTCAAGTGTGATCATTGTGATAAATCTTTTTCACGTAAGGATAATCTCACCAGACATATATCAAGGCTTCATGAAGTTTCTATCTAATATTTTGATAAGACCCTGTAACTCCCGCTCATTATCACTCATCAGAACTGTATCATCCGCAAACAGCAGTACAGGCAACTTTCACTTACTCCCTTCCCTTATCAGGGGTACACCAACATTCACTGCTCTTCCTTATATTTCTTTCATAACTCCATCCATATACTGTATATTTTGAACAACCATATGGATATCACACACCCTTGCTTTAACCCAAGATTCAGATAAAATAATTAATTTTGGTCATTCTCCACACACACTGCCGCCTTTGCACCCTCATACACACTTTCAGCAACTAGCAATTACTCTGTACATTCCTAATACTTTCCACAAACCTTCTTTGTCAACTCTGTCATAAGCTTTCTCTAAGTTCAAAAAGGCAGTAGGCCTATGCAACTTTTGTCCCTTCTGAAAATATTTCTCAACAACTGTGGTTATTCTTGTACTTGATGGACTAGACTTATACACAACCACACAATAGTACTGTATATTTACCTGGAGTTAGTGGAGCGTAGGCGACAGGAAAAGGGATTTATGTTGAAACAAGGCAACAAGATGGCGATATAGAGTTGGGGATAAAAAAGTGATGATCAAAAGGAAATTAGTGGACAGTTAAGGACAGAAGGGGGCCTCTAAACTTAAATCAGAATGAGGATGATGATAGATGATCGATGAATCGGTAGAAAGCTATGTTAAGGTTAGTACTATCGTGTTAATGGAATAGGGTGAGAACTAGTTGAGTTAGGTCTGGTAGGGACGGCAGTTAGAGAGCAAGTGAGGTTCCCAGATAAGATTTGTGGGAACCTGCTAATTCCACGCATGAGCAGACAGGTCGGGACATATTTCCCTTTCTTTAATTAATTACCTTAGTTAATAGGAATGATATATTACCCAGTATCTAATATAGAACATAATTTAATGTTCTTCCCATTTAAACTAAGTCATATTATTACGATTCTGAATCCTACAAACTTATATTTATAACTTAAGATTAAACTTAACCCTCTGTTCCCGGAAGGGCTCTTGAACGCCCATAAAAAAGCATACACGAGCTGCCCGGAAGGGCTCTTAAACACCCATGAGGTCAAAGCCTGTGAGCTTGGTGTGCGAGGCGTCGGTCCGACGCATGTAAACAACAGCCGGCTGGACCGACGCTCCGCATCTCCGGCCACAAGAAGGAGAGCGTCGCTTGTTCGTGTGTGCCTGTATGTTGTTGTTAAGTATCGAAAAGTGGTGTAAAGTGGCTGTTTTGGCCATAAAGTTATCTCCAATGAAATCATCATCACAGCTCAACCAGTTGACTTAGAGAGCTCTACTTAATGCCATTCTACAGGTAAATAACACAGCTACGCTTGGGGATGCGGGAAGCAGTCGGATTAACGAATATACGGTAGCCTAGCCTAGACGTTTTTCGGCCAAAACACCCGGGTTTCGAGGAATATATATATAATACATAGCCGGGGCTGGAGGGTTAATCTTAGACTGTCCATGCTCTCGGAATAAAAGTATGGACAACAACATATTTCAAGGAGAAAATCTGATCTATACAGCCTCTTCCCTTCCTAAACCCGCCCTGCTCCTCACCTACCCATTTATCCGTTCTCACTCTCACCCTCTCGATCATTATTCTGCTGTACATCTTCCCTACTATCCCTGTGTGATTACCACACACTCATCTCTCCCTTTCACCCATATACAGGGGGTCTATTATGCCTGATCTCCAGTCTTTGGGCACACTTCCCTTCTCCCATGCTAGTCTACACATTTTCCATACCCATCCAATCACTATCTCACCATCATACCTCAGCATCTCCTCACACACTCAATCTATCCCTGATACTTTACCATCCTTCTCCCTTTTTAAAGCCTCACACACTTCTAACCTCCTGATCCCCACCTCCTCCTCTTCTCCCTCCTATACCCCATCCAACTATGTTAGCCAGCATAAAATTTCCTACATTCAACAATTCATTAAAATCCTCCCTCCATCTCTCAACTTCTTTTGCTTCTCCAATAGTATTCGCCCATTCCTATCTTTCACACCCTTACTACTTGCTTTGTTACCCTCCCTAATTTTCTTGACCTCTTTCCAAAACAATATATTTCACTCCCTCCACTTTCCACTTAAAATAATTGTAAATTCTTCATCTACGTTTATCTTACTTTCCCTCACTACTCTCTCCACCACTCTTTTTCTCCATATAACTTTCCTTTTTGTGTCTCTCCAAATCTGTGTTCCCTCTACTACCCAACCACTTTCTATATGCATTTTTTTGTTATCTTCAACTGCTTCTTTCACCTCTCTGTCCACCATGCTGTTCCTTTCACTCCTCTCCCCCTACTCCTAACTCCACATACTAGTGGTGGGCGTATCGATACCAAAATATCGATACCAGGCTGGTATCGAAAGTATCGATACTTTAGGCAAAGTATCGAGTATTATGTTATGTATGATGGTTGCTTCACATGTCTCACTCCCCAGACTGGAACAAGACCTCACGGGCTTCACCGTGTTGAGCGGTGGAATGTACAGGCTCTCAGCCTATGCCCGAGAGGGAGTAGTTGGAATATAGAAAAAAAAAAAAAAAAAAAAAAAAAAAAAAATCCAATTTATCCAATTATTATTTAATGACTTATATATGTACAGGGGTACACATATGGTAATCTAATAATCTAATAACTCTATTATAACAGCTTATATTATTAACGTTGTATTTTCCTTGTATCAAATACAATGGATGCAGACCGAGGGGCCAACAGGATGTATACATTTGACCCCGCAGGTCATGGAATTCACATATGTCAGGACTGATGTCATCAAACCAAGTCACACAACATCACGTGTCACAGCGCCTGTAATATTGGCATGGAGACTGTGAGTGGAAAGTTTTACCTAGAGCGGGTCACGTGGTGAGACCCCACCCTAATACGTCATTATTCACAGGTACCAGGATTGGTTGTGATGTACACGTAGAATGGTAATGAATGGTTTTACGTCATAAAGAGGTAATATAAGGAGGATCTCCAGAGCTGGAAGGCAGAAAACACGGAGACCCCAGCTCGCTCATCGAGGGGTCAGAGATCAGCTCTGTGTGTGATAAACAGACAATATACCATACTTTAATTAATCTTACTATTACGAATACTTATACAATCAATATATTAGTGTACTTCTGAATAAGTCTTAAGATATCTTTAATTAAACTATTGTGAATTATTCTAAAGTTTCAGTTACCTGTTTCTAAGTATTATTTTGAGTTATCTAATTAACCCCAGGATAAACCTGCAATGGTGGCAGTATTTATAAGGGGGAATTGATACCAATCGCAACCCTGTTCTCTCCACCATACATAGTGTGCAAGCGGTGGTCCTTTTTACAACAGAGGCTACATTCACGTGTCGATTAATTGACCGCTAAAGCTACTAAAAGTATTTAATTCAAGTCACTGGAGTCTGTAATATATAGTATTCACATACGGCTGGCAGAAACACTTCCACATCTGGCAAGCACCATACCCTGCCCGCGCCGGCCCCACACAAGTTCGGAGCTGGTCTCAAATTCGCACTGCAGGCAGTACTGTAGTACCTTGCTTGTGTTTGAGCGAGGACGTACATTGCTGTGGGCGTGACATTGAAGAGGTAACGTGTTACTGGAGGCCTTAAGTGAATCTTTCTATCCATAAATTATACCAATCTAAGTTCAATTATATATAATTCAATTGAATAATTATTTTTGTGTCACTGTCTTTTAATTAATTCATTAATTTGTGCAAAATAGAGTGTATTTACCTTCAGGTATTGTTGTGCGGTGTTTTACAGAAATTATTTACCATTTATGTGGGGAGCATTTTATATATTATATGTTTATCAAGTTGAAAATTGCACATCCGTCATTAAAACGTCTGTTTAGAAAAAGGCCTAAGGTTCCCGCTATCAATCCAGTTGATCCCGAATTATCTGATATTACTGAGGATAGCGGAGACGATTTTTCGGATGACGATTGGAGCGAGTCAGAACATAAATATTCGGAAGTTGAATCTCAGGAAAATCCAGGTAGTTCAGGGGTTCCACATCTGTATGAAAATGTTAATCAGGACTTTCTGTGATACAACTCCTTCCTACATCACCCCTTTCCCTAGTATATTAATTCCCACACCTCCCGAAGATAACGTCATTATGTCGGGAAACGAACCCCAGGCTTTTCACTTTAATGTTACCCATGGTCAGGCCGTAAAGAGTTTCACTGGGTTGGAAGAACACAGAAATATTTTTTCAGTTTTGGATGATGTAGAGACGGATATTGCAGCAAAAGGTATTACACAGGAGAAGCCCAAAATTGAAATTTTTCGCTCAAAAATTGACAAGGGTAACACTCCAGCTGGATACCTTTTGGCTTGCGATGACCTCATAAATGCTAAGACTTACGATGAGTTCAGAGTAGAATTCCTAGAGAAATTTGGGTTTCAGCTAAGGGGGAATTTGCGAAATTCCATGATTTCGCCGATCAGCTATTGAAGCAAAAGAAAAATCAGTCGGTGGATACATTATTGGCGCAGTGTTCACAGTTCGCGAATTGTATGTCGCATGATCTAATTCGTCACACCTGGTTTGAGGACAGTAAGATAACAATAGATCAGCTGAGGAAGTTACTGGGTTAGTGCCTTACCTGACACCGTGAAACCGATCGCACGACGTATCGAGTTCCCTCCCAATATGTCTCTCAATAAATTCTCAAAGGAACTTAGGAAGTCTTGTGATACTAGCGGTATAACCACCGAGCAAATTCAGTTCTCGTGTGCTGCCGTTGGGAATTCCTTACCTGTTTCCCCAGCTCAACCTGGGCCTAAACAGCAGCAACCTAATAAAAATTCCCAACAACATAGAAATCCCCAGAACAATTTTCCTCCCAGAAACCAGAAACCCGCACAGGTAAGTCAGAGTAGACAGAGTTACAGCTCTCAGACATGGAATTATCAATCGTCTCGTTATCAGGATTATGGCGGTCGACCGCAGGCCCCAAGCGGAGGCGGTCAGAGCGCGCAGAGACCTGCGATAATGGCTACCGGCGCATCTGGTCAACACAGGGATGTTATGTGTTTTTATTGTGGTATACGGGGGCACATTGTTCCTCGTTGTAACATCAAGTCCAAAGAGCTATATGAATATACGGCAGGTAAGCAACCTTTCTGTCGTAGATGCAAGAATAACGACCACAGGACCGGAAATTGCCAGGAAGTGAAGGTCAATACGGACGATTGGAAGGCGAGTCACCCTAGATCGAGGGAAGCTTACGATCGCTCCCAAGCAAATGTAACGTAAAACATCAATGTACAAAAACTCCGGCATTTCCTACGTTAATGATAAGTGCCCTTATGCATTCACCTGACTCGTTAATTTTGAAGTCATGTGTCAATAATACAGATATAAGTGTTTTAATAGATACGGGTTCTCCTGTGAACCTCGTGACTAGCTCTGTATTTAACAAATTGAATCATGATGATTTGTTTAAACTTGAATTCCCCGATGTTACTCTTCAGAGTGTTTCAGGGGATAATATTTCAATATATATACTTATCGTTAGCATTGCATGAGGACTTGGATTTAATGACGGAGAAAGTGTACGTTGTTCAGGGTTTCAACATCTCTTCGGACTTTTTGATGGGTTTTAAAACAATGAGAGACCGTAATTTTATTTTAAGTCTAGAGATGAATGGTGTATCTGTTGATGGTACTTTCATTGAGGCGTCATCTAGCTTCCCAGAAAGTTTACAATTTGTATCAAGGGGTGTACGTAAGGGCGTTGTGGAAAGCAGTGAATCTTTTCAGGGGAAACGTCGTACATCTGGTAGGAATATCGGGGGAGGTAGATGCAGGCACTGCCACAGTACCACCCCCGCTCTTCCCGCCGTCGAGATTAAACTGCATGATTATTTAGAACAATCTATGGAGGATTCTGATATTCTCATTCACTGTAATACTATTATTGAACCGCATTCTGCGAAGGTTGTTAATGTGTATGCAAACAATCTTAAGAGTACTGTACAGTAAATTCTATTATATTATTACCCGATTCCTCAGCGATCAAGGGTATTACGTTCGCTCAAGCGCTTCACGAGGTGGATGACACCAATGTTTTTCAAATTCTCATTTTAAATGCCACAAATGGCTTGATGAAATTATATGCGGTTACGAAGTTATGTAATGCTTCCTGTGTACCTTGTAAATTTGAAGAAATTAATTCTCTTCCCGTGGCATCAGTGCGCACAGGGAACTCTCCTGGTATGGATGATAGAATGCGTAAGATTTACGGGGATTTACAAGGTACCGACTTTCCTGAGGGTGAGGGTCCGCTTAAGGCGTTATTGAGAGAATATAATAATAATAATAATAATTAAAGTAGATAAACCCTCCGCCAATCACGGAGCTCCCTTTTACTTACTTGCACAGCCAGCTGATTTTGACAGCTCACGACTACAACGTGCCACGCCACGCCCACCAGCCAATCAGCAGCCTCCATTATCGGAGCGCGAGGCTGGACTTCTGACTCCACCTCAAAAGTCACTCTCTTTCTCTGCCCGAAGAGCTCCTTCTGATTATTCCTTAAGTAATACCTCGGTGCCAGCCCTGTACTCCCGTAAGCTGCCAAAAGAGGGTTATAATCAGCTTCCGGGGACTTATTTTGAAGAAAAGAAAGAGGAGGTGAAGCAAGCCAGAATCCAGAGCGAGCGTGTCACGGCGCGTGCCATTCAGCCAATCACAGCGCGGGAGAGCGAGAGGCCGAGTATAAAGGTTGCCGCGCGCGGAATCAAGGGGTCACTCACCCCTCAGAGCCCACTGGGTTAACACACTGCAACCTACTTGCTCTCTCTCGCCCGGGCACAAAGGGGAACCAGGATCCCACCTTTCCAGTTACCTTGCCCTCACCTAAAGTCACAACCCAGACCACCCCTGACCTCTCCTCGCTTTCGCCCACTCGGAGGATGCACCATCAGTATCCTGCCGCCTGTCATCACGTTGCTAGTCTGCACACATACAGTCAAGCACTTCAAGAGGGACGACAGAAGGTGGACGGAAATGAGGACTTCCAGAAGAGCTACTGGCCAGCTCTGAGGTGGTAAAGCACAGTTCCAGACATACACACACCTGATCCAGCATACCAGAATATATTTGTTTAACCCTCCAGCCCCGGCTATGTATTATATATATATTCCTCGAAACTCGGGTGTTTTGGCCGAAAAACGTCTAGGCTAGGCTACCGTATATTTGTTAATCAGACTGCTTCCCGCATTCCCGCGCATCCCCAAGCGTAGCTGTGTTATTTACCTGTAGAATGGCATTAAGTAGAGCTCTCTAAGTCAACTGATTGAGCTGTGATGATGATTTCATTGGAGATAACTTTATGGCCAAAACAGCCACTTTACACTACTTTTCGATACTTAACAACAACATACAGGCACACACGAACAAGCGACGCTCTCCTTCTTGTGGCCGGAGATGCGGGGCGTCGGTCCAGCCGGCTGTTGTTTACATGCGTCGGACCGACGCCTCGCACACGAAGCTCACAGGCTTTCAACCACTGGGCGTTCAAGAGCCCTTCCGGGTACCTGTTATATGCTTTTTTATGGGCGTTCAAGAGCCCTTCCGTGGTGAGAGGGTTAAGGACCCATATTGGGCCCGCATATGATAAAGAAAGAAAGAGAGAGTGGTTGACTAACCTGGTGGTTTCTATTAAAATTGATGTGTCCTTCTAGGGCAAGACTAAAGGAAAAAGAATTTACTCACCCGAATATATAAAAGATGATGTGTTATTAACCTAAGAAGTGCGCATGGGGGGTATGAGACACCACACTCCTGTGCTGACGTATTTGAGCTGTTCCCATCACTAACATCGTTATTTTACCATAAATAGCATTAATACTTATCCATATGCGCCTATTATAGGTTGATTATAAAGGTATTAACCTGTTACAACAATAAAACAAGTGGAAACAGCGTTTGGATGGTCAAAATCGGTGATACAGGCCGGGAGTTACATAATATATGACTGAGGCAATCTCCCTTCCCACCACTTTTCCCCACGTCTGGAGAGAGACTGTCGATCGATACTCTCTCTCTTGCACTCGCTTGCTAACAGTGATGACAATGCCCTGCTTGCAACTCGCTAATGTTAGCACGAAAATAGAACACAGAATAAGAGAATAACAGGGAAAATAGGTGATATCTGAAGGAGGTGAGGAAAGTGGGGAAGGAGGGGAGGTGGAGGAGTGATATTTGGCATGGCCCAGGGGCAATAAAAAAACAAAAAATGTTTTTAAATGGATTTTTTAATAGCCTTACTCTTAAGAGTCTTCCCGCAGTCCACCGGGGGAACTCTTGAGTCTTCCCACAGTTCCCGGGTTAATTAGTTGTTGTTGTTGTTCTTGTTCCCTAAGCTGCCTGGCCGAACAGCCCCGAGTCCCTGAGAAAGGCCATGGCCATGATCGGGCTTTCCCACAGAGCTCTCATTGAGTGTAGATTGTGTTGTTGGCGTAAGTGGTTGTGTGAAATGCAGTCTTCTATGATGTGTTTAATGGTATGGGGTGCTGTGTTACATCCCGGGCAGGCGTCGACAACGGAGTCATCCAGTCTCTTCTGATAGCTCAGGAGAGCTGGATGGTGTTCACATCTCAGCCTGGCCAGGTGGACTCTGTCCTCGCGAGGAAGGGAGGATTCGGAAGGATGGATTTCGGGAGGTCGTGCATGCAGCTGCGTGTTGTCTGTGAGTGAGTGGATGGATCGGTGAGAGATATGAGTATGGATGTGCTTCTGGAAGTTGGTTCGGGGTGGGCAGGGAGGGAGAGAGGACAATAATTGTGTGTGATACCGTGTGCTGGGTGTTGTTTTGATATTTTTTGGTGTGTGTGGGTGTGTTGCCATGTAGTTTAGTGGGTGGTCTTGGTTCGTGGAGGCTGCTGCCAGGAATTGAGTGCCTCTCATGTCCAGATGGTCTTTGACTTTGAGGATTTTGGTTTCTTGATGTAGGTGATCTGTGGGTGCAGTAGAGCTGTGCAGCCTGTAATGATCTTCAGGGCTTTGTTTTGAATAGTCTGTAAGGTCTTATGATGTGTTTCAGCTAGGTTAGAAGCCCAGGCTGGGCTTGCGTATTCCATCACTGATCTTATGTATTGTTTATATACTGTGGTGGTAGTTTCTTTGTTGTGTCCAAATTTTGTGTGAGCAAGTGACCTGAGGGTGTTAAGTCTGGGTGTCAGTTTCTTTTTAATGTTTGTGGTGTGCTGTTTGAATGTCATATGAGTATCATATGTTACTCCTAGGATTTTGGGTGTGTGTGTATGTGTTAGGGGTGTGTTGTTTATGGTGAGTTGAGGGATGTATTCGTGTTCTCCTGTCCAACTTGTGAGCAGGGTTGCGGTGGATTTGGCTGGGGCTAGATTAAGTCTGTTTGTAGTGCACCAGCCATGTAGTGTGTTGAGATAGGGTTGAAGGAGATCTGTTGCTCTTTTTGGGTCATGGTGTGTGCATGTGAGTGTTATGTCATCTGCATAGGAGGCTAAGTTTATTTGGGGCGTATTGGGTGTAGTTATATCGTGCATGTACAGATTGAAGAGTGCGGGCGATAGGACGGATCCTTGTGGGACTCCGTTTGGAAAGTTTCTGATTTTAGATGACTGACCGGCAAAAGATACGTGTGCACATCTGCCTGCTAGGAAGTTGGCCAGCCACCTTTTTGTGTTGTTGTGCATGTTTGTGTTGTAGATTTTGTTTGTTAGGTTGTGGCGGGGGATGGCATCGAAGGCTTTACTAATGTCGAGTGTGGCTAATAGTGATCTGTGTGGTGGTCTAGCTGAGTTGATGCCGTCGAAAGCTCTTTGTGTAAGGTCTGTGAGAAGAGTGTTTGTGGAGTGCAGTGGCCTAAAGCCATGTTGTGTTGGAGCTAGGGGTAGGTCAGGTGTAATTAGTTGTAATACTAGGTGTTCCATGACTTTGGAGGGGGAGCAAAGGAGTGTGATGGGGCGGTGCGAGGAGGGTAGCGTGGGGTCTTTGTTGGGTTTGGGGAATGTGATGATGATACCATGCTTCCAAATGTCTGGTATTGTGTTGTGTGAATAGCTGTAGTTTGATATGTTAGTGAGTGCTTGTATGCCTTGTGGTCCCAGGTGTCTGAGGTGTATGTTGCTTATGTTGTCTAGGCCACAGGTGGGTGAGTGCTTGAGATTGTTGATGATATGCTTTGTCTGGTGATTGGTGAAGGGTGTATAGTCAGGGTCTGTGGGGAATTGTCTCTTACGTCGGATGACACGTCGGTCGTCTTTGTGAGGTTTTAGGTGGCTGACATGTGAGAAGTGATTGATGAGAGTGTTTGCTTGTTGTTTACATGAAGGAGTAGAGTCTGTTGTTGTGATTGCAGCATGTGATTGTGTTGTGTTGCTGTTGGAAAGTGTGATGCTGTTTAGTGTTTTGTAGAGTTTTTTGGGGTTTGTTTTGTGATCAAGTGTTTGTAGGAAGTTATTCCAATTTAGTTTTTGTTGTTCTTGTATTTTGTTGTTAGTTTGGGTGTTGAGTGCTTGAATTTGTTGTGTGATGTCTTGTGTGTGGGGTGCTGGGGAGTGTTTCAGTATGGCGCGTTGTCTGATGAGGTTTTGAATTTCTGGTGTGAAGTTGGGGTTGTGTCTTTTTCTGTTACCTCTTGGAATGTGTTTCTTGTCAGCGTTTTGGATAGTTTTATTGAGTATGTGTACAGCATTGTTGATGTTAGTGATGGGTGTACTGTTTAGAGTTGTGAAGTGTTGTTCTGTCTCATTTGTGAATGCTTCCCAGTTAGCTCTTTTATAATTGGTGTATGTGTGTTTGTGGCTAGCTGGGGTGAGTCTGGTTTTGGTGGTGATAATGATCGGGAGGTGGTCAGAGCCTAAGGTTCTGACCACCCTCCAGGATGTTGTGGGGGCGAGTTCTGGGGAGCAAAAGGTGATGTCTGGAGATGATGGGTTATAGAGGGCTTGGTGAGGAATATGGGTATGTTGATGGATGTCGTTAAGGATGATGAGGTTATCTGTTTGGTTTTGTAGTACCAGCCCTCTGTCTGTGTCGGGGTTGTCGACAAACCAGGCCGACGTCTTGGCGTTGAAGTCACCACCCAGGATGATGTGTGGGGTGTGTGGGTGTTTGTGATGTGTTGTAAGTGTGGTCTGTATTCATTTGGTACTGTAGGGGATGTTTGGGGAGGGATGTATGTGTTTATGATGGTTATGTTGGAGTTGTTGCCAGTGCGTATTTTAATTGACTGTATTTCTGTTGTGTTATCATTTGGGGGGAGGAGGGATTTGGTTTGTACACTGGTTACTATGTATGATATTTCTTTGTGTACCAGGGTGATGAGTCCACCGCCCCCGCCGACAGCCCGGTCTTGTCTGATGGTGGTGAAATTATGAAATGTGGGTGTTTTTTGTGTTGTGCAGTTTTGTTTCTTGTAAGATGGCAATGTGTATGTTGTGTTGTTTGATGAAGTGTGAGAGTTCGTGTTTCTTTGTGTTGATGCCATCTATGTTCAGTTGAAGAATGTTAATGTTATGTGCACGATGTATGTTGGGTGCTGCTGCACGAGGATGGGGTGGGGGTGGGGGGGGGAGGGGAGGTTGGGATGGGTGAGGGGGGGGTGGGGATTGGGGAGTAGGAGATGGGGGTTGGAATGGATTGGGATGGGGTGTGGTGTGTTGAGTTGAGGATGTGGATGGTATGGGAAGGTTAGGTGGGTTAGGGAGGAGAGGTGGACGGGTTTTAGGGGGGGGAAGTGGATGATATGGGAAGGTTAGGTGGGTTGGGGAGGAGAGGTGGACGGGTTTTAGGTGAGGGATTTGACTGGGAGAGGGAGGGGCATGAGGAACAGGTCCAGGTGTTTGTGTAGTGTTTCTTGGAGGCAAGTGTTGTGCAGGTGAAGTGGGTCCAGTTCCCGCATTAATTGCAGAGAACTGAACCCTTAGTATGGCGACTCGAAGTGATGGGTTTTGAGCAAGTTGGACATATGTACAGTAGGGTCCCGCATAAAACGTGTTCGCATAAAACGAGTCTCGATTAAAACGAGCGACCTAAAATATTAATATTTAATTTTCTATCAGAACGAATGTGATCACATAAAACGAGTCCGCCGCCAAAGTGGGGCAAATCCGAGGAGTTTTCATATAGAGCGCCGAAATATCGTACAAAACGTATGAAATATCGTACGCTCCTGACGGAAATTTACGCTTCCAGTGAACATTGACGATATTGAGCCACCAAAATGCTGTGTTCACATAAAACGAAATCGCATAAAACGCCCTCGTTTATCGACCATATACTCGTTTTATGTGAGACCCTACTGTATTTACCTAATTGTATTTACCTAATTGTAGTTTACAGGAGTTGAGCTAAGCTCGTGTTGTCCCGTCTCTCAGTCTACTTTTTATCCAATTTTTTCTTGAAAATATGGATGTTCCTTGCCCCTACCACCTCCTCCTCCAGCCCATTCCATTTGTCAATACATCTATAGGGGAAGCTAAACTTCCTGATATCGTTCTTGCAGGTAGGTCTTTTTACTTTGTAGCTGTGGCCTCTAGTTATTCCTGTATCCATAATTAATATATCCTCCCTATCCAGCCTCTCCAGCCCCCGGGTACATTTGTACATCATTATCATGTCTCCCCTCTCTCTCCTCTCTTTTAGACTCGGTAGATTTAATTTGTCTAGCCTCCCTTCATATGGCAGTTCTCTGAGACTTGGAACCAATCTAGTGACTGCTCTCTGGATTCTTTCTAACTTGTGAATATGCTTCTTTAGATGCGGGGACCACACCACTGCTGCATACTCCAATCTTGGTCTAATCATACTCTTCATAATTTTCGCTACCATGGTCTCATCCAAGTAGTTCAGAGCAACTTTCATATTCCCGGCCATTGCATACATTCCGCTAAAGAGCTTGTTAATATGTTTCTCTGGCGACAAATTATCTTGTATAATCAACCCTAAATCTTTTCTTTTTCGGCCTTGCTAATTATATTATCTCCCATCCTGTACTCCCAATTTGGTCTATTCACACTTCTTCCCATATTTAACACATGACATTTACTTATATTAAATTTCATTTTCCACTTGGTGCTCCATTCGTATATTTTATCTAAATCCCCTTGCAGCTCCTCACAACTACTTTTATTTGTTATTTGTCTCATAATTTTTACGTCATCTGCAAACATTGACATGTAAGAGTTTATGCCTATCGGCAGGTCATTCACGTACATAAGGAACATGAGAGGTGCCAACACAGATCCCTACGGCACACCACTCTCAACTTTCCGCCACGATGAGTAAGTTCCTCTAATGTTGGTCCTCATTTCCCTATCTGTTAAATAGCTCTCCATCCATTTCAGCAAACTCCCCCTGACACATCCTAGCGTCTCAAGCTTAGATAACAATCTCTTATGTGGTACCTTATCGAATGCTTTGGAAAGGTCTAAGTAGACGCAGTCCACCCATCCGCCTCTTTCTTGGAGTACATCTATCACCCTACTGTAATAACATAGCAAACTGGTAACACAAGATGTCCCTTCTCTGAATCCAAATTGCTTTGGGGTTATTATTTTCTTTCTCCAACATTTTCATCCATCTCTTCCTAATTAGCTTTTCACAAATCTTGCATACAATACTAGTAAGTGAAACTGGTCTATAGTTTAAAGGGTCCTCAGGGTTTCCATTCTTGTATATCGGAATGATATTAGCTCTTTTCCATTCAACAGGAACCTGTCCTTTATCTAAGGAAGCTTGAATTATGTCCCTCACTGGCTCCACTAATTGCTCTGCACACTCCTTTAAAACCCAGGCAGACACTTCATCCGGTCCCATAGCTTTCCTTACTTCAAGTCCTCTCATCGCAGATAACAGCTCATCTCTAGTTATTTCAATCTTACTAAGACCACTCTCCAGTACTCCCGCCTGTGGTTCGTCAAAACCTTCCTCTCTAGTAAAAACTGACCCCAATTTGTTATTCATTACCTCGCACATGTCCGATACATTTTCATACGTCCTAGCATCAACTCTTAATTTAGTAATTTGTTTCTTTACCTTCAACTTACTGTTTATATATTTATAAAATAATCTAGGGTCACTTTCACATTTATTTACTATGTTCTTCTCATAGTTCATTTTAACTTGCCTAATTATGTTAACATATCTATTCCTCTCCTGTTTATATTTATTCCGATTACTCTCAGTGTTCCTTCTTCTTAATCTAGCCCAAGCTGCATCACGCCTACCCAAAGCTCTTTTGCATTTCAAATTAAACCAATCTTTCTGCTTAGTAAAATTTCCAGTTTTATATCTTGGGACAAACAGATTGGTTCCTACTCTATAAATTTCGAGGAATCTACTATATTTACCTTGTACGTCCCGTTCCTTCAAAATAAGATCCCAATCTACTCCCTCTAAATATCTTTTCAAGGATACATAATCAGCTTTACTATAATTTAATCTGTCATTTATGTAGCTATTGTCTAATCTATTGGCATTACTCGAGGTCAACTTCCATTTTAGTAATAGGTGATCACTTTTACCTACAGGACATAGATAGTTTATATCACTAATTTCGTGAGGATCTTTTGTAAAAATCAGATCGAGTTTAGAAGGTTCGTTATTACCCCTCATTCTTGTATTTTCCTTCACATGTTGTGTAAGTACATTTTCCGTAACCAACTCCACTAGCCGACTTCCCCAAGATCTCTGATTTGGCCCTGCATCTCCCGATTCCCAATCAACCTCACTACAGTTGAAATCTCCTACCAAGATCAATCGATTCTTCCTTAAAAGCAATCTTCTCAACGACTGAATCATATCCTCTACCATCTCCTCAAACTCCAACTCCCTCCATGCTCTGGTCTTTGGTGGCATGTAAGCTACTGCTATGTCTAGCTTTTTTCCTTCTATATCATTGAGTTCAACTGCCATTATTTCTGCCTTGTCATTATTTAACTCCACGTGCTTTGCTGTCATAGGGTTCTTAACTAATACTGCCACTCCACCTCCCCTTTTACCCTTTCTATCATTTCTCCATATATTATATCCTTCACTAAACACTATGTTGCTGTCAAAGTCCTGGTTCAGCTTTGTCTCTGTCAAACAGACTATCTGTGGTTGATCTTTTCTTAATATATTATCTATCTATCTATCTATCTATCTATCTATATATATACTCAGGCCCAATCCCCATTTTGGGGGTAGCCGACTCAAGACAGAGCAAGAACAGGGAAAACACAAAAACAACATAAAACAAAAAATAAACACAGATCAAAAACACAAACTCTCACACATCCAGGTCACCCAGGAGAAGACCCAGAGACCAGGGTTACCAAGGTCGCTCCAGCACTCCCCCGGCCCCTGACCACCCGGAGAGGTTCCGATCTCGGCAGGCAGACATGCAGCGGAGCCAAAGCCACAAGCCCTCCCACCACACTTCCAGGCACACCCTTCATATTAATCGTCTCCCCGGGCCAGGCGCCTGATGGACTATTATCTAGTCCAACTTGCGCCCGACCCCTTACTCCAAATGACCACGTGTTCACTCAACTATTCACAAGCATTCTCCATTCACTCCTGTCCACCACCACTTCCCCTGCCTGATCTATAGTCATTCCTCTATCATCCAAAGCCTTTCTTACACAGTCTCTCCATCTCAATGGGGGTCTTCCTGCCCTTCTATCTCCCCTTGTACCTGACTCACATATTCTCTTTGTAAGCCTTTCATCTCCCATTCGTTCAACATGACCATACCAGCTCAGCACCCTTCTGTCCACTCTGGCTGACAAATGTTCCTGCTGCCCCACTCTCCTACGTATCTCTTCATTCCTCAATCTGTCTCTACGAGTAACTCCACACATACTCCTCAAGCAGCTCATCTCCATCACAAAAAATAGGGAAAATACTGGAAATGCTAAGTTCATGTATACAAATATTGATGGGTTAATTTCCAAAAAGATTGAGTTTGACGAATATGTAAAGAGAGAGAGGCCCGGGGTAGTATGTTTGACTGAAACTAAGCTTAACCAGGAGGTAGACACGAATATAATTAGTTGTGCAGGATACAGTACATGGAGAAGAGACAGGTTAGGAAAGCTAGGAGGAGGAGTGTTGATCATGGTAGATAATAAAATTACTGCTAAAGAATTAAAACTTGGTGATAGCATTGCTGAAGTGGTAGCAGTTGAAATTGAGGATAATGATAGGTCAAAATTGGACATTGTATCAATGTATTTACCTCCTAAGACTAAATCTTGGAGCAATGATGAATATAATGAATTAATTTTGGAAACCTTGCGTATGTTAGAAATTATTTGTAAAAGGAAAAATAGGCTTATTCTTGCAGGGGACTTTAATTGCGGGGAGGTGGATTGGGAATGTTTGGATGCGGGTTCAAATGAAAATACTTGGGGTAGCAAATTTCTTGAACTAACAATGGGGTATCTATTAACACAACACGTTACGGAAAATACAAGATTTAGAGGAGGTGATGAACCATCAAGACTTGACTTACTATTCACCAAAGACCCCCAAGAAATAAAGAACCTAACATATTTGAGTCCCATGGGAAAAAGTGATCATGCTGTGATTGAATTTGAATTGACAGTGGAATTTCTGGAAGGCAGAGAGGAGGAACATAGGGAATTTAGACTAAATTATAGTAAGGCGGATTATGAATCATTACGAGGATACTTTGCAAATATAGATTGGTCATTTATTGAGCAAGAACAGAATATTCAGGTAAAATACACCATGTTACTAGACATTTACAGGGAGGGGGTAGATAAATATGTACCAACATTTAAGGATAGAAAGCTGGCTAAGGAGAAAGAGTGGTTTAACATGCGATGTCACATTGCCCAGAACAAAAAGGACTCTGCATGGAACAAAGTGAGGAGACACACTGAGGAAAAATGGGATGAGTATAAGAATGCTAGAAACAACTATGTCAAGACTATAAGAGAGGAGAAAAAGAACTTTGAAAAAGATATAGTAAACAAATGTAATAAAGAACCCAAACTGTTCTATAGTTATATCAACGGCAAAACAAAAATAAAGGACAAAATAACAAAGCTTAGGGTAGAGGGTCAATTATATGAAGACACAGTGGGTATGTGTGAAATTATGAATGATACATTAACATCCGTGTTTGTGGAGGAGGATGACTATGTGGAACCTGTGGTGGAATTGAACGAGATACAGGGACTAGAGTCGATAGAAGTCAACAGGGATGAACTAAAATCATTGTTGGAAGAATTGGACGTGAGAAAATCTATGGGCCCAGATAACATTGCTGGATGGGTATTAAGAGAATGTTCTGAACAACTAGTGAGACCTATTTTTAATATTGTTCAACACTCATTAAACAAGGGGGAACTTCCCTTAGAATGGAAACAAGCAAATATAACTCCAATATATAAAAGTGGAAATAAAGAAGACCCGCTAAATTATCGACCGGTATCCTTAACGAGTGTTATATGCAAGCTTTGTGAAAAGATTATTAGAAAAAGATGGGTGGGTATGTTGGAGGAGAGGGAAATAATTTCAAGCAAGCAGTTCGGGTTCAGAAAAGGTCATTCGTGTACCACAAATTTGTTGAGTTACTATGATAGGGTAATTGACATTGTACAAGGGAGGGAGGGGTGGGTAGATTGTATTTACTTAGATTTCAAGAAGGCATTTGATAAGGTGCCTCATAAGAGATTGTTGTGGAAGCTCAGGACTGTGGGGCGGGTTGAGGGAGTATTATTAAAGTGGATGGAAAACTATTTAATTGGGAGGGAAATGCGAACAGTAATAAAAGGAAAGTTCTCCTTGTGGAAAAGGGTAAAAAGCGGAGTGCCTCAAGGATCGGTGTTGGCCCCAATCATGTTTTTGGTTTTCATCAACGACTTTCAAATGGGAATAGGCTCATATATATCTATGTTTGCTGATGATGCAAAATTAATGAAGCATATTACAAGTAGGAGTAGTTGTGAAGAATTACAGAGAGACCTAGATAAGTTATATGAGTGGAGTCAAACTTGGAAAATGGAATTCAACACGAGTAAGTGTCAGGTTCTTGAGATGGGAAAAAGTAAATATAGACCTTCTTGGGGATATAAAATAGGAGATGAAATAATTAGTAAAGCTGTGAAAGCAAAAGACCTAGGGGTAGTTGTGGCAGACAGCTTGTCACCTGAACAGCATATAAATAAAATAACTGGTGAAACCTATGCAGTGTTGACTAACATGAGAATAGCTCTGAATTATTTAGTTGAAGAGATGTTAGCAAAAATAATAGGGACAATAATACGACCAAGACTGGAGTATGCAGCAGTGGTGTGGTCTCCACACCTTATAAAACATAATAAAAAACTGGAAAGAGTTCAGAGAGTTGCCACTAAGATGATAGCTAGCCTTAGAGACCTGCCTTATGAGGAGAGATTGGAGAGGCTAAAGCTGCCAACGCTGAGGGAGAGGAGAGAGAGAGGTGACATGATCATGATGTTTAAGTGTGTGAAAGGTTTTGAGAAGATCGACAAGGGAGATTTTGTGGTGAGGGACGAGGGAAGAACCAGGGGTCATGATTGTAAGTTGAGGAAAGTTATATGTAAGTCTGATGTAAGAAAGTTCAGCTTCCCGTATAGAAGCATTGAGTGTTGGAATAAGTTGGATGGGGAGGTGGTGGGAGCAAGAAATATCCAAACTTTTAAAGCAAAATTGGATAAATGTAGAGAGAGAGACAGGACAACACGAGCTTAGGCTCAAATCCTGTATACTACAATTAGGTGACCCTTGCTTCTGAATGCATGTGACTGCATCCAGATTGTCCATTCGAAAGGCTATTGATTTTCCCGTTAGAGTTGAACCGTGAGCCTGAAGGAAAAATAGGGGAACTAGTAACTCTTTCGCATTGATGTGAAACTCCTTGAACCGGGACCAAAGACCCTGACCTTGGTGTCCGAGGTTTGACTGATAACCCCAACCCAGTGCACCGGTATCTATCCATACCGTAGGCGGAGAAGTCCACGTCATAATTGAATGCAATGTTTTTGATCTTACCCAGACCGCTAGTAAGTTGTGGATTAACTTCGGGATATGCCATGACTTGTCCGCCGGGAAAAGCGGAAAATGTATGTTTCCCTCCAAGATTAACCTCTTTACTTTCAACTGGCACAACTGTACTGTTAGTTGAATCCAGTTGAGAGAGCCGACGAGGGACTCCCACACCTTCCTCGTGGTAGTCAGACTGTGAAGGAAATGAAACAGTTTCCTGCGAAACCTGTTGCGATTGTCCACACACTGACTGAGTTAGGTGTGCTGTGTCCCACAGCAGCCCTACCCACTGAATTACCCTCGTTGTGACAAGATTCGACTTAGCCAAGTTGATATTGAACCCTAGGGATTTGACATGGTGTAGAATGGTATTGATATGTTGGAGGCATTTTATCTCGGATTCTGCTGCCACCAGCCAGTCGTCTAGGTACCACATTATCGTGATCCCTTGCCGTAATAGTGGTAACAGAGCCTGTCGGACTAATTTGGTGAATACTCGAGGTGCCAGGTTCAGACCGAAAGGTATTCTTTGAAAAACATAATTTTGATGCCTGATCCTCAGTGCGAGGAATTTTTGGAACCTTTTGTTTACCGGGACATGCCAATAGGCTTCTGTCAGGTCTAACGAGCACATCCAGCCTTGAGGCGGAAGAGTTAGCCTGATCTGATTCACAGTGAGCATCCTAAACGATGGGTTGTGAATATGACGATTCAGTTGAGACAAGTCTACGACCGGCCTCATCTGAGCGCTGTCCCTCTTCGGCACGAGAACAAATCTTGACGTATAAACAGGGCGAGTTGGATTGACCGGGACAATGATATGCTTGGTTATCATTTCTTGGACTAGTGACTCCACCTCTAAAGAAACGTGGTTGAATTCTAAAGGTTGACGTAAGCGAGGTCGCCGGAGCCACCGCCAAGTGATTCCCTTGCATACCACTGTCCGTGCCCAAGTTGGCCGGGGCCAAGCCTGGTAACACGTCCGGAATTCTCCAGTCATGCAACTGGACTTGTCCGGCAGAGCAACACTCGTATCCAACTCGCCCTTCAGGGGCCCTGGGAGTGAGAGAGCTTTGTGATGAACTAGTTTTTTTGATTGGGATGTGGATGGCTGGCTGGAGGTAGGGGGCCATGACTCCTGTCCTGACCTACCCTTGGACTGACCTTTGTACCACTTCCCTGATCCTTTACCTTGGGGCTTACCTCTGGTATAGCTACTGCTTTCCAGCTTGGAAGGAGTCTTAAAGGACAGAAAAAACTTAGCACCACTTGGATGACTCTGAGGATTAAATTTGGGCTTATGAAATTTATTCTACTCCTTCCTAGTCGTGGAGGCAGTCGGTCGCGTTGAACCTAAGAGGCTAAATACAGTCTCCAAGTATCCTGACAAACAGGGGTTGTAGTGAGAACTGGGGAAAGGACTACCCTATGCCCTATATCCTCCGGCAACTTTTTAACCAGAAACACTCGCAAGTCTTGCCTTGCTCGGACTGCTTCCAAGAAAGCAACCCGAATGTCGCCAAGAGTCTGGACTGAATTTTGCAAAATAAGTCGGCGGGTAAGAGATAGGGCCTTAGTAGCTTGTGTGTCAATCACTGCTTCAGTCGTCCGAATTAGCGATTCTGCACTTTGGCAACTGATCAGAAATTGAGACATGAGCCTCCAAGCTTGCTACCTTAACTTATAATCCTTATCTAGCTGTGCGGGAGTAGGACTAGAGAAAGGGTCATTTCACATAGGGACAAATTTAGGCGCGGTTAGGAAATCTAACACAGCCTTAGGTATACCCCTGGCGATGGCTACGGTTAGGGAAAACCAGTTATGTTGCTCTTGGGGGATCTGATGCGTTGACTTACTAGTGATCGTACTTACAAAGTTCTGTGCCTCCGCCTCCCAATCAAGCCACGGCCCCGTGCCGACCGTTCCAATCTGTAATACCGGATTGTCGGACTGGTCTCTAGTAGGCTGGGTGTCTAACTCAGGTGTCAGACTCACAAGTAACTTGATATCATTAAAGCCGTCTAGTTTTGACCAGTCAGAATACAGTCTTACTGATGAAGCCGGTGGCAACGCGGGTGAGGATGCATACAGTATATGAAATAATCAGGATTATAAAATCAGGGATAGCCTTAATTGTTACATCCAATTCTTCCCCTGGCATGTTCTTTGCTCTTAACTTCTTACTCTCACTCACCTGTATACACCAGTGATCAGGTACCGGAGTTTCCCCAGACACCGTCGGCTGCGCGACCTGAGGGTTCAGAGCTACTACCCATTACCTATCCGGGCCATATAAAAGTGGCATAGGGCCTTTCTTTAGAGGGGTCTTCTCTAAGGATGGGGGAATTATATCTGTGACTACGCGTATGTTACAAGTCGTCAAAGTTGACATCATGGTTGATAAACTAGTCGTAACAGGGGAGGGAGGAAAAGGTTGTTTAGTTGAAACCTGAAGAGAACCCAGGGGTCAGGCAACCGGTGATGGTGTGGGAGATCCCGACACCGATCTATCATCATTAAATTTACTCATCATCCTATCAAATAGGTTTTGCAGATCTCCTTTAGTTACAAATTCCCTGGTATTATCCATAGACACAGTCGACTCAATATCTGAATGACCAGAGGAAGCTACCTTCTGTCCAGATTCAAGATGTTCTGAAACTTCATCACAAATAGATTGACATTCCATTGACTCTACTGATCTCGCCTCCAGCGACTGGGCTGAGGGGAATCGAACCTCCTCAGTCCGGACGGCGGGTTCCAGAGCGTCATGTGCAAAATCTTCCCATTCCAAATTAGGGATCGAAGATGGCACCTGAGCCTCTCTAGTTTCCTGCCATTGTCTCTATCTTGTTATACCAAGAGAGCGGCCACTCGGCTTTGAGGCGCATTTTGAACCTCACTAGTTGCATGTGGGTAGCCTCAACTGTATATTGTTCTGCCAACACATGAGATGACACTCGACACTGAGGCACATTATTTCTGGGAATCACATACGATCTGTGCCTTATCGACGGCGAAACATGCCCGATCGGTTGGTTAAACAAGTCACTTTGTATACTGTCCCTGGGCGGTGTCTCTGCCACCCTAGTGACCGTCCCTGACCGGCCGGATTGGACTTTCGGCTCTGTCAAGGCTGGTCGAGGAGGAGGAGGAGCAGGCGCCGGCGAAGGCGATTGCCTAGGCCTAGCACTCGATACCACCGTACGGGATGATGAAACCCTTTTAACACTAGAAGCCGACACTGCTGCTTTTTCTGGTGTAACCTTTCTCCTCTTTGCTGCCTGCTAGACTGGCTGATAAGAGGATTGGCGAGAGGTTGCTTGGTGTAAGGGGGACCGCGATCTAGATCGGGTCCTCTCCTGTTGCTGGTAGGACAAATCTGGCGCAAGCCGTTTCGACTGCCAGCGGGGTGGAATAACTTTCTTTAATGTGGTGTCTTTGTCAGTGGACTCCTCGGAACTGATTGTTTCTTTCGAAATCATATTAGTTGCTTTCTTTTTATTAGTTCCAGAACGACTGCTCGTTTTCTGAGATTTTACACTTGGAGATTTTATAATAAGCAGTTCCCAAAGTGCCTGATCATCGCATTGAAGCGCTTTATGGGCCACGTCTTTGGTATAGCTATTGTAACTGGACTTAAGGGGACCGACCGGTTAATTACAAACTTCCAGGTCTTACTTTCAATTTAAATGAAATTTGACACAGGTGTATATGACCATAAAACTATATCAAATTTTTTTTTATTTTATTTTATTTTTGCTTTTTTCTTGCAATTTAGGTAAAAAAACTTTGAAAATCATAGCACTGCAGAAAATCATAAACTCCTTCAGAAATCCCCATAGCACATGTTTTATGTGATCAAACAACTCACAAAAGGTGTATCTGTAGTTTCTATAAAACACATTTTATATATTTTGTGTATTTGTTCGATTTAGGTGATGACGGATTCAGGCGAATATATTTATACAAAATTACAACTTTGACGACATATTGTGAAAAAAATTAAATTACTAGAGTAAATTGGCTTTATAGGCCTTGTAGTGTTTTTAATTACCTTTCCAATGGTATATACACCATTCCTATGGGTCCAATAATAACTGTAAAATAATATCCGATAGTGCGACAATATAGGTTCTGAGAAAACAGGTGAAAGTCTAAGGTAATTAGGTGAACATTTTTACTTTTGTTTTTTGGATTTACAATATTTTACGCAGGAACATGGCAAAGTAGAAGATAAAGCGTATGGGAGGTTGTAGAGTAGCTTACGCTCTTTCGATTTATATAGGTATGCTCCTCGTACGACCAGTAGTTACTGAGCATGTTAATTTCAAAGTTCGCTATATAACGTTTTTAGAATTACAGGAAAAGTTTGGAAACCATAACAACAACAAAAATCCAATGGGTTTTCACTAATAACATTTCACTGGCTTATGAAGGGATGTTGACTCTTGTTGAGTAAACACCTATTGGTATTTTCAGGATTTCGAGTTTTTTAAGCCTAAATTAACCAGTCGGTCCCCTTAATCTTTGCAAGCACCACTTGACACCCAGACTCCTTATGCGTAATTAACCCATTACAGAGTTTTGTGCAAACACTAAACTTCCTCGTTAGCCACTGGCCTCGAGAACGGTCTAAACATGTAACACACCGGACGCATAGTTTGTGTCCAGTGACAGGAAGGTTATTACATAGAGGTGTAGCACAGAAAGTAACAAAATCCATGATGAAAGTCCACCCCCCACCGGGTATCGGTTCCGGTCCAGAGCTCCCCGCCGAGGAGACGTGTGCTATCTGAAAAATAATTTTACAAGAATCAATGCTCATAAGGACAACCTGAGACATTTACACAAACCGTTACCTTGAATACTCAAGAAAAAAGGAGATAGCAATCATCACTATTCTAAGTTCCTGTGTATCCTTCTGGAAAAAACTCAAACCTTGGTTCTTTTCATGATAGGGGAAATGGGGGTAGATTGTAGGCACCAATCGAACAGGGCTATACCCAGGAGAGGCTGTAGGCATTTGATAAAGAGTTGCTGGAACTCCTGTTTCATTTGCCTGGCCTCTCTTACTGTTTCCCTTTGTGCCTCACTTACACTGAGCGTAGCCCAGCATGCTCTCACAAACACCTCCTCCTCCTATCTACTTCATTACACTTAACATGCACACCACACTTCCTCCTTCTAAATTATTTAAAAACAAAATGATGAACACAGGCCCAGCCTCGGAGTCCCCATGGGAAGGTGGACCATAAATGCCCCCACACCTGCCCGACTTTCCCCTGACGACCCCTCTAAATGCTCTGGACCACGGCCTGTCACTCTTTCTATCAACTTTTGCAATATTCGCAGACTTTCCTCTAATTTTCACTCCGTCGAACACCATCTCTCCTCCTACAAACCTGATCATCTTTTCCTAACCGAAACCCAGGTATCCGAGACAACTTCCAGCAGCCCCTTCTCTGTATCCTCCTACTTTCTCTATCCTAGTTTCAAAGCCAAAGGCGGATGTTGTCTCACTTGCTCTCGTGTTCCCGATTTCGACCCCTCTGAATTCTCAACTTTATGGCTCAAACTATCCTGTCATTCTCATACTAAATATTTCTACGCTGTCTATCTTTCCCCTAACTCTACCGACTTTCCCAAATTCTTTGACTATCTAAAGTGGAACACATTCTATCCATCTCTCCCTTCTCTGAAATCTCCATTTTAGGAGATTTCAACGTTCACCACCGCCAATGGCTCTCCTCTCACACTACTGTCCAACCTGGTGAACAAGCCTACGTCTTTTCTATCATAAATGACCTAGAGCAGCTGGTCCAGCAACCCACCCGTATCCCGGATCGCTTCCGAGATCGGCCCAACATTCTTGACTTATTTCTGACTTCTAACCCTTCTTCTTATACTGTCAATCTTTTCTCTCCTTTTGGCTCCTCCGACCATAAACTTATCTCCGTCACCTGTCCTATCTCTTCAGTACGGCCACCCGATCCTCCGAGCCGGCGGCGCTTGTGGCACTTTGGCGCTGACGTCTGGGAGGCTCTCCGCCAGTTCTTCTTTGATTTCCCATGGAACGACTTCTGCTTCCGTGGCTGAGGACCCTCGTAGAGTGCTGAACGCATTACCGAGGTAATCCTCTTGGGCATGGAAGCGTACATTCCATTTTCTTTCTCTCAGTCTAATGCAAAAAAACTTGGTTTACTGACGCTTGTGCTACTGCTGTCCACAACAATGAGGAAGCATTCAAACGGTACTGACGCCTTAAAACTCAAGAATCTCATTCTTCCTATGTTTCTGCCCGGAAACAAGCCAAATCTGTTCTTCGACTTTCCAAGCATTCTTTCATCAATAATAAATGCACTGAACTATCCAACTCTAGCTCTTCCCAAGCTTTCTGGCATCTAGCCAAAAACTTCTCCAACAATTTTTCTTCCTTGTCTTTCCCTCCCCTTTTCCACGGTGATGGCACAACCGCTCAAACTTTTGCTAGAAACTCCACCTTGAATTATTCCGTTGTTATTCCTCTCTTTCCTCCCCCCTCTCTTCTACTTATGCCTAATATCCTAATCTCTTCTAAAGATGTACTTTCTACCCTCTCTGGGCTTAATACTAAGAAGGCGTACGGTCCGGACGGTGTTCCTTCTGTTGTACTAAAAAACTGTGCTTCCGTGCTGACCCCCTGCCTAGGCAAACTCTTTCGTCTCTGTCTCTCCTCTAACGTCTTCCCTTCATGCTGGAAGTTTGCTCTCATTCAACCTGTCCCAAAGAAGGGTGACCGCTCTCAACCCTCCAACTATAGTCCAATTGCTCTCATCTCTTGTATCTCTGAAGTTTTGAAACTTCTTGCTTCCAAATTTCTTAAGCATTTCTCTTCTCATAAACTGCTCTCAGATCGCCAGTATGGCTTCCTTAACCCGGGAACGGCAAGAACACTCTTAAGAAGTTTTGGTGGGCAAAGGCGAGAACACTCTTTAGAGGTAATGCCTAAAAAAACGAAACCTTTTAAAAGGCCCCAGTAGCACTTAAAACAAGTGAAATGGTGATTAAGTGAGAAAATTCCCCTCCATACCTCCAATCACTCCTCCACATGTGTCAAAGTCCCCCCCTTCCCCTCCCCCCCCCCCCCCCCCCCCTTCAATTAGCACCTATTTTCCCACTTATTCCCTTATTTATTGGTATATTTTCGTGTCAACATCTCCAAGCCGGATCTATGGTGTTGTCATGTGACTAGCAAGTGTGTTGCATAAGGGAGAGTGTGAGGGAGTAAGTCAGTTAGGCTTCAGCCGTCGAAAGGAGAGGGTGTACGTGCCGGCTGCCTCACATTTCATGAATGACCGCTCGGCAATAATTCGCGTTTTCCACCATCCAAACACTATTCCCACCTCTTTTATTGTTGTAACATGTTACTATCTTCATATTAAACGTAAAATAGGCTCATATGAATAAGTAATAACGATATTTATCGTAAAATGACGATTATAGGCAGAAATGGAGCCTAATATTGCCGCCCAGTAGTGTGGTGTTCACTACACACAGCTCGCCGTTCAAAGGTTAAGGGTCGCTCTACTGGTGATCTTCTTTCATATCTTGCTAACTCTTGGTCATCCAACTTTCGGGACTTCGGTGAGACCTTTTCTGTTGCACTAGACATATCGAAGGCCTTCGATAGAGTCTGGCACAAATCTTTAATTTCCAAACTACCCTCCTTCGGTTACTATCCCTCTAACTGTGCCTTTGTCTCTAATTTCCTTTCCGACCGTTCCATAGCTGCGGTTGTGGACGGCCATCGCTCACTTCCTCATCCTATCAACTCCGGTGTTCCTCAGGGCTCTGTCCTATCTCCTATTCTCTTTCTAATTTTCATAAAATGATCTTCTCAACTGTACATCCAGTCCCATCCATTCATATGCAGACGACTCTACCTTACACTACTCAATTAGTTTTCCAGAACGCCCCACCCAGCAGTCCCTCAAAATCAAACGTAATGAAGCCATAAAACACCTATCTTCTGATCTAGCTACTATTTCCAATTGGGGTAGAGAAAACCTTGTTGCATTTAATGCTTCGAAGACCCAATTCATCCATCTTATTACCCGTCAGGAAGCTCCAGAGGACTACCCCGTATTCTTCAACAATACAAAAATCAATTCTTCATCTTCTCTCAATATTCTCGGTGTCTCTTTTTCTTTTACTCTCACTTGGAAGGACCATATTACCAGTCTTGCTAAGGCAGCCTCCCAGAAGCTGGGTGTGCTCAACCGCCTCAAGGGGTTCTTTACCCCTGCACAGCTTCTTGCTCTGTACAGGAAATTATATAAAATTATTATAATAATAATAATAAATTAACATCCTAGCCATAAACATTACCTACAGAGGCTGGCTGGGCGGGTGCCCAACCCCGAAAGGAGTTGAAATAGGGGAGCTATCCCCCCGCCAAAGGCAGCTTTCTAGGGCCTTTCCTAGCTGATGCTGAGAGGATTGGGTTCTAGTCATGTGGTGATGGGATGGTCTATCCGAGTGAGAACTGAGCGATCTCTGCCATACCCATAGCTTACTCAGACTGTTCCTTTTACTTATATATCTTCTAGATCTCAAGTGGCGGCGTCTTTTCCGTGGATTGACCTCCCTACTGCCAACCTAGAAGTTGGCAGATTGGGAGCCAAAGCGTCACATTTTTCCCTTACCCCTCAACTTTCCCTTCATAGTTGCTGAGGGGCACAGGGCCTTGGGTGGGGCTTTGGTTTCCCGGGCGTTTCCGCACCCTCCTCAGCTCCCTGCCTTGGAGTGGCTTCGGTCACCCGGGCTTTGCTAGTGGTAAGCAGGGAGGATTTTGTGGGGGCGCTCGTTTATGGCCTTGGCCTTGCTCGAGACCTTGGGGCTGTTCGGCCAGACAGCCTGGGGAACAACAACAGAGGCTGGCCTCGTGGCCTAGGGCAAGATTTATGACGACTCGGCGAAAACTCTTACCTGGAAGAACTAGCACCCGCCACCATCACGACGACAGGAATGTAGGGGAAGGAGACGACGCAGAAACCTAAAGAAGGCTCTCTACTAAATAAAGCCACCCTTAAACTTCAGGTTCTGCCGACGCAGAAACAAAACACGCTTAACCCACAGAAAGGTAGCCGAAAAGCATTACCCTGGTAATAAAAATCCTCTAACAATACTAGCTAGGCTACAATGAGAGCAACATGAAATATAAAACTAATGGCGGCCTCATTCATTGGGGACCCGAGGGGACGGCAATACCTAAGCATCCTTAAAAAACACACTCCTGGGAGTCACGCCAATCAGGACGCCCGACCTATCTAGCCTAAACCTATTCTAAAACATCTCAGATAATACAAATGAGCAAAAGACTCACTATCCAGACAGAAGAATGAAGAGTGGTCGGGACCACACGTCTGTCGGCGGCAACCCCCAGAGCAAGAAGGAAGAGTGACGCGTCAGCGTCTCGGGGCAAACCCACGCTATCAACATCCACACGATGGGAAGCATAGCAGTTTAGTTATAATCTTTTTTCTTTTATTATTTTTTATTTTCGTTTTTTCATAGTTGGCATCCGCATCATAAAGATGAGTCCGTAAGTAATTATGAGCGTACGCTTACGATGTTTGGTCTCTTGCGCTCCGGGGCGGGTGATTTAAACAGCTGACTCTGGGGTTCAAAGAGTGCCATTACTGTTTAAGGCATATCGTCAATGATGGAGGGGCCACTAATAAATATCTTCCTTAACCCTCAGCCGACGGTGACCGTCATATGACGGGAGAGAGAATATTGGCCACCCCTGCGGTGCCCGTCAAATGACTTGTGCCTTTTTAGGGCCATTATGAGCGATGAGAGAGAGAGCGAGCATTGCAAGGACAACAGGCGGGCTCGGTACGCTCCTGGCAGCGGTGGGGCCCGCACTGAGACCTACTGTATTGATCCTCATACTCCGTATCTCTCAAAATAAGGATAATTCCGGGGAAAATACTTCATTTTAAGATATTTTCACTTCCAGTTGAACGATCATTGCAAGAGAACCCGTTGTTGTACACGGATGATTCAGGTGTCATTGGAAAGCTCGTTTTACGCTCTTTCACGGATTTATAATTTTATTACGCTCTGGCTCTTGCTTATGCATGAAAAAGAGCATAGAATGATGCTAATTTTTGGTAAATATACCCGCCATGCACTACCATGATACACCCCCCCCCCCCCCCCCCCCACCCCTTGCGGGATGGGAGTTAAACACATTGCTCACTTCTTCCTCTTCCTCCTTTCTCTCTTAAGTCAAACCTACCTAGTCGTTATTCTACTACTCTCTTAAATTCTACCCTACATTCTTCTTCCTGTAACCTTTCCACTTTCTTAACCTCAACCTCCCTCCTGTAGCTCTCTTCATCCACTTCTTCTGTACCGTACCCTAACTTTAGCTACTACAGTACTACATAATGGTCCGACCCGACCCTCCCCCAATAATGGTCCGACCCGACCCTCCCCCAATAATGGTCCGACCCGACCCTCCCCCAATAATGGTCCGACCCGACCCTCCCCCAATAATGGTCCGACCCGACCCTCCCCCAATAATGGTCCGACCCGACCCTCCCCCAATACCCCTATATTCCTTAGCATCTAACACTGATTTTCTCACTTGTTCATCCACACATACATAGTCAATCAGCGCCTTTCGTTCCACTGTCTCTCCCTCTCTTCTCCACTCCACTCACTCTCCATATGTACTGGTCTATCATTCTGTGTCGGTTGAAGGTGTTAGCTGTCATCAGCCTCCTCCCCATGCGTATGTCCTCAAGTGCATCGCCATTCTCATCCACCTCAAACTGTACACCCCCACGCTCCTACCACCTCACTACTTTCCTATCACCCACCATCCCATTCATATCACCAATCAGAAATATTTTTTCACTCCTATCAAACTTATCCAGGCACGGCTCAACACTTACCATACCCAAAATTCCTATTTCACTCTTTCCGCATTATCCTCTGTTGGAGCAAGCACACTCAACCACCCTATGTCTGTATTTCCACTTTCATTCTTACCTACACAGAACTATACTCCCTTACACACTCCTTCCACTTATTACTTATATACTGTACAAACACACTCCTTCTTTTGCTCTCTCATTCTCATTCATTCCAGCACACACTCATTCCATGCTCCCATTCTTTCACACATGTACCTTTCCATTTGGTCTCAGTAATTTTGTATACATCCAGCCTTGCATTCGCTAGTACTCCCAGAACCTTTCTCTTTTTTGTGCCATAATTCTCGTCTCTTACATTCAAGGTCGCTATCCGAAAACAGTCCTTGTCCGGTTGATGTTCGTCAATAGTTGGTCCGTCATTCTCCGAGGCTTTTCTTTTGTTCTTCATTGCTGGACATTTTCCCAGGTAGAGGGTCGAAAGCCCAACAACCCAACCTCTTTAGTCGCCTTTTACGACATGCAGGAGGCACGTGAAGCACATCTCACCCCTAAGACACCTGGATCCAAATAATTTTCTAATCATAGGAACCTCCCTAGGGGCTTTTCTTAACCCACCACAATCAGATTTTCTGAAATCGAGGATTAGGGCAGTATTTTCCTTGATGTTGCCATGCCATTGTATATTTAAATACATTGATTTATAGTCACTATTTCCCAGCTGGTCTCCAATCTCCATCTTTGTGTTATATTTGTCTCCTACTTTTCGGCTGTATGTGGAGTTTTATTAAGATATATATCACTCACTATATTAGTAATTGATACTTATGACATACCAGGTACTTATGGCATAATATAAATATTTCTTCTGGCAAACCTTACATGTTTGTATGTAATGGGACAAAGGATACTCTCATTTTGCTATAACTGTTGTTGAGTTTGGCTTAAAGAATAAGAAACTTTCCCCTTTTTTCACTCATCACTATATTTAAGATAAATATGTCAATTTTGTGGTTTAAGATGGACTACTTATTGTAAGAATAATGGCTGGAATATCCCAAGACCGATTTTAAAATGGTTGCAACGGTAGCTGTGACAATGGTTGCAACGGTAGCTGTGACAATGGTTGCAACGGTAGCTGTGACAATGGTTGCAACGGTAGCTGTGACAATGGTTGCAACGGTAGCTGTGACAATGGTTGCAACGGTAGCTGTGACAATTTTTCCTGTGAAATGTTCTAATAATTCCCAGTCTCTGTAAAATAAAAAATATTCCCTCAGAACTCTTGCTCGTTGAAGTAATTTGTACTACTCCATCGATTCTTGTTCCTCCGTGACTTGACCATGTAGCATATAACAGTTGTGGACGATCATATCTAGGAGGTGGAAAAACAGTTTAGTATTTCAAAAATTACAGCTATAAGTCTTATTCACGGACCATTTCTGATCCCCAAAAGCAAAAATAACAATTACAAATTCAATCATACATAGGCTTTCATCTGCAAATCAGGCAAACACATTATGTAAATAAACATTTTCCTAACATTATACAATAACAAAGAAGCACTAGATTATACTGTCAAAATATTGGTGCAATTAATTACAAATCTAATAATTTTTTCAATTCTTTATTTATCCAACTTGAGCTAAAACCATTAAATACAACTATGAAGACTTGTAATCTAATGACAGCTCTTGTTTCAGGTTTACAACTTAAGTCGATGATGAGGAAGAAGCAAGAAATACCAAAGTGATTGATCATTCGTGCATTGTTTCTTTATTATATATTAAATATAATATGACCAAATGCAGCTTATATTCTATATATGTAGACTACTATACAGACAACAACAACTATACAGACATTCTATATATGTTTGTAAATAAACTTTTTAGTGGATATATATAAGTGGTGATAGAGCCAAAAGAGTTATGATGGAGATGTTGCACAAAGGTTTTGTTCTGAAATTGGAAAATGAAGAGAATGTGTTGGAGCATGAAGGAACTGAGGACATTATTAAGTGTGAAGAGGAAATATTGGACTATGAAGATGAGGAAAAGGTTACTCTATGTTCCGAGGAAGTGTTGGAGAGTGAAGAAGTAAAGATTGATAAATATGAAATCGTAAAATGTGAAGAGACAATCCTAGAAAATGTATCTAGTGAGAGTTCTGATGGCAATGATAACAAGGGAATCCATTGCACTGACAGCCTGAAGCAAACAGTCAAGAAACATGAGTGTCAGGTCTGTGGTAAAATGTTTGTTAAGAAGCAAGGCCTCATCCGTCACTCTGTAGGTCATTCAAGGCTGAAGGAGTTTGGATGTCAGGTCTGCGGTAAAATGTTCGGACGGAAGAGTCATGTCGCCAAACATTTATTAGTCCATACAAGAGAGAAGAAGTTTGAGTGCGAGGTGTGTGGTAAAATGTTTGCTCAGAAACAAGACCTCATTGATCACTCTGTAGTTCATTCAGGAGTAAAGGAGTTTGTGTGTCACGTGTGTGGTAATATGTTTGGTAGGAAGTCCAATCTCACAAAGCATTTAATAGTCCATACAAGAGAAAAGAAGTTCGAGTGTGAGGAGTGTGGTAAAACATTTGGTCAGAATAGTACCCTCACTGCTCATTTACTAGTTCATTCAGGAGTGAAGGATTTTGAGTGTCAGGAGTGTGGTAAATTGTTTGAACGGAAAACCACTCTCAAAAGACATTTATTAATTCATTCAGGAATAAAGGAATTTGAGTGTCAGGTGTGTGGGAAAATGTTTGGTCGGAAATGTGTTCTCACAAAACATCTATTACTTCATTCAGGGAGGAAGGAGTTTGAGTGTCCGGAGTGTGGTAAAATGTTTTGTGATAAAAGTAATCTCAATCAGCATCTAAAAATTCACTCAGGAGAGAAAAATATTGAGTGCGATTATTGCGGTAAATTTTTCATATACACGAGTGCACTTAAAAAGCATTTAGTAACTCACTCAGAAAGGAAATTGTTCAGATGTGATCATTGTGGTAAATGTTTCAAAAATAAACATACTCTCGCAAGACATATTGCAAACCTTCACATTAACTCTCAAGGGTAGCCTGTAGTGCAGTGGCTAACACGTTTGGTTCACAGCAAAAATATTCCATGTTTGAATCTCAGGCAGGACAAGATGGCAGTTAGTATATCTACACCCAAAACCTCTGTTCACGTAGCAGTATATAACCTGGAGCACTTAGACCTTTGTGGAGTACCTTCCAGGATGACGAGTTAGGTTGGGAGCCGCTTCCTGGTCTGATTGGCCTCACAGTTAGTCTATCAAACATTGGTATGCAAGTAGCTAGACAGAGTGGAACAAGTAGTTTTAGTTATATAATAAGCTATAATTATGGTTGGCCTACCATACAGAAAATATATTTTAATTGTTAACCCGCTGAGTACCAGCTAAATATTTATAAATGTACCACCCAGGACTGGCTGATTCTGATTTTTTTTTTGATTCCAGAAACAATAGCGAATGGGTTAGGAATGAAGGAAAAACCACGAAAAAACGATCAAAAAGCTAAAAAAATGGTCCTACAGAGCCCCCGAAAACGGATTTTACAAGAGTAAAAAATTGAAGGCAATTTCCCCCCAAAAACATGTTTTTGCGCGCTCACACGCACGCGGTTGGACTTTGAGAGTTTTCAACCATCGGCATGGGTGCGTGGGAAACTTACACAGTTCCCATACAAATCTGAGCCCTCTAGGTGCCATAGGACCGGAGTAATTGGGACCGGACCGGCCAGGACGCAAACCATGCGTCGCTGGGGTTTAGCGTTACATACATTGTGGACGCAAACCCTGCGTCGCTGGGGCTCAAGGAAAAATTAAAGGTTACTCAATAGCTAGGTACGTCATCCTTGTCCCTTCGATTTACAATGGCATATACCCCTTCGTTTTTTTAACAAAGGTGGGCAAGCGGTACTTTTAAAGTACTGATGGTAGCGGTACCGGTAATAGTCGAAAATAATACCGGTGGTAGCGATACCATTTATTTAATGTATAGCCTATCTGGTAGCAATACCCCTTTTTTTTTTTTTTTTTAAACCTTGACCCTGGATACCCAATCAATGTTACCAAACCTATGTCAATGAATATTTGTATTAGCATATGAGCGTAGGCAGTGGTATATATTTGTTATTGGTTCCTTCGTTAACGATGTACGGCCTTATGTTGTGGCTCCACTTGACTCACCCAGGTCAGCAGATTCACTGACACCTTGCTCGTCAGTAAAAATACCATCCCTCTTGGGTGATGCCAATTATAATACCCAAGAGACGTCATTAAACATAGGATACCACTTGGAAGAGAACAAAATACAAATGTTAAGTTACGTCGCTTCATGCTGAAGGCTCCGATCCTTTATATTTTTCTGTGGATGAGGGAAACAAAAGGCAAAACTGGCTGTGACAAATGCCTCCACCAGAGTTGAAAGAGTGACAGGTCCAATATCAAGGAATGTACGAGCTAAAAATGCTTGGACACACAGAGTTTGAAGCAATTTAAGTCATAGGATGAGGCAAAGATGGATTCAGGGAGAGAGTTCCAGAGTTCAGCTGTTGAATAGAAGAGATTGGGAATATTGTTTCACTTTTGGGATGGAGCGTTGGACAGATTAGGGGTTGGGTTGTGTTGCAAATCGAATGCTAGGATGAGGTGGGGTTGGACCGTACTACTAGTGGAAAAAATATTTATCTAAAATCACATGAAGGCTGGAAATGAGATGAAATGTGGATGAAACTTTCATTACTTGCACATCCTTTGGCATGCAGATAATTACGAAATACAGTATGCTTGCAACACTGGAAAATAAATTTAAGGGGGGTACAATTTGTATGGACCAACCATCAGGGGGTGAGTATTTAAAGAGTAATTTTGTTAAAGCAAATGAGAGGAGTGGACATAATACAAGAAATAGGATGCTTAATTTTACGGTCCCGAGAATCCAAGGACAGGGTAACTTAACATTCTTCACTGCCATCAAAGACTGGAACGACCTACCCCAGTCAGTCCGTGAAAAGAGAACAATGAATTCCTTCAGACGTAGCTTGAAGGAGCACCTGAACCGGACAGCTACAAGAAGGGAGCACCAAGCTTATGTCTACTACTAAATACGACATAAGAGATCGGCAAAACAAACTGAAATGATTACTGATAATTACTATAAGATGTAAGGTACCTTAAAATAACCCCCTAGAAATACTTTCTCTAAAGTATCTACTTTTTTTTTATCCTCCCCTTTTTCCCCAGCTAACCTAATCCCACAAGGACCCCAATGGAAATACGCCTAACGGCCTTATTGGGCTATCCTTAGTTGGAATTATGCAAGGCTGGTACATGTCATATTTGTAACATATTGTGTGGTACCAACATTGTAAAATGCTAACTGAATAAATATTATTATTATTATTATTATTATGACCATACAGACTACCAAAAAATTGCTTACAGCTTAAATGGACACGTAGATATATATTATTTTAGCCCTTATACTTAAATAGTAAAATACCCTACTATAATTGGGCAAAATATTTGGCTGGAGGCCAAGTATTAACCCTCTCCGACATATGACGCAATTTTGAGCCTATTAGGGATACTTTAAAGCCTTTATTACCATCAGGGTTTTTTACAAACCTTTATTTTAGTTACTTCAACCTCTGCAGTTGTCTTTGAGTTAGATGTGGGCAGAAAACTAATTTTGGAGAGGTAATTATAAGAGTGAGAGAACTCTATTTCTTATTGCTAATCTGGCAACCTCTGCGTCATATATGTCTGAAGGGGTTAAAGTAAATAATACTTCAAATAATCATATAAAGAAAAAGAAGGCATATATTATCAGAAATTACTTTTGCTGCTTATATAATTGCATTGATGGATGTATCTATCTATCTATCTATTGCCTGACGCCGTGATCCCCGAAGGGGTGGCCACGAACGAACTGCCCCCATGCACCTCTGTCCCCAGTCAGTCAACGCCCCTCCCCCCAACCAGCACCGCCTTCGTTCATGTACTTTAATTAAAATGTAAAACTTGCAAACTAAACAAACCAAAATTGGGACAAGGACAATATAAAGTCAAATTAAATTATCAAAATCGCTATGTGGAAACAACGCTCACTAAAATGAAAATTATTAAATAAAAGAACACAATCCACCACATAGGGTGTACATTACTACATGAGCAAGTTAATCTGTTTCCCAAGCAAACCAATCGCACACATAACAACGCACTATCGTCACGTTAAAGGAAGTAGTCAAGTTTGGGAAGTCCGGGACGTTCTGGCAAATTTTTACTAAACTCTGCATGAATAAAGAAACTACATGTTTAAATGTCAAAATATTATTTAAAATCAAATTTGCAACATGACAAGACATTAACAATAGTAAAAAAATACAAATATTGATAAGATATCTATACTATTACAAAATAATATATAAAATACAGTACAGCACTCACTAACGATAGTGCTATCGGGTAGGTACCTGTAAGCATAGCATGCCTCAAGTGACCCCTATCAATAACTACCCTACAAATAACCTACATTTATAGCACAAATAAACTAAGGAAATCGCAAAAGTAAGCAATTGATACTATCGACAATGAATACATATAATATAAAGAGAAATAATTGCAAAATATGAAGTAACAACAGATTTAAACAAAGAGTACTCTTTTAACAAGAACAATAAATTTAAAAAATCATCAATATTAATAATAATAATAATAATAATAATAATAATAGAAAAAGAAAAAGATAAACAATAAATACAGACATACATTGAGCGTATTTGTCAATACCAAATCAATATCAATATCAATATCAATATCAAAGGCCTTAACCTTCCACCTCTCATTCGGTCTACCTCTCCCTCTCTGTCCATCCACCTCGCTCTCGTACACCCTCTTAGTCATTCTCTCGCTTTCCATACGTTCCATATGGACGAACCATCTCAAGTTGTTCCTTTTCACACTTTCCAGCACATCTACCTCCACACCACACCTCCTTCTTACTTCCTCATTAGTCAGTCTATCCCTCCATGTAACTCCGCACGCACTCCTTAAGTAATTCATTTCCACTGCTCTCACTCTTGGTCTGAGTCTCTCAACCAACGTCCATGCTTCGCTTCTGTAAGTCAGTGTCGGGATTACCACACTGTCATGCAAGGACTTCTTCACTTCCATCAGAGCTGGGCACTTTAGCCAACACTTCCGCAAATAGCCAATTCCGCCATGGCGGAAGTGTCATTTTGTTGGCGAATTAGCGTTGGCGCCAAAATGGCTGCCTATTTGCGGGTTTGAAGCTCTGGAAAGTACCTCCATGTTGCAAACCTCGAGTCCGCAAATTAAAAATTCCAGCCGCCAGCCAACCCTGGGCCGCTCCTGCAGCTCCAGCCAAAAAAAGTCATGTGACCAAGCCAACTACCTGTGTTCTGGAATCTAGGCCTATTCATCGGCTCTTCACGTTTGTTCACTTACTTAGTAGCAAGCGTCGAGCAGCCTCGAGCTAACACCTATTCACCTACAACACACAGCAGTCCAAGAGTTACAACCTGCTAGCACTTCAACTTTGTTTATATTTTCGGCCTATTGAAGTGAACATGGAGTCTACCATCATGCTTCTACCGCAGCTGCCAACAGCATGGGGAGCAGTTCACCACCATCATCCGACAGTGATGCTGCAGAGCATGCAGAAATCGAGGACCTAAGCCACCCCTGGCCCCACCTAGAAACCTATGGGCCTGTAATTTCCAAGATGTCTCTGGAGAAGGGCTTTATAACTTTATAATCTAGCCTAATTTAAGATTATCAAGTTAGGCTATCGTTAATTTGATTGATAGCCTGTTAATTTGTAACCTAAACTAATGTTATTAGGCTACCCTAATCCCATCAAAATGCCTCAAAGCATGTAGCCTAGGCTAAATATTGCATGTTCTAACTTCTAAATATAGCCTAGGCCTATAGGCTAATTACTAATATAAGTAATTTTATTAGGCTAGGCCTAGGCTACCCTAATCCTATCAAAATGCCTCAAAGCATGTAGGCTAAATAATATTGCATTTTCTAACTTCTATATATATAGGCTAGCCTAGGTCTAGGCTATAATCAGTCAATCACTAATTCCATCAAAATGCCTCAAAGCATGTAGGCTAAATATTGCATGTTCTAACTTCTATATATACAGTATAGCCTAGGTCTAGGCTATAATCACTAATTCCATCAAAATGTCTCAAAGCATGTAGGCTAAATATTGCATGTTCTAACTTTAATATACAGCCTAATATGTATAGCCTATATAATTAATATGTATAGCCTAGGCCTAGGTCTAGGCTATAATCAGTCACTAATTCCATCAAAATGCCTCAAAGCATGTAGGCCTAGGCTAAATATTGCATGTTCTAACTTCTATGTATAGGCCTAGGCCTATAATCACACTCATTTTATTAGTGTCAAGTAGAAAGTGTTAATTTTGAAAGTATCATATAGCCTAGGCCTAGACTAAATTTAGCCTACAATAAAATTGTATTAAATTTTGATCTGAAGCTAGGCCTTTAGTCTGAGCATTAAAATTAATAGGCCTAGGCTACTTTCTATTAAATTACTTAATCTATCTAAAGTAGACCTATCTAGGCATATATAGCCTATTGCCATTCCCAAAGGGGGGACCACAAATAAATCGCCTCCTTGCACCATAAACCGCCTCCTTGCACCTCTGTACCTCCTCCTGAATGGTGTGGAATTGCGAATACTGATTATTACTGAAGCACTCTCCCCATAAACAAGTTGCCCCAACGTTTTACTGCCCATGTGGACAAACTAAGCGGCCTATGCTATATATATTAACCCTTTCACTGCGGGTGACATTCTAGAATGTTTTGGCAATTTACAGCAATTTCCAAGCTTTAAAAGCCTGTATGTATATCCTTGAGGTCCATGGAAGTTGGGCAACATTATATTAAAGTAAATATATATATTTATTGACATTAGAGATTGAATTTATTGATTTACCCTTGATTTTGTAGTTTAAATTTAAAATTAATAAAAAACGGTTTGCGTTTGCATATTTGCATTTGAGGACTAGAAATTTCACAAGGTTTGCACATTTGTGTTTGCTGAAGTTATGTTCTGGGTTTGCTGATTTGTGTTTGCTGACTTGACTTTTTGTTTGTGGTGCCCAGCTCTGATTTCCATACTGACCACCCTATTTCTTGTTACTGTTTTAGCGTTCCTACAACCCTCTTCCCCTGTTGTACCTTCTCCCGCACTTCTTCATCCATGGTCCCATCTTTACTCTACACACTGCCCAGATACTTAAAAGAGTTGACGATCTCCATAGCCTGACCGTTCAGCTTTACCTCACACTCTGTGACTTCACCCCTTTCGAAGACCATAACCTTGCTCTTCCCCGTATTTACCTTCAAATTCCGTTTTTCGCACACTGTTCCAAACTCATTTACCAGACCCTGCAACTCCCATTCATTATCACTCATCAGAACTGTATCATCCACAAACAGCAGTATAGGTAGCTTCCACTCAATTCCCTCCCTTTTCAGTGATACACCAACATCCACTGCTCTTGATAGTATTTCTTTCATGACTCCATCCATATATACAGTAAACAACCACGGGGACATCACACACCCCTGTTTCAAACCAACATTCAGGTCAAAGAACTCGCTCTGCTCACTCTCCACACGTACTGCCGCCTTTGCACCCTCATACATGCTCTTCACTGCTTTCAGCAACTTGCCCTCTACTCCGTATATTCTAAGTACTTTCCACAAACCTTCTCTATCCACTCTGTCATAGGCATTCTCCAAGTCCATAAAGGCAACATACACCTTTTGTTTCTTCTCCAGATATTTCTCCACAACACAATTCAGGGTAAAATTCTGATCTACACATCCTCTTCCCTTCCTAAAACCTCCCTGCTCGTCGCCTATCCATTTCTCCGTTCTCACTCTCACTCTCTCAATCACTACCCTACTGTATACCTTCCCTACTACGCTTAGAAGACATATTCCTCGGTGGTTACCACACACTCCTCTTTCCCCTTTGCCCTTATATAGGGGGACTATTATGCCAGTCTTCCAGTCATCGGGTGCACTCCCCTTCTCTCATGCTAGTTTGCACATTTTCCATACCCATTCTATCACTATCTCACCACCATACCTCAACATTTCCCCACACACTCCATCTGTTCCTGGTGCTTTCCCCAACTTCACTCTTTTCATGGCTTCCCACACTTCTGACCTCCTGATCCCCACCTCCTCCTCCACTACTTCTCTTCTTCTCCCTCCCATACCATATCCAGCTATGTTTGCTGGCTCTTCATTCCTTACATTTAGCAACTCATTGAAGTACTCCCTCCATCTTTCGACTCTCTCTTGCTTCTCGGCTAGCATTCTCCCATTCTTATCTTTCACACCCTTACTGTTTCCCTTGCTACCTTCCCTAACTTTCTTGACTTCTTTCCAGAACAGTTTCTTACTCTCCCTCCATTTTACAATCAGATTCCTTCCAAATTCCTCATCTACTCTTCTCTTACTTTCCTTCACTACTCTCTTCACCACCCTCTTACTCTCCACGTACCTCGCTCGTTTCTGCCTCGTTTCTGCCTCTCGAAATCTTCATTCCCTTTACTACCCAACCACTCTCTATATGCTTTCTTCTTTTCTTCCACAGCTATTCTTACCTCTTCTGTCCACCATGCTGTATCTTTCACTTCCCTCCCTCTTCTTCTCACTCCACACACCTCCTCACATGCTGCACAGATCTCATCCTTAAACACCTTGCTCATCTCCTCCACTTCCTCCATAACTTCCAGGTCGAACCCACCTAGTCGTCTTTCCACTGCTCTCCTGTACTCCTCCTACAACCTCTCCACCCTCCTCACCATTCCACCCTCCTCTCGCCTCCCTCCAGCTCTCCTCACCCACTTCTTTTGTATCCTAACCTTAGCTACCACTACATAATGATCAGACAGACCCCCTCCAATACCCCTATACACTCTAGCATCCATCACAGAATTCTTCATTCGTTCATCCACGCATACATAATCAATCAATGACTTTCATTCCACCACTGTCTTATCCTTCATCGTCAACATCCGTTTCCACGTGTACCTGTGGAGTCATAAGTCATGTTAAAAGATCTTTTACAGACCCAGGGGTAACCTACCATACACAGAAATTTCCATGTACGGAACAACACCTACACTAGGTTTTGGGGAAATTTTATTAACAGAAATAAGTCTTCCAAATCTGGCCTATAACATGCCTTAGTGCTTATATTCACTCTACTTACCCATATCTCTGTTATCTACAATACCTTAGATTATCATAAATATACATAGAAAGGCATACAATTACATCAGACATGACAAATAACAATATAATGACCTCACATACTCATTTCAATGCTCCGTCTGGTGTCACTCAGTCCGCCGATTGCTATGCATGCAGTGTTGCCAGTGATACCAGGATTTTCTGCTACACCTAATTTCTAGCAATTTAGGGCTGTCGTACGGTACATCACCAAGTACGGTCCAACCCCACCTGACCCTACATGCTCTATGTAGAGGAGGTGGTATAGGATACACTCTGAGGAACACTGATTATTGTAATAGCGGTGGAATAGCGAGAGAGATGCAACATTGCGGCGAAGAGAGAGAGATTGCAGAGAACCAGTGAGTGGATGTGAGTTAATGAGGCGAAACGCTTTCTTTTCTACTTTGTCTAGAAGTGCTGTGTGAGAGGATCCTCCCCACACATGCAAACAATACTCAATGTATGGATGCACTGTGCCCCTGCACAGAGCAAGAAGCTGTGTAAGGGTAAATAACCCCTGGAGGCGGTATGGTGAGTTATCTGCTCAACAGGTGGCGTTGTGTGTGTGTAAGTGTGAGAGTCCGAGTGTAGGGGGTGAGAGTGTGAAGCATGGGAACGAGGTGGCTTCAGAGATGGGGTCGTTTCGGGCCATGAGTGAGCACCGTGCCTCATGTGAAGGCAAGATGGCAGGTGCTCGTTGTACTCTACGTGCTTCACATGTCTCACTCCCTAGACTGGAACAAGACCTCACGGGCTTCACTGTTCATTGTAAAGCGGTGAATGTTAAGGCTCTCAGCCTATGCCCGAGAGGAAGTAAGTTGGAATATAGAAAAAAAAAAAAAAAAAAAAAAAAAAAAAAAAAAAAAGCTTCTGGGAAGCTGTTTTAGCAAAAATGGTAATATAGTCTTTCCAAGAGATATCAGAAGAGAAAGAGACACCACAAATATTTAGAGAAGATGAAGGGTAAACTTGTATGTTATTGAAGAGTAAGTGATAGTCTTCTGGAAGGTTATGACGAGTAGCCTAGACAGATGGAGAAATTGAGTTGGAAGCAACAAGGCTTTCTCTGCCCCAATCAGATATATTAGAAAGATCAGAAGATAGTGTGCCAAGGCTCTGTTATGTGAGTTTTGGAGTGATTGCATGCTGGGTGTTTGTGAAAAACTAGTTGAATAGTGTAAGGTAGAGTCCTCAGCATATGAGTGGAGATCATGAATTAATGTTAGAAAGAGTTCGAACTGGAGAAAGGACAGACCCCTGAGGAACACCGGAGTTGATAGGTTGAGGAAGAGAGCGATGGCCGTCCATAACCGCAGCTATGAAACGTCCAGAAAGGGAAGATGAAGACACAGATAGAAACTGAAGGAGGGTAGTTTTAAAATTAGAGATTTGTGCCAGACTCTATCGAAGGCCTTCAAAATGTCTAGCGCAATAGAACAAGTCTCACCGAAGTCCCGAAAGGAGGATGACTAAGAGTTAGTAAGATAAGAAAGACCCCTAAGGAAGCCATACTGGCGATCTAAAAGTAGATTATGAAAGAGAAATGCTTAAGAAATTTTGAAGTAAGAAGAGTTTCAAACACTTTGGAAATGCAAGAAATGAGAGCAATTGGACAATAGTTCGAGAGTTGAGAGCGGTCACCCTTCTTTGGGACATGTTGAATGAGAGCAAACTTCCAGCAAGAAGGGAAGACGTTAGAGGAGAGACAGAGAACGGAAGGGTTTTAGTCAGCACGAAAGCACAGTCTTTTAGTACAACAGGAGGTACACCATCCGGTCCGTACACCTTCATAGTACAGATTTAAGCCCAGAGAGGGTATATAGAAAGTACATCTTTAGAAGATATTAGGATATTATGTATAAGAAGTAGAGAGAGAGGGGGAGGGGGGGGGGTGAATATTACCAGAATCATACAAGGTGGAGTTTTTAGCAAAAGTTGGGGCGAAGAGTTCAGTTCTGTTAGAGGAAGAAGAGATGGTAGTACCGTCAGAGTGGAAAAGGGGAGAGAAAGACGAGGAAGAAAAATTGTTGGAGAGGTTATCAGGCTAGATGCCAGAAAGCTTGGGATGAGATAGAATTGGTTAGTTCAGTGCATTTATTGTTGATGAAAGAGTGTTTGGCGAGTCAAAGAACAGATTTGGCTTGATTCTGGGCAGAAACAAAGGAAGAATTAATTTCTTTAGTTTGAAGGCGACGGTACCATTGGTGGCTGTATTGAAGAGATAGGTGACCAAGATAAGTTTATGGTCAGAGGAGCCCAAGGGAGAGAAAAGATCGACAGTGTAAGCGGAAGGGTTAAAAGTTATAAACAAGTCAAGAATGTTGATCTCTGAAGTGGTCCGAGATACAGGCGGGTTGCTGAACCAACTGTTAAAGGTCATTTAGGGTAGAAACAATGTAGGCTTGTTAACCAATTTAGTCAGTGAAGTGAGAGGAGAGCCATTGGTGGTGGTGAACATTAAAATCTACTAAGATTGAGATTTCCTGGGAAGGTTGATAGGATGTGTTCCACTTTAGAGTTTAGATAGTCAAAGAATTTAAGAAAGTCAGTAGAGTTAGGGGATAGATAGACAGCACAGTAGTGTTTAGTATGAGAGCGACAGGAAAGTTTGAGCCAGAGAGCTGAGAATTCAGAAGACAAGATTTGAAGTTTGATTATAAAACAAAAATACAGAATAGTAAAAATGTTGCGTCTCCTACCGCCGCCGCCAACACCGTGAACGACCGCAGCAGTGCAAGTACTGGTACTGAGCTGGATACACAGGCATAGTTTGCCTTTTTCCAGAGGATCTACTGTAAGAAACTGTAAGAAATACTGTACTGTAAGAATAACGTCACCCGCAGGGAAAGGGTTAAGACCTAGAGGCATGTTGAAAACAGCGCCAGGCTGTTAACACTCTTTGCCTGACAGGTTCCAAACCTCCGCATTGAGAGTAACCCAACATGCAATTTATGGCAAATACATCTTAATATTAAAATAATAATAAAACATCCTAGCCACAAAAATTTACCTACAAGGAGGCCATACTGAAATTTCAGGGGCAGGCTGGCATCACTCAGATGAATCACACTCACCTGCCTAGTTAGACTAAGAACTCCTTCCCCCATCACTCAGATGAATCACACTCACCTGCCTAGTTAGACTAAGAACTCCTTCCCCCATCACTCAGATGAATCACACTCACCTGCCTAGTTAGACTAAGAACTCCTTCCCCCATCACACAGAACAGGAACGTAGGCAAAAAGGATCATGACCTGTAGCTAAACGTCTTACTAAGTAAGAGAATTTGAAGTCCTCCGCAGTCGAAAACCGCTTAACTCTCCCAATTCTATCTATCTATCTATCTATATACTCAGGCCCAATCCCCATTTTGGGGGTAGCCGACTCAAGACAGAGCAAGAACAGGGAAAACACAAAAACAACATAAAACAAAAAATAAACACAGATCAAAAACACAAACTCTCACACATCCAGGTCACCCAGGAGAAGACCCAGAGACCAGGGTTACCAAGGTCGCTCCAGCACTCCCCCGGCCCCTGACCACCCGGAGAGGTTCCGATCTCGGCAGGCAGACATGCAGCGGAGCCAAAGCCACAAGCCCTCCCACCACACTTCCAGGCACACCCTTCATATTAATCGTCTCCCCGGGCCAGGCGCCTGATGGACTATTATCTAGTCCAACTTGCGCCCGACCCCTTACTCCAAATGACCACGTGTTCACTCAACTATTCACAAGCATTCTCCATTCACTCCTGTCCACCACCACTTCCCCTGCCTGATCTATAGTCATTCCTCTATCATCCAAAGCCTTTCTTACACAGTCTCTCCATCTCAATGGGGGTCTTCCTGCCCTTCTATCTCCCCTTGTACCTGACTCACATATTCTCTTTGTAAGCCTTTCATCTCCCATTCGTTCAACATGACCATACCAGCTCAGCACCCTTCTGTCTACTCTGGCTGACAAATGTTTCTGCTGCCCCACTCTCCTACGTATCTCTTCATTCCTCAATCTGTCTCTACGAGTAACTCCACACATACTTCTCAAGCAGCTCATCTCCATCACATCCAGCCCTCTTTTCTCCTTTTTCTTCAGAGCCCATGTCTCAGCCCCATACATCACTGTTGGCACAACAATTCCTTGATACAGTGCACTTTTTTACTTTCACTCCGAGATTTCTCGTCTTCCACATACTTCCCATTGCTCCGAAAACCTTCCTTCCTTCACACACTCTCTGTTTTACCTCCACTTCCATACCTCCACTCCTGCTTATCGTTCCTCCTAGATATTTAAAACGCTCTACTTGTTCCAATATTTCCCCATCCAGCCTCACATCTAGATTCACCCTATGCTCTCCCCTATTACACACCATTACTTTACTTTTATTGACGTTCACCTTCAGTTTCCTCCTTCCACAAAACCACACCAAATTCTTTGACTACCCGCTGCAGTTTCTCATCAGAATCCGCCACCAATGCTGTGTCATCAGCGAACAGCAACTGATTCAACTCCCAATCTCTACCATTCTTTCCTACTAAACCCAATCCTCTTCCCATAGTTCTCCTTTTCACCTCCCTCACCACACCATCCATAAACATATTAAACAGCCATGGTGACATTACACAACCCTGTCGCAAACCTACCTTTACCTCAAACCATTCACTCAACTCACCATTTCCTACTCTCACACATGCTCTGCTCCCTTCATAAAAACTCTTAACTGCTTCTAACAAATTTCCTCCTATTTCATAAATCCTTAACACCTTCCACATTGCTTCACGGTCCACACGATCATACGCTTTTTCCAAGTCCATAAAATCCCAAAATATCTCCTTATGCTTCTCTAAATACTTCTCGCATAACTGTCTTACTGCAAACATCTGATCCACGCACCCTCTTCCCCTCCTAAAACCGCACTGTTCTTCTCCTATTGCAACTTCCGTACACTTTATTATCCTCTCTATCAACACCCTGCCATACAGCTTTCCAACCACTGACAATAAACTAATACCTCTATAACTTGAACACTCCTGCCGATCTCCCTTCCCCTTGTACAACGGCACAATACATGCACTCTTCCAGTCTATTGGTACCATGGTACCAATTGGTACCATTGGTACCAATTGGGAGGTGGAAAAGCGGACCCCACAGCAACTAAAAGAAGCCTCATGCCTATACAGTACTAGCTATAGACACAAATTATAGGGGTAAATATACAGCAAAAAATGGAATCTTTGCCTTATCATGGCAAAGGTCTTCCCAGCATAAGTTGAACAAACACCCACGAAAAAACTCCTAGGGGACAATGAAATATAACCTGTCTAGCCTGAAGACTACCCTAGCTCATCACAGACAAGTACAAATGAGCAAAAAGATTCACAAGCCTGGACGGAAGGAGAAGGATGAACACAGGTTAAAAACACTTGTCCGAACCGCGGGGTGCCTAGGAGCGAAGAGGGCGGTATGCATCGCGAGTGGCTAGGAGACGCTGCTATAGACATCAGACTGTCGGGAAACGCAGTGCTGGTCAGATCTAATTTATTTACTTTTATTTTTTATATCAAACATTTTTACTGTTTTTTTTTTTTTTCAGTAGTGGCATCCGTATCATTATAGGTTTGACTCCTGTAAGGAGATAAAGAAAACCTAATATTTAGTAGTGGCCCCGTAATCATTGACGAACATGCCTATTACATAAGGCATCCTCTTCAAACACTAATCCGCCGTAGTTTGAATCTACCGCGCAGAGCATTTAAAAACTGAGGAGCCTTCATCATGAGCGCACGCGACCTCACTCATGGCTTCAGTCATTATGAATTGGGTTCTCACTACGAAAAAACTTCGTAAAAAATAAAAACAAAAAGAAAATAAGAATAACTATCCAATAAGCTTTCCATCATATCGTGGATGTACTTGTGTGGATTTCTGACCAGACGCTGATTCAGGCGTCATTCCTCCTTCACTGACATATCAAGTAAACCAAAATCCTTAATACATCAACGAATGGGAAGGGGACGGTCGGGAGGGCCCCAGTCGTCAATGATTACGGGGCCACTACTAAATATTAGGTTTTCTTTATCTCCTTACAGGAGTCAAACCTATAATTTATTAGTGGCCCCTCCATCATTGACGAACATGCCTGATATCTAAGACTGGAGGGGGACATTCGTAATCATATCATAACTCTAGAAAAGCAGATAATAAAAACAACCACATAGTATTCTTACTTTTGAAAAATGTATTTAATACGGCATAGGCCGGAAATATACAAGAAAAAGGGGTTCAGGCAGGTGCGTGCTTCAAAGAAGCCTGCCCGACAAAAATGGGTAACCCTGAAGATTCTGAACACAGATCTGTAGTTACAAAAGGCACCCCACTCAACGAGTGGTGACAAAAATAATAAGTTATAAGTTTATATGTGCACATCATAAACCCCAAAATACATGTGGAGATCAATTGCAAATGAACTCCATTGAACTAATATTACATTGCTTTCGCAGCTAAAACTACTATGACAACACCGTTGTTTTGTACTAAACCTTGTACTAGCACAATTTCTCGCAGAGAAATTTTCATATCACATTTTAACCTTAAATTGTATCACAGCTCTCATACTCCGGCGGGGTCTAGGGTGTCCTATGTCAACTGACTGCTTCCGTGAAAGTAAACATAAGTGACTGCAGGGCCACCTAGACCCTCTGCCTTAAAGCTATACATGGTAAGGAAGGTTTGTCTAGAGCAACTGACAAGTATCTAGAGAAACGTATGATTAGACGCCCACAACTGTGTGGATGCAATATCTTCAACTAAAAGTTTTCAGGAAACGTAAAGAGGCCGCCCACTTGCGTAAATCGTGGGCCCTCCCCACAACGCCGGGATTACTCTCTTTAATGACTTCTACCAGAAGAGAGGCTAATCGCCGTTTAAGTAAGCGTTTACCCGTACTCGCTACCCATAAAGCACCTTGGGGGTTTTGAGGAGCTATTCTCAAATATTTGGTTAGAGCTTGCACTGGACATAAATTATGATGCACCTTTCCCCTTTTTTAACGCCGGCACCGTGAACTCAGAAAACACGTGTGCACTATGCTCATTCTTGGCTACAAACGCCGGGGAGGGTGCAATTGAAATTGAATCATTAAGTCTACCAAACCTAAGACAATTAGGTGTGTTGCTCATCGCCGCCAGCTCAGACACTCTGTTTCCGGTGGCCAAAGCCAAAAGGAAAACTGCCTTCTTTAAGATTAAAGCAAAGTCTGCAGTATTTTGATACAGACGAGAATGAAGTAAAGACAAAGCTTTGTCCAGAGACCAAGTAGGCATGAGCTGACGGGGAGGTGGGAGGAGTTTAAAACACGCTCTCATAAATCCTGTTTCCTCCGCCACCGGTATGGATAGACCTGTAAGGTCGAAAAAGGGCACTCTAATCGCAGTTAAGTGATTCTTCAAAGTAACCACAGATAAACGTTTCTGCTCAAACAGATAGTTCAAGTAATTAAAAACCAATGCCACTGAGGGTACAGTTTGTTCCGTTCTAACAATCCAAGAAGTAAAAGCTTTCCAATGTGATTGATATTGTCGCTTAGTAGACTGAGTATATTGATTGAGCAATTTATTGGTCACATCCCTACCGTATGGTGCTAGCCACTTGGCCTCCTGAATGTCCATAATGCAAAAGTCAGCGAGGTCGCTAGGTTGCCAATCGTGTCTAAGTGGAAGTACCCGACCGGGAGCGATACCGGGTCCGGGCACCACATTATTAATTGCTGGTACCACACCTGCGCCGGCCACAGGGGCGCGAGTAGCGAGACTAAGCCTCGATAAACTCGTAGTTTGTTCACTACGTGGCACATTAGTGACGCATCTGGCGGCGGAAACAGATAGATGGAGCTCCATCTGTTCCAGTCTGTCACTAGGGCGTCTGGCCCCCCTGCCGGCGTTATCGCCCGGCGGGTGAGGTATAGAGGGAGCTTGTGAGTCTCGTCGGACGCAAAAAGATCCACTTGTGGATGGGAGAGCTCCGCAATCATTAGGTCGAAAATGGGTTGCTTGAGCTCCCATTCTACTGTCGTGCTCTGTCTCCGGGACAGAGCGTCTGCCCAGACGTTCGCTACGCCTGGGAGATAAGATGCGTGAAGATAAATATCTAGACTGCTGGCTAGAACAAAAATCTCTTCCGACACGAGTAGCAACTTCCTTGACCTCGTTGACCCTTGTTTCTGAATACAGTGAACTGCATTCAGATTGTCCATTCTGAAGGCCACCGACTTGCCCCGTAACGCCGGGCCGTGAGCCTGAAGGAAATACAAGGGGACTAGTAACTCTTTGACATTTATGTGAGAGATTTCTAAGTGGGACCAAAGCCCCTGACCCTGGTGCCCCTGATTTGACTGAAATCCCCACCCTATGGTGCCTGACGCATCCGTGTCTACCCATACCGTTGGAGGAGGAGAGGTCCATGACATGATTGAGTGCAATGTTTCCCTCTTCGCCCAGACCGCTAGTAAGGTGTGGATTAATTTTGGTATGGGCCATAATTTTCCCGCCGGTAAGAGTGGGAAATATTTGTTGCCTTCCAATATTAATCGTTTTACTTTCAACCGGCCCAACTTGACAGTTAGCTGAATCCAGTTGAGAGAGCCGACCAGAGACTCCCAGACTCTTCGTGTCGTAGTCAGACTGTGAAGAAACCTGAACAGTTTCCTGCGAAACCTGTTGCGATTGTCCACACTCTGACTCAGAGTGAGAGCGGCGGTGTCCCAGACCAGCCCTATCCACTGAATTACTCTTGAGGGAACAAGGTTTGACTTTACCAGATTTACCTTGAAGCCTAGAGTTTTGACATGATTTAAAATGATATTGACATGTTTTATGCATAATTGTGTCTCTGCCACCAGCCAGTCGTCTAGATACCACAACACTCTGATTCCCTGTTTTAACAACGGCATCAGGGCTTGCCGGACTAGTTTCGTGAATAGTCGAGGTGCTAGGTTCAAACCGAACGGCATCCTCTGAAAAACAAAATTTTGGTGCCTGATCCTCAAGGCCAGAAACCTTTGAAATCTTCTGTTGACCGACACGTGCCAATAGGCGTCTGTCAGGTCTAGGGAACACATCCAGCCTCCCGGCGGAAGTGTTAGCCTGATTTGATGAACTGTTAACATTCTGAAAGACTCGTTGTAAATGTGAAGATTCAGATAAGACAGGTCTACAACCGGCCTCATCTGAACACTGTCCCGTTTGGGAACCAAAAACAGTTTTGACGTGAATACAGGGTAATCTGGAGGGACCGGGATGATGACATTCTTGGCAATCATCTCCTGGACCAGCGACTCCACCTCTAATGAAACACAATTTGCCGTTGTCGGCTGACGTAAGCGAGGTCGCCGGAGCCACTGCCAAGTGATGCCTTTGCGTGCCACCATCCGTGCCCAGGTTTTTAACGGCCATGCTTGGTGACACGTTCGGAACGACCCAGTTAGCAGACAAGGGTTCGCCGGCTGTACTTCCCTCGGTTCCTCCGGCCTTAAGATAGGCACTGGGAGTGAGAGAGACTTTAGTTTTTTGATGGTGGGTTTGGTGGTGTTGGACGCTTCGCCGGCTGGCTGGTGTGGGCCGAAGACTGGCCCTGCCCCGGCTTATACTGGCCGCGTCCTCTCTGTCCTGAAAACCCTCTCTGTCTATGCCTGTACTGACCCAGGGGGGATTGGGAGGACTTAGGCGGAAGAAAAGGCTTAGAACCCCCTGGCTGAGCTTTAGTAGGAGGCTTAGGTTTGGGGAAGTTAAATGCAGGTTTCTTAGCCTGTGCGGGACTGTGCTTCACGGCCTGTGCCATGTTAAACACTGTTCGCCATACATCAGGGGACATTAAAGAAGGAGTAAGTACTGGGGACATTACCACCTGGTTAGCAATGCGATCAGGCAGCTTGCGAACTAATGACATCCTAAGATCCTGTCGTGCTCGCACCGCCTCAAGTAAGGCTGTGCGTATGTCACCTAAGGATTGAATCGACGACTGAAGAATCAGACGCCGGGATAACTCAACTGATCTTCGAGCATCCGCGTCTGCGATTGCCTGAGTAGACCGAGTAAAGACTTAGCCACCTGCTGAGAAACTATGTACTGTGAAAACAGGCGGAAAGCTTTTCCCCTTAGCCTAAATTCTCTGTCTAGGTGAGTAGGGGTAGGGGTAGTGAATGGGTCCTTTAGTTCACAAAGATTAATCTTAGGGGCAGCTAGAAAAGAAAATAAAGCTGACGGAACTCCGCCGGCAGAACCTACCGGCATGGAGAACCATGAATGTGTATCCTGAGGGATCTGGTGGGAAGATTTAGAAGTGAAAGTGGTTGCAAAGTTTTGAGCCTCTACCTCCCAATCCACCCAAGGTCCTGGTCCCAACTGTCCCACCTTCAACACTGGATTAGCTGTCTCGTCTGTGACGGTCTGTAAATCTAGTTCAGGAGTAAGAGCCGACAGAGCCTCAATATCATTAAACCCATCCAGCTTAGACCAGTCTGAAAAAAGTTTTGAAGCTGAGGCAGGGGGTAAAGCAGGCTTAGATGCATAAACAAAATAATCCTGATGATAATAACTAGGTATAGCCTTGATATTTACGTCCAAAACATTACCCAAGGCATCCAATGCCCTTAATTTCTTTGACTTATTTCCCTGGATAAACCACTCACGTGGTACCGGGAGTTCCCCTGACAAGGTAGGCTGGGCAAGCTCTGGCTTAGAGGGGTTCAAAAGAACCCATGACTCGTCTGGCCCATAAAGCAGGGGCATAGCTACCTTTCTAAGAGGCGCTTTGTCTAGAGGGGGTGGATTAACATCCGTGATGACCCTGACATTTGACGTAGTGAATGCCGCCGTAGCTGGCTTAGAGCTCCCTGCCGGTGACAGAGTAGGAGGGTTAGGAATCTTAGATAAATCGATTGACGTTATCAGAGGCCGTACCGCAGAACTTGTCAAGGGAGCCCCCAAGTCCATTGTGGGGTTTTCTCATTGTTGACTAAAGAATTTAGATAGAGCATGAGTAAGTAACCCATCAATTTCTTGTGCTGTAACAAACTGGTTAGATGCAGAACTTTCAGGTGAATCAGTATTATCATGGGCGGCGTCCAGGCCTGAGCCTGACCCTTGTCCATCCCTATCTGAAATTATTGACACTTCATCTTGTTCCTCCCGATCCTCCTGAGAAGACCCCGCCGAGGCAGGGGCACCTTGTTTCCAAGATAAGTCAGGGATAGAGGATGGGGTCGCCGCGTCCCTGTGGACATCGGCTACTGTGTGACTCGTATGAGTCGGACGTGGATGGTCAGACCCTGGTTGAGCAAACCGCCAAACACCGAGGCTCTGGCCTACGCTCTCTTGAGAGTCTGAAACATTCTCAATTATTAATTTCCTGAACTTTCCATTTCTAGGGTTAAAATATCAATAGGTAAATCTTGTTTAGGGACAGGCGCTTCACTATACTCTGAGGCTGTAACAGAAACATTTCAGGTGTAGAGGTACGACGAGATGCACTAGACTTAGGAGAATGTCGAGAGGACTTCCTATGGGAATCCTTTTTGGAGGATTTGTGGCTACGGTGTGACCGCGAACTAGACCTAGATTTGGAAGAATCACCACCATGACCACTGGTGGAAGCTTCCGTCTTACTCTTCTTACTCGCCGGGGAAGAGGCACGACTTGAAGACTGCTGTCTGAGAGGTGACCTTGACCTCGATCTCGCCTGCGACGAGGAGGTGGCTGCCGGGGGAGTAGGCTCTCTCGGGCGTTTAGACGTATCCACAGACGATACAGAACCCTGGCTAGTCTCTGTCGGCTTAAAACCCGTTACTCTAGAGGTACGTTTAGGGGGAGGGTGCTCTGACAGCAACTTATCCCAAAGTGGGACGTTGTCACATTGAAGTGACTTATGTGCGACAATGGTAGTGTAGGCCGACATTTGTTGTCTGACCTCTCTCAACGCTACCGCCGCGGTCTTGTCATTGTCACACAGGACTTTATTGGCTAATTGGGAGCAAAAGGAACAATTAAGTGTAACCCAGAGACCCCTTGAACGGTCTAGACATTTAACACACCTTATGCAAAGGGTATGCGCAAAAATCGGGATACCCGCAAGTAGGGGTAATGCACAGGGCAAAAACTGGGGCCACAGTAGCCATGACAGAGACTGGTGTGAGGAAACTACCGCCGGGTCTGTATTGGTCCGCCGGAGCTCAGCTCTGGAAAAATAAAGAAAAATTTCCAGGAATTAATGCTCATAAGGTTAACCCAAGTGTTCGCATACAAGTGTTAATAACCCGCCGGGTAACGGGATGCAAAGACACAGCTAACACATCTCGCTACGCGGCGGGGTGTAAAGAGGCTAAACAAATCTTTTTAGCTAAAGAACATGAAGAATACCCTCTGATATAATGGTCCAGCATGGCACTTATAGTCTGTAGGAGGTGGTGACTGTCTCAAGATTCAATTTTGTAACAAAGCCCCCCTCATAAAGACGCCGGCCCTTGAAATATTTTAGTAGAATAGCCCAGGGCAGGAATATACGAGATCTGATTTTTTAACGAATTGTCCCAAAAGATTGTCGTAAAATAGAAGGCGGCGATACTGAATGTATCACCAATTAAGGTTAATCGAAATTGAATTTGTTATAAATTCCTTAGTTCCTCCACTTAGGAGCACCCGCCGGGTGTGGGCATCGATTTGGTTAAACCTCATTGAACCTTCAATTGCCGTAAGAGTAAAGGCAGCGATACACAGAGTATCACTAAAATGGATTGGTTAACTATATGAGACCTAAGTCGTTTATCCCACCCTGCTCAGGTGCACCCGCCGGGTGAGAAGTCTAAAAGTTAACCCCACAAGTTCCTGACCCCACTTCTTTGTAAAAGATCGCCGGGGAGGAACGCCTAAACAACAGCTAGGTTTTCCATGTGGTTGTCGTAAACCAGGTAGAAAAAACCTATAAAAACGAATGTTCGCAAGAACGTCGTTTTTTATATATATATATATATATAAGGAATGGGTACAGCCATCCCGCCGGGAATTAACCCGGGAGCTGCGGGGAGACTCTTAAGAGTTCCCCCGGCGCACTGCGGGAAGACTCTTAAGAGTCAGAGAAAATAAAAATCAACTTTTGACATCGAAAAAAAAAATTTTTTTTATATTTTTTTTTTTTTATTTTATTTTTTTTTTTTTGGCCCCTGGGCCATGCAAAATCTCAGTCCTCTACCTCCCCTCCTTCCCCACTTTCCTCCTCTCCTTCAGTTATCACCTATTTTCTCTGTTATTCCCTTATTCTGAGGTATATTTTCGTGCTAACATTAGAAATCCGATTGGAGGTGTGGTCATCACTGATAGCAAGCGAGTGCAAGAGAGAGAGAGAGAGTATCGATCGACTGTGTCTCAGTGGCCTTGGGGGAAATTGGCGGGAAAGCAGATTGCCTCACCCATACATTATACAACTCGCGGGCTATATCTCCGATTTTGACCATCCAAACGCTGTTTTCACTCGTTTTATTGTTGTTTCAGGTTAATACCTTTATAATCAACCCATAATAGGCGCATATGGATAAATATTAATGCTATTAATGGCACAATGAATATTTTAGTGACGGAAACACCTCAAATACGTCAGCACAGGGGGACGTTTCCAATTACCCCCATGCGCACTTCAGAGGTTAAAGGAGGCCTGAAACCAGGCACCCACAGAGACGCAGTCCTGGAGAGCCACAGACACCTCCCCACGCCGGGGAACCAGCCAGAGTTAAAAACCACGTGTGGCCCAACACTGCTCATCGGTCAGGATTTTTCATGGTGAAACCGAGAAAAAACCCGCCGGAAGGCAAGCCCCACCCTGAACAGACACCATCTGAACAATACGACACGAGGAGAGTCACGCACGACTAACCAAGGTCACAACATAATCCGTGGAATTAGCCAATACACAACTAAACCAGGAAACATATAGTCCGAGGAATTAGCCAATACACAACTAAAACCCGGATACACATGACACAGTAGGGCATATTTATAAAATAAATAATAACACTAGACATGTGGCAAAGCTACGAGCGGCTGGCTAGGCCTAGGTAGACGGCATGAAAATAGTTGAAATATAAACACACACTGGAATATCACAACAGGAACCACCGCCAACACACCACCGTAGCGACAACTTCCCACCCCGGGAAGCCTGACAAGGACCCAGAAAAAACTTCACTAAGTGAAGAAAAATACGCTGGGAACGTCAGAAAAAACACAGCTTACCTCATCAGAAGGATAAAAGGCAGCAATAATTAACGCGTAATGAAAGCCGCCTGCATCACAAACTAACACAACTGTGAAAAGTTCACGTGTCCACAACAGGACCACGAGGGTACATCCGAAATAGATGCCCCATACACACGACCCAAAATACACTGCACTGCGGGCAACCAGCCCAGGACACTCCTGCTACGCCTATCCTAACCTTACTCGATACATCCTAGAGTAAACAAATGAGAAAAAACTCACTAGGGACGCAACGAATGCGGAACCAGCGGAGCGTGGAAGGTACGTCCGGGCAGGCTGAGCGCAGAGCAGAGAAGGAGGAATGACGCCTGAATCAGCGTCTGGTCAGAAATCCACACAAGTACATCCACGATATGATGGAAAGCTTATTGGATAGTTATTCTTATTTTCTTTTTGTTTTTATTTTTTACGAAGTTTTTTCGTAGTGAGAACCCAATTCATAATGACTGAAGCCATGAGTGAGGTCGCGTGCGCTCATGATGAAGGCTCCTCAGTTTTTAAATGCTCTGCGCGGTAGATTCAAACTACGGCGGATTAGTGTTTGAAGAGGATGCCTTATGTAATAGGCATGTTCGTCAATGATGGAGGGGCCACTAATAAATACATGGATGAGTCAGTGAGTGTTTTGAGCGTTCGCTCACGATCTCTATTTTTTCTGCTCCTAGGTGGGTCATTTGAATGGCAAGCCATGAGTTCAAAGAGAGCCATAACTTTGTTAAGGCTTTGTTAAGGCTTCCATCAATGATGGAAGGGCCACTAATAAATACAAGATAATCATAAATATACATACATATTATGTACATTACATTGGGCATGGCAAAAAGCAGAAATAATTACTGGACATACTCATTTTAACAGTCCGTCTGGCGTCACTCAGTCAGCCGATCGCATTTCATGCAGTTTTGGCAATGCAAGCAAGATTTTCTGCTACACTGCATATCTAGCAATTTAGGACTGTCATAATTATGGCACATCCTCACATACGGTCCAACACCACCTGCCCCTAACATTATCGTAACAGTTTTAGAATTCAAATTCTTTACACAATACATTATTAGTACAGTACGATACACTAACTACAGTATATATATTCATGGAAATAATCCCTTGAATACCACAACACTCTCACAATATATTTTACATACACGTACCAGTCACAGGAGAGTGCAGGGAGGCACAAATCGGCCATCTTTAAAGGAGGTGGCAGAAGCCCTCCCGTCTGACTGTGAACTAAGACTGGCCACTCGCTTGAATATTGATATTCTTGGTGGGTGACTCATTGTCACACATCATTGCCAATAGCTTGCCTATTTTCTTCACATCAATCGTTGTTTATAGTTCATGCGGATCGCATTGTTTGTGTTAGTGTATTAAATTTCCACCTGTTTAGTAAATCCTATTCACACAATTTTCATGGTTGATACCTTTTGGCAAGACCTCCAAAACACGCAATCTGTGTGTCTGTGTGCCAAGGAGATCAGCTATATTCATAGAAAATAGAGGTATAACCTATTCTCCAAGTCATTTATTTCACATGTTGCGAGGAATCCTGTATTTTATTAATTAATTATTGATGTAAAAAAGCTAAATTAGCTGCCGGTATAGAGGGTTTTTATTATACTGCAGTGTGAAACTTAGCTATATGTTTCATAAGGTTACTTTTCTGTGAACATTTTATAGAGCAATGATCACACTTGAACTCCTTAACTCCTGAATGAACCATTAAATGTCTGTTCAAAACACCCTTCTGGGAAAAACACTTATCGCACTGATCACACTTGAAGTTCTTAATTCCTGAATGTACTAATAAATGAGTTGTCAGGTGAGTCTTCTGTGAAAAACATTTATCACAATGATCACACTTGAAGTTCTTTATACTTGAGTGAATTTGTAAATGTGTGGCAAGGGTACTTTTCTGCAAGAAACTTTTATCACAAAGATCACACTTGAAGTTCTTTTCTCCTGAATGTATACGTAAATGTGTGGTGAGATGAGTCTTCAACGAGAAATATTTATCACAATCATCACACTTGAAGTTTTTAATTCCTGTGTGTACTTGTAAATGTGTGGTGAGGTGACTCTTTTGGGAGAAACATTTATCACATTGATCACACTTGAATTTCTTTATTCCTGAACCTGCATGTACTTGCAAGTGTGATGCGAGGTTACCCTTCCGTGAAAAACATTTATCACAGAGATCACACTTGAAAGTCTTGGTTCTTGAATGTAATAATATATGTGCAATAAGTTCATCCTTCCGAGAAAAACATTTACCACAATGATCACACTTGAAGTTCTTTTCTCCTGAATATACTATTAAATGTCTGGCGAGGGCACCTTTCCGTGAGAAATATTTATCACAATGGTCACACCTGAACATCTTCACTTTTGAGTGAATTAATAAATGTTCCGTGAATTTACTTTTCAAAAAAAACTTTTTGCCACACACCTGACACTCAAACTTATTTTTAGACTGGGAGGCTTTTTCACTGTTTTCATTCTGTAAAAGGTAATTTTCACTTTTCATTATTTCCAGTGATGTATCACACTGCACCACCTCTTCACACTTAATTACTTCATCAAATCCTTCACTGTTCAAACCTTGATCTTCACATTTAACTATGTGATCAAATCCTTCACATTTCAACACTTTATCTCCCTCTTCACTCTGTATTGTTTCCTCACTCTCCAACTTAACTGCTGATCCTCCCTCAGCCATCTCCATAATAATTATACTTATAACTGTAAACATCCAATAAAGACCAATATATTAACTTATGTACAGTAGTTATTTAAGAGAACACTTCATCTTTATCATTAACAGAAAAAAAAGGTTCTTTGTTGTCTTGGCCCTTCTCAACAATCACTGTGGGGGATGACAAATGGATAACGTCTTTATAATAAAGATTCCAAGATGAATCATTTTAATATTGGAGGCCCAGTTCTTAGTTCTTGATACCCTACATTTATTCAAACATGTATTTGTAGACCTGGAAAAAAAAGCAGGCATTAAAATACAACTGAAATAGAAAATATAGATACCGGTAATGTACATAAATAAATGTAATAATAGAGACATATATATATATATATATATATATATATATATATATATATATATATATACAGTGGAAAGACGACTAGGTGGGTTCGACCTGGAAGTTATGGAGGAAGTGGAGGAGATGAGCAAGGTGTTTAAGGATGAGATCTGTGCAGCATGTGAGGAGGTGTGTGGAGTGAGGAGAAGAGGGAGGGGAGTGAAAGGTACAGCATGGTGGACAGAAGAGGTAAGAATAGCTGTGGAAGAAAAGAAGAAATCATATAGAGAGTGGTTGGGTAGTAGAGGGAATGAAGATTCCGAGACAGAAACGAGCGAGGTACGTGGAGAGTAAGAGGGTGGTGAAGAGAGTAGTGAAGGAAAGTAAGAGAAGAGTAGATGAGGAATTTGGAAGGAATCTGAGTGTAAAATGGAGGGAGAGTAAGAAACTGTTCTGGAAAGAAGTCAAGAAAGTTAGGGAAGGTAGCAAGGGAAACAGTAAGGGTGTGAAAGATAAGAATGGGAGAATGCTAGCCGAGAAGCAAGAGAGAGTCGAAAGATGGAGGGAGTACTTCAGTGAGTTGCTAAATGAAAGGAATGAAGAGCCAGCAAACATAGCTGGATATGGTATGGGAGGGAGAAGAAGAGAAGTAGTGGAGGAGGAGGTGGGGATCAGGAGGTCAGAAGTGTGGGAAGCCATGAAAAGAGTGAAGTTGGGGAAAGCACCAGGAACAGATGGAGTGTGTGGGGAAATGTTGAGGTATGGTGGTGAGATAGTGATAGAATGGGTATGGAAAATGTGCAAACTAGCATGGGAGAAGGGGAGTGCACCCGATGACTGGAAGACTGGCATAATAGTCCCCCTATATAAGGGCAAAGGGGAAAGAGGAGTGTGTGGTAACCACCGAGGAATATGTCTTCTAAGCGTAGTAGGGAAGGTATACAGTAGGGTAGTGATTGAGAGAGTGAGAGTGAGAACGGAGAAATGGATAGGCGACGAACAGGGAGGTTTTAGGAAGGGAAGAGGATGTGTAGATCAGATTTTTACCCTGAATTGTGTTGTGGAGAAGTATCTGGAGAAGAAACAAAAGGTGTATGTTGCCTTTATGGACTTGGAGAAGGCCTATGACAGAGTGGATAGAGAAGGTTTGTGGAAAGTACTTAGAATATACGGAGTAGAGGGCAAGTTGCTGAAAGCAGTGAAGAGCATGTATGAGGGTGCAAAGGCGGCAGTACGTGTGGAGAGTGAGCAGAGCGAGTTCTTTGACCTGAATGTTGGTTTGAAACAGGGGTGTGTGATGTCTCCGTGGTTGTTTACTGTATATATGGATGGAGTTATGAAAGAAATACTATCAAGAGCAGTGGATGTTGGTGTATCGCTGAAAAGGGAGGGAATTGAGTGGAAGCTACCTATACTGCTGTTTGCGGATGATACAGTTCTGATGAGTGATAATGAATGGGAGTTGCAGGGTCTGGTAAATGAGTTTGGAACAGTGTGCGAAAAACGGAATTTGAAGGTAAATACGGGGAAGAGCAAGGTTATGGTCTTCGAAAGGGGTGAAGTCACAGAGTGTGAGGTGAAGCTGAACGGTCAGGCTATGGAGATCGTCAACTCTTTTAAGTATCTGGGCAGTGTGTTGAGTAAAGATGGGACTATGGATGAAGAGGTGCGGGAGAGGGTACAACAGGGGAAGAGGGTTGTAGGAACGCTAAAAGCAGTAACAAGAAATAGGGTGGTCAATATGGAAGTGAAGAAGTCCTTGCATGACAGTGTGGTAATCCCGACACTGACTTACGGAAGCGAAGCATGGACGTTGGTTGAGAGACTCAGACCAAGAGTGAGAGCAGTGGAAATTAATTACTTAAGGAGTGCGTGCGGAGTTACATGGAGGGATAGACAGACTAATGAGGAAGTAAGAAGGAGGTGTGGTGTGGAGGTAGATGTGCTGGAAAGTGTGAAAAGGAACAACTTGAGATGGTTCGGCCATATGGAACGTATGGAAAGCGAGAGAATGACTAAGAGGGTGTACGAGAGCGAGGTGGAGGGACAGAGGGGGAGAGGTAGACCGAATATGAGGTGGAAGGATGGAGTGAGGAACTACATGAACGAAGGCGGTGCTGGTTGGGGGGAGGGGCATCGACTGACTGGGGACAGAGGTGCATGGGGGCGGTTCGTTCGTGGCCACCCCTTCGGGGATCACGGCGTCAGGCAATAGATAGATAGATAGATATACAGTATATACCGGTATATATATTTATTGGTGGCTCCTGGAGTCAATGACGTAAGAGCCTATGATAATATGGCCTCGTTCCGGGCTCCTCAGAGCCCGGGTTAACCTCGATCATGACGGTCGAGAACCAAGATCATCTTAGGGGGTACCGCTTAATCATTCCTAAGGTACGTCATTGGGACGGAGCCACTGAAAAGTAGAAAAATAACAAATAAAAGAATTAACACAGTTTGAACACCACGCCTGCGCGCATTCTGATCTTCCTCTGTTTCCCATACCTTGCCCTCTATTACACCTCTCAGGTGTGTTCTCTCTCGATCGTCGGCCATTCAGATACGACGCATTCTCTTTGCCTCCCTTTTCAGTGACACATAGCCCCTCTTAAACGCATCAATTTTAGTCCATAGTGAGTCAAATTGCAGTTGAGTTTGTATATGCGTTTAGGAATGTATTTATTTTCACTAGTTTCACTTGTAACCTGAATAAGTTAGGACTTAGTCTGGGCTGACCGACGATCGTGCTTTTCAAGGATGCCACTTTCACTTTCATCTTAATGTTGTTGTTCCTTTTTTTTATCATACAAGCCTCGGCTCATTAGCTGCAGTGTCTCTTTTGTCTGTGAAAGTGTGTTTTAACATTGTAGCTTGATATCATTTCCCTTTAGTGTTGAATTCTATGTTAGTGTCAAATTCATAGATCTTTAATTATTTTCATGTACCCCCCAAGGTCGTGCGCTGGCCAGGGGTGACTTGTCTTACCATTGTTAAATTTTTATTAAAAAACTAAATTCCCAAATCCTAATCTCGAATTTTTTTTGACCTGTTTTCATTCAATGCTTCACACCATATCAACCACAATACCTTCAGTATTAACTCCCAAAGTGTTCTATGTGAAGGTGAATAGGCCTACATATTGCTGTTACATTAATCAATCAAGAGTGCCTCATCAACACCGTGAACGACCGCAGCAGTGCAAGTACTGGCACTGAGCTGGATACACAGGCTTAGTTTGCCTTTTTCCAGAGGATCTACTGTAAGAATACTGTAAGAATCACATATATTTGCCTTCAAGACATTTTGTAGGGCATTATTTTCAGTGAGAACCATCAAATACTTACAGCTGATGGTTTTATATTGTGATGCTAAATTCAATTACAACATTCTAATAATAGCCTATATTGGACGGCTTATTTAGGCACTCGTATGTTATTATTTTCAAGGGTATCAAGTAGACCTACAGCCAATGAGTACCCAAATAATATCTTGATTGAATATATCTCACTGACTTACAATCACGGAACGATGTAAGAAACATGTACAAAGTTACATAATAATCGCCATTATCACTCGTGCCCGAGTAGGCCTACCCTTACGAGTGCAAAATATGGCGTGTTGAGAATTCTCAAGTCCCCGGGTACCCTAGACCTTATCTCAATAAGGCCCGGGTACCAGGACTGCCGGGTATGGAGACAGTCCCGGGTACCCAGATGGGCGGGGATATTATAATACCACACAAGTATAAAGTCAGGCCCGGGTACATGTAGACTATCGCCAGTTTCCCAGCCGACTGCTAAATCTACGACAAACCCGGGCACCAATATTCCCGGGTGGTATTACAAGAACATAATAAATATAAAGTCAAACCCGGCCGGGTACCAACAGACTTTTTACCGGTAATACCATAACAAATATAAAGTCAGGCCCGGGTACATGTTGTTGTTGTTGTTCCCTAAGCTGCCTGGCCGAACAGCCCCGAGTCCCTGAGGAAGGCCATGGCCACGATCGGGCTTTCCCACAGAGCTCTCATTGAGTGTAGGTTGTGTTGTTGGCATAAGTGGTTGTGTGAAATGCAGTCTTCTATGATGTGTTTAATGGTATGGGGTGCTGTGTTACATCCCGGGCAGGCGTCGACAACGGAGTCATCCAGTCTCTTCTGATAGCTCAGTAGAGCTGGATGGTGTCCGCATCTCAGCCTGGCCAGGTGGACTCTGTCCTCGCGAGGGAGGGAGGATTCGGAAGGATGGATTTCGGGAGGTCGTGCATGCAGCTGCGTGTTGTCTGTGAGTGAGTGGATGGATTGGCGAGAGATATGAGTATGGATGTGCTTCTGGAAGTTGGTTCGGGGTGGGCAGGGAGGGAGAGAGGACAATAACTGTGTGTGATACCGTGTGCTGGGTGTTGTTTTGATATTTCTTGGTGTCTGTGGGTGTGTTGCCATGTAGTTTAGTGGGTGGTCTTGGTTCGTGGAGGCTGCTGCCAGGAATTGAGTGCCTCTCATGTCCAGATGGTCTTTGACTTTGAGGATTTTGGTTTCTTGATGTAGATGATCTGTGGGTGCAGTAGCTGTGCAGCCTGTAATGATCTTCAGGGCTTTGTTTTGGATAGTCTGTAAGGTCTTATGATGTGTTTCAGCTAGGTTAGAAGCCCAGGCTGGGCTTGCGTATTCCATTACTGATCTTATGTATTGTTTATATACTGTGGTGGTAGTTTCTTTGTTGTGTCCAAATTTTGTGTGAGCAAGTGACCTGAGGGCGTTAAGTCTGGGAGTCAGTTTCTTTTTAATGTTTGTGGTGTGCTGTTTGAATGTCATATGAGTATCATATGTTACTCCTAGGATTTTGGGTGTGTGTATGTGTTAGGGGTGTGTTGTTTATGGTGAGTTGAGGGATGTATTCGTGTTCACCTGTCCAGCTTGTGAGCAGGGTTGCGGTGGATTTGGCTGGGGCTAGATTAAGTCTGTTTGTAGTGCACCAGCCATGTAGTGTGTTGAGATAGGGTTGAAGGAGATCTGTTGCTCTTCTTGGGTCATGGTGTGTGCATGTGAGTGTTATGTCATCTGCATAGGAGGCTAAGTTTATTTGGGGAGTATTGGGTGTAGTTATATCGTGCATGTACAGATTGAAGAGTGCGGGCGATAGGACGGATCCCTGTGGGACTCCGTTTGGAAAGTTTCTGATTTTAGATGACTGACCGGGTACATGTAGGCTGTGCCAATTACCCAGGCAACTGTTAAGACTATGGCAAGCCGGGCACTAATATTCCCGGGTAGTATTATAACCCAATATAAATACAGTAAACTTCCGTTAATCCGAAGGGCAGCGGACCGGCCCTCGTTCGGATTTGTGGATTTTTCGGATTATCGGACATTACCCCCCCCCCCGACTTTTTTTTGAAGACCCAAACCAAGACACAAACACATGATAATAATGATAATAATGACTAATCATGACTTTAACTCACCTTATATGAAGAGAAGAGATGTGTAACATTGAAGATAAGCCCCCAGCACCAGCCCCAACCCAGCCCCCAACCAGCCACTAGCCCCCTAGCCCCATATTAGTAACTTATAATCACTGCACTGCACTGTAAGTGTACTTTAATGTAAAATTAACTTAAATTTTTTTGTTTTGTTTGTATTTTGCTGGTTTTATATTTTTTTTGGGTCCTTAAATCTACTACACTTCACTGATTATTACTCCACAGCCATATCCTCCAAGCCTTCAATATCTGAAGGGAGAGCTAGGGCTGGGGCTACCTCAGGAGTGGCTAGGCTGGCAGGAGCTACCACAGGGGCGGCTGGGGCTACTACAGGGGCGGCTGGGGCTACCTCAGGAGTGGCTAGGCTGGCAGGAGCTACCACAGGGGCAGCTGGGGCTACCACAGGGGCGGCTGGGGCTACCTCAGGAGTGGCTAGGCTGGCAGGAGCTACCACAGGGGCGGCTGGGGCTACCACAGGGGCGGCTGGGGCTACCTCAGGAGCGGCTGGGGCTACCTCAGGAGTGGCCTTCACAGGGGATGCTAGGTCCTCCCAGCCTTCAAAATCAGCAGGAGGCATAGGTTCTGGTGTGGTAAGAGGTTCAGGTGAGCTGGTACGCGAGTCGTCTGTGAGTGGCATTGTTGCAGGTCTAGGGTTGTGTTTCATCAGGTCCCTGATGTCTGCCTGCTTGACTGCCCTGCCCCTTTTCTCATAGAACTCATTACGGAGGATGTGGAAATCGATTGTTTCACTTCCATTATATTGGCTAGACTGTTCCACAAATTTGACCATACCATCAAAATAGGTAGCAGCTTCCTTCCAGGTTACTTTGCCATCATCATCTGCCTCTTCCTCTTCCTCAGACGAGTGCTCCTCAACATATTCTGGCTCCACAACACTCCGGATAATTTCTGCATCTGTCACCTCTTCCTCGCCCTGCAGGCACGGTATCCATCAGGCCTCGGATTTCGTTGATTGCCTCCCTGCGACGCCCAAGAAAGCCTTCGAAATCGTTCTCATCTTCTTCAACCTCTTCAGGGTCATCAACCTGGACATACAACTTGTTCCAACATCTCTTCAGGGTTACCTCCGAAACATCCTTCCAGGCTAGGGCAGCATCATATATGGCATCCTTGATGGAAAAACTTGACTGGAAAGTTTTTACTGATGCATCAGAGTTAATCAGCTTGCGGGCAAATGAGGACTTGTAGCTCTGCTTAAACTTTTGGCACACACCCTGGTCCATTGGTTGTATCAGACTAGTCACATTAGGGGGCAAGTAAGTGACAAAGATGTTTCCAGACACTAGTTCATGGGCAGGGGGATGTGTTCTGCAGTTATCCAGGAATAGGACAGCCTTGGTGTCCTCAGGAAGGCCAATCGACTTGAAATAGGCCTTGACTTCAGGAACAAAGTGCTTAAAGAACCAATCATGGAATACTTGGGCAGTCATCCATGCATTGCTCTGTGCATCATAGATCACTGGCAACTTCCCTCGCATGTTCTTGAAAGCACGGGGATTCTTAGCCTTGCCGATAACAAACAAACGATTGCGACATTTACCGGAAGCATTCCCACTCAGCAGGATTGTGAGACGTTCTTTATTCATTTTGAATCCGGGTGCAGCCTTCTCTCCTCTACCAGCTAATGTCCTTGTTGGCAAACAGCGCCAATATAGTCCTGTCTCGTCGGCGTTAAAGATTTGGTCTGGGGTCAGCTGGTGATCATGAACAAGGGTAGCAAAAATGTGTGCAAACCGGTCGGCGGCCTCTTTGTCGGCAGAATTCTTTTCTCCGGCGACATCTAGGACCCTAATTCCATGCCTAATTTTAAAGTTTCTCAACCAGCCGTCGGAGAATTTTATATCCTCTTCCATATTCATATCACGCAGGTATTGCTTGGCCTTTTCAATTATCATAAGCCCTGAGATAGGCTTGCCCTCAGCCCGCTTGGCCGTAAACCACTTATGCACTGCCTCGTCAAGTTTTTCATGTTTTGGTTTTTTCATTGTCTTTCTCACATCACCCGTGTAACTTGACTTTCCAAAGGCAACAAACTTCGATAAGTTAGCCTTTGCCTTCACTATGTTTGAAACTGTGGAGGCACCGATATTAAACGTTTCCATAACTTTACGCCGATCACTGCCTTTCTCTACCATAGCTATCACTCGCAATTTATCGGCTATGGACAGAGTTACGTGCTTCCTCTTATGTTTGTTCTTGTCATTCCTCCCTCGTGCACCTGAACTTGCTGTGGGACCCATCACTAAGTCACTATATCACAGGATACACGGGATAAAGAAGTAACGTCGCAGGTAGACCGATAATGGCAGACTGGGAAGAGCGGAGCGTCGGTTTAGCCCGGCCTGGCCGCTAGAGGGCCCTGATATTTGGAAATATCGCGCGCCCGGGAAATTCGAAAATTCGGACCATCGGGTGAATTCGGATTTGGCCTCAAATTGAAAAATTCGGACTATTGGGAGATTCGAATCATCGGTCGTCGGATTAAAGGACTTTTACTGTATAAACACAAGCCCGGCCGGGTACCAGCAGACTCTGGAGGCTGCTAAAACGATGACAGTCACGATATAAATATAAAATCAGGCCCGGGTACATGTAGGCTATTGCCAGTTTTCCCGGCCGACTGTTAAATCTATGACAAACCCGGGCACCAATATTCCCGGCCGGTATTACAATAACATAACAAATATAAAGTCAAACCCGGCCGGGTACCAACAGGCTATTACCGGTAATACCATAACAAATATAAAGTCAGGCCCGGGTACATGTAGGCTGTGGCCAGTTACCCGGGCAACTTGTGATGTTTAAGTGCGTTTCATACGTTTACTAGTACAGTATGCGTTTTCATAATCAACCTTGAATGTTTACACAGATCAGCTGGACCAACAGTGACCATGTCATGTAAGGGTTCTCTTGTTATTTTGCTCTGTTATTTAGGTTAAGATTGATGAGGATCACTAATATTCCCGGGTAGTTTTATAACCCAATACAAATATAAACACAAGCCCGGCCGGGTACCAGCAGACTTTTGCCGGGCACTCTGACAAACTGTCAAGACTATGACAGGCCCGGTTACCAGTATTCCCGGGTGATACTATAAAGTCTATAGCAGGTTACTCTGGAGGCTACTAAAACGATGACAGTCCCGGTTACCAATATTCCCGGGTAGCATCATAATACAAAAAAAAAAAAAAAAAAAAAAAAAAAAAAAATAATGACAGCCCCGGGTACAATTAGGCTATTGCCGGTCACTCTGGACGATGACAGACCCGGGCACAAGTAGGCTATTGCCGACTATACTGGACGATGACAGACCCGGATACCAATATCCCCGGGTGGTATCATAATGCCAAAACATGCCGGATACAAGTAGACCATTGCCTGTCACTCTAGACGATGTCAGACCCGGGTAACAATATTCCCGGGCGGCAGCATAATACCATAACAAGACCCGGGCACCAGTAAGCCAGTCTACCGGGTACTCTGGCGACTGTTAAGACGATGTCTTATTCTACAATATTTTCTTTTGAAAGCCCCGGGTGCCCTAGACCTTGTCTAAACAATTATACAGTCAGGCCCGGGTAACAATAATTGACGGGTGATATTACAATGCCGGGTACCATGACATGGTTCATAGTTTCACAGTGACAGTCCCGGGTACCGAAAAAATTGAGACCACCATATGGTTACTGGGTTACTCAAAGCCATGTCATACTATGACAAGAACAAGTCCGGGTACCAGTAAGAGAAACAAATATTATTTTACCGGGTACCCTAAGCTTTGTCATACTTTAACCCTCTGGGACCGGCTACGCATTCTATAAATATTCCCCGAAACCCGGGGGTTTTGGCCGAAAAACGTCTACGCCTAGGCTACCGTATCTTTGTTATTTTGACTGCTTCCGCATTCCCGCGCATCCCAAAGCGTAGATGTGTTTCGTACCTGTAGAATGGCATTGAGTAGAGCTCTCTTAAGTCAACTGGTTCAGTTGTGATGACGATCTCCGTGGAGAGAAATTTGTGGTGATGTCAGCCATATTAGCCACAATACTAAACAATAACACAATAACACGCACAGCCACACAAGAACAAGCGACGCCTCTCCTTCTTGTGGTCGGAGATGCGCGGCGTCGGTCCAACCGGCTGTTGTTTACATGCGTCGGACGGACGGCTTTCAAAACAAAGCTTACAGGCTTTCAAGCTGCCGGAGCCTCAGAGCCCTACCGGGTTCCGCGGGCCGCGTTTGTTATGGGTGCCTCAGAGCCCTACCGGGTCTGAGGGGTTAATAAAGACAAACCAGGGTTCCAATAATGGAATCAAATGGAAATTATTGCCGGGTACTCTAGGCTTGGTCACATTATAATAAGGATGTCATACCATATTAGAGACAGGCCCGGGTACCAGTAATTAACATAACTATCGTATTTACGATAGAAACGAGAGCTTAAATAAGTACTTCTATCTAATTAGTTTATTTAAAGTAAACAATACAAGGCTAGATCCTAATTTTGCCCAAGTTAAGTAGGCCTAATAAGTACTATTCCCATCTCACTATGCAACATTGACTCCTTGATATGATTCACAGGCTCAGGTAATGCACTGCGTTACCAGAGAAGAATCTGGACATCAATCAGAACGTTCCCTCCCGGCCAAGTGATAACCACAGCAGGAGATGAACAGTATTCCAGATTTCAAGGCCATGGTAGACCTAACCATCTCACCTGTTGCTCCCTTCACTCGGTTTAAAAAACCGTAATCTTTAACCCTCGTGGCCCGGGCTCACCCTCCTAAGGACGTTGTCGAGATCCGGGCGATCTGGCCGAAAAACGTCTACGCCTAGGCTACCGTATCTTTGTTATTTTAACTGCTACCGCATTCCCACGTATCTTCAAGCGTAGATGTGTTTCGTACCTGTAGACTGGCATTGAGTAGAGCTCTCTAAGTCAACTGGTTTAGTTGTGATGACGATTTCCGTGGAGTGAGTTTCGAGGTGATGTTAGCAATTTGACACACTTTTTAACACTAAATCTGTCTTAGCACACCACACAACAACAAAGCTCCGACGTTTGCCTGCTTTGTGAGGTGCGTGCGTCGCCTCCGACCAGCTGTGTTTACATACGTCGGATGTGCGGCTTTCAAAACAAGCTTAATAGGCTTTCAAGCTTAGGGATTACAAGGGGACACCCGGGCTCATGCCCATCTGCCGAGGTGTCCTTATAAAATGCTGCCCGGGCCAGAAAGGTTAAGGTGAGTTCACTGGGCAAAACTCTAGAAGTTTCCGGTTCACCTACTAAGTGTATTCTCACTAATTACATAATTTTAATTAATTTCCAGGGAACAAGTACAAGTTTTCTTTCCCTTTCTAAAAAACTATACCTGACTAAAAAATTACAGAGTAATTATATCCAGTGATACCGGGTAATAATTCACTAGGCTATTTCTTACATAAAAGGCAACTGCAGTTTATTTAAAATAAACAATACATGACTAGATCCTATTTTGCCAAATCTAAGTATACCTAATAATTCCGATATTATTTCCACCATGCAACATTAACTCCTCGGTATTATTCACAGGCTCAGGCGAGCTGCTACATTACCGGAGAAGAATCTCTTCAACAATTAGAACGATCTCTTCCGGCCAAGTGATAACCACTGGAGGAGCCTAACGCCTTATATTTTAAGGCGAGTTCATTTTTACAAATCACTAGACGTTTCCGGTTCACCGGCGAAGTGTACTCACACTAATCATATATTTTTGTTATTAACCATGACCCAAAAACATTTATAACCTCGGACATATTATATGTATGGAGTTTTAAATTTTAGGTGAGTTCATTTTTACAAAACACTAAACGTTTCCGGTTCACCGGCTAAGTGACTAAGTCACTAATTATATTTTTGTTAATAACCATGACTAAGTACTGTACCAAACTTCCCCGACTCGACTCGCAGTCATGATTTCAAAATCCTGCATTCTACACCACATACCCGCAGACTTTTGACATTGTCTAATGTGGTCAGTCACCCTGCTAACCCTATTACATCAAAAAACATAAATTACCTGTCTCATCTACTTCCTTGACTGATCCAAGTTCTGAGGGTATCAGTCCCCCTCCACTTTCCCTAGTACAGTTAGCTGATCCTATTGAACAGCAATCTGAATAAACCCAGTTGCTTGCTCCACCCACATTAAAGCACCCTAAACTGATTCAGGTGAATATTGAAGCTGAAGTACATAAACCCATACACTAATCACCTGTTCAGTCTTCTACGGACTTACCTGTTTGTTTAGATCCTTCTCTGGCAGCTCCAGACATTTTGGTTACAGTACGGTTGGGGCAATACGGAAAAAAGTACTTCCTAAGAATACCCCAGAACCGTTGGTCATAAGCAATGCTATGGTAGGGTGTTATGATTTGGAAACCAGTAACCATACTGAGGAGGGTTGGAGTGAGAATGAGTACCATGGTTCTCCATTAGAACAAAGTGAAGAAGAGTTTCCTGATTTAGTCCCTACTCAGAGCCCGCCTGGTGGCTTGATTGGTGAACTTCAGGTATTTTCTTAAATCTATGCATGAGTTGACAGACAAAATTGAACAGAAATTTACGTCTTTAGATAAGGCTCTCCGAGATCTCCAAAGTAGGTCTCTTGCTCCACCCATGTTACAACATGTCATACCAGACACAGTTCCACTGTCTCATTTACCTGTCCAGCCTAAACAACCTGCTCATGAAATGTTCAAGAAGCCTCCCCCTCTACTAATTGGTGAATCTCGATACTGGAGACAATTACCAGGGTAGCACCTACTAATGCTGACACAGGTCATTCAGACTTGGTGCCAATACCAAATGAGTGGATTATTAAAACGGACGAGCTTAGGCATCTACATACAAAGATGCACAAGACCGATTGCTGGACGTAATCATAAAACCCTTCCCATCTCTGTTGGATGCTAAGTACAGTACACTCAACCCTCTGCTATAGTGGGTTTTGCTATAGCGTTTCACTGCTATCGCGACTACCTAAAAAACCCAACTTTTCCGCTATCACGGCCAATAAGGGTGCTATTGCGGCTCCGTACCGACGGGATTGTTCAAACACGGCGCCCGATGACGTCACAGAATATCGGCGGCTGTGAATGCCTGTGATCGGTGGACAGGCTGGCAACCATTGTGTTGAAAAACTACATGTTTACAAGCTTTTTTCTGCCCGAACCTCTTATCTTGCGATTTTATTATGGCCTTTGGTGCATTCAGTGATAGGGATAGTGGGTCTGGTGGTAATGATGAAGGAATTAAATTCCCAGGACCATCAAAACAGCAAATGTCGGTCTAGGCTACCGACACCGACGCCGACGCCATGTCAGACGAAAGCGCCGAAATTATGCCGATGAGTTAGGCTATATATGACTGATTTCAAATATATTATGTGTGGTAAGTAATCTCCTCGTAATATGTATTTAAGTATTCTCCTCAAATGCATTCAGTGATAGGGACAGTGGGCCTGGTGGTAATGATAAAGGAAATAAATGCCCACCATCAAAACAGACAGCAAACACCGGTCTAGGCTACCAACGCCGACGCCGTGTCAGACGAAAGCGCCAAAATTATGCCGATGAATTAGGCTAGGCTATATGACTGATTTCAAATATATTATGTGTGATAAGTAATCTCCCCATAATATGTATTTATAAATATATATGGTAAACAAAATGTGAAAATAACAAGAAATAGGTCAAAATTATGGACCTATGCACCAATTATAATTATTCCCATAAGTTCTTCAGTTCTGCTATGGCGAATCTCGCTATAGCGGTAGAATTAGGGCACCAATTACCCGCGATAGCAGAGGGTTAAGTGTACTTTACTTACACACAGACACCCACAGTGCCTTCAGGTAAACGCTTCAAACCATGGTCTGATGTGAATAAGGCGGATGGACATAACGCCATTAAATCTCTCTAATCTCTCAAAGTCCGTAGGTGGCTCCACAAAAAAAAATTTTAGAACAAAACTCCTATTTCGGAGGTACCCACTCCAAGTTATGGTCCATGGGCTTAAGGGGTAACTGAGGCAGAGAAATTGGCCTTGTCTTGGGGTGATGCCTCCCCACCATAAACTCCCATTGGAGGATCACCAATTTGCCACTATGTATGTATACAACTCCGACTCTATTCCCCAGGAGTTCTGGGAATATCTCAGAGCTCCAAAAATAGTTTGTAAACCAGCTAGTGACCCCATGATTAATACATCTACCCCTGCACTGATTGACAAAGACTTTAGACTGCATCAAAAGAGCCCATAGGTTGCTGTCAAATTTTATCACACAGCAACAACGTGCACAAGCCATGAGGCAAGTAGCAGATTCTATCCCTGAACAAGACTCCAGGTCTGCACTTCGTTTTATCAAAAGAACTTCACATGTTAATTCTCTGATGACCACTAGGGATGTCAATATTGCTATTTTTGAGGCAGCTAGAGCTAGACAGGATCCGCGCATCCAATTGCCCAAGAATATGCCCAAAGATATTGCTACTCGAGTTCTCCTTTCACCTCTGTTCACAGGTAGATTGATTCCCCAAAACGACCTGGAATGAGGTTCATGCTCTGTTGCTAAGATCTGAGATGGCTGTGTTTTAGGCAGTCTCTGCAAACAAGCTGAAACACCCTAGACAGTTCCACTCTCGTTCTCAATCACAGCGTGGAAAAGTTAAGAGTCCAATTCCCCTCTCCTAAGCTTACTCCACAAACATCTCAGGCTCATAGGGGTAACTCGTCAAACAGAGGACACTACCAGTCCAGAGGCAGGGGTGCACCAACATGCCCCCAAACACCAGAGACCACTTGGTCACCATTAAACCCTCCATCCCTCACCAACCTGCCCAAAATACAAGAAACTAAATTTTCTGGAGTCCATCAACAGAGAACTGGTCCTACATCAGGAAAAATTTCCTTCATTGGCCTCAAAGATCTTGGGCACAAGAATGTAGTAAAGAAGGTCCTTACATGGCTCGGGTTGGTTAAATCCCTCCCCAGAGCTCAGTCCAACAATGTTCAACTATCTCTAGAGTTAGAAACAGTAATAAACCAAATGTTGACAGACAATGTTGTGACTTATGTACCAGAAGGCATGCCAGTTTTTCTATTCCGCATGTTTCTCGTCCCAAAAAAGGGACAGGCTACAACTAAGGCATGCGATAGACATGTCCCTCCTCAACAAATCAATGCACAATATGAGGTTCAGGATGTTAACTATTTCCCAACCTTCTCCCTCTACTCAAGGACGGTGTGAAAATACTATTTTTACCTAAAAATTGGATGATTCCGTGGTCTTCTCCATTCCATTGCCAAGCACAAACCTTGAGAGTCATGGAAATGTGGCAAAGTTGAGTTCTCAGAGTAAATTTAGAGAAATCAAATCTCACTCCTACATCGTTGTAGGTGCGATGTCATTGACCTCCAGGTCAATTACATTCCGGATGGACAACATGACCACTGTAATTTGCTGGAAGAAAGAGGTCCCCACCCGGTCCAGGTTTCTCCAGGATCTCTCGGGAAAATATATTCTTTCTAGCTCAAAACATATTCCATAATAATCCATGCAACAGATCTACCAGGGGTCTCTAATCTGTGGGCGGATGCTCTGTCCAAGGGAAAGATTACCTCAGCGGAATGGGCTCTCAAATAAAAGACATTCAACCAATTAAGTCTGCCATTTTTACCTCAAACCGATCTGTTTTGCATCTCGTAATCCAACGAAGCTCCAGTCTTACATATCTCGGAATCACATAACACGAGAAGGGGGCCCAGATGCCCTCACAGTGAATTGGAACAGGTGGACATAGATTTATGATGTGAGAATCATTCATCACCTCAGGTCGTTTCCAGGACCAAGTGGTCCTGGTTGCGCCACTGTGGCCTACTCAGGTGTGGCACACTCAACTTACGCAGTGGTATAACAAACCTCTGCAACTCCCCCTGTCCTATTTCCACTTGAAAGAAATTGGAAACCTGCAGACCTCACTCAATTTTGCTATGTGGACATTCTCAAATCCAAGTGGCTACCGTCCTACGACAAGGAAGTCACGGATACCCTCACAAGTCAATACACAGCGTCCACTTTAAGACAGTTTAGTTCACACTGGGAACCTTTTACAACTTAGAGTGTAGAGTCAGACCAGCAGTCTCCATCGGTTGCTTTGTTGTTGAAGCACCTAAATTACTTGATTGACTTTAAAAACTAACAGTGAACACACTTATAAACCACGTATCGGCATAAAGATACCCTTCTTTACGCTGACTGGTTTATCTTTACACCATAAAGATACCCTTCTTTACGCTCACTGGTTTATCTTTACACCATAAAGATACCCTTCTTTACGCTCACTGGTTTATCTTAACACCATAAAGATACCCTTCTTTACGCTCACTGGTTTATCTTTACACCATAAAGATACCCTTCTTTACGCTCACTGGTTTATCTTTACACCATAAAGATACCCTTCTTTACGCTCACTGGTTTATCTTTACACCATAAAGATACCCTTCTTTACGCTCACTGGTTTATCTTTACACCATAAAGATACCCTTCTTTACGCTCTGGTTTATCTTTACATAAAGATACCCTTCTTTACGCTCACTGGTTTATCTTTACACCATAAATACTTCTTTACGCTCACTGGTTTATCTTTACACCATAAAGATACCCTTCTTTACGCTCACTGGTTTATCTTTACACCATAAAGATACCCTTCTTTACGCTCACTGGTTTATCTTTACACCATAAAGATACCCTTCTTTACGCTCACTGGTTTATCTTTACTCCAGAAAGACACACTTATAAACCACGTATCGGTATAAAGATACCCTTCTTTACGCTCACTGGTTTATCTTTACACCAGAAAGAAAAACAGGGTTTTATGAAGGCTTGTTTTAAGCTCAGAGCCCAAATCGTCATTTGCTTCCTCATTGGTCAATCTCGAAGGTCCTAACTTTGTCACAGTCTAGGCCTTATTCTGTGAGACCAAATATAGACAAGAAACTTAAAAAGTATGTGTCTCTGATGACCCTGGCTACTGGCCATAGGGTCTCAGAATTGACAGTGTGTGTCTCTGATGACCCTGGCTACTGGCCATAGGGTCTCAGAATTGACAGCCATGGCAAGGTCTACTAACTGTCTATGTTTTTGCCTCTAATAATGATTCTGTACATATGGTTACTGCACCAGATTCATCGCAAAAAATGAGCACCAGGAACATATCCTTACACCTTTCTTTATTCCTGCCTCGAAAAGAGCAAAGATACTCCATGCGCTCTATGCTCTGTTAAGGCACTATATACCTACTCTAAGTCTGTTATTCCTAGGAATAAAGCACAATTGTGGTTTCCTCCAGAAGGTTCAATAAAGTCAGGAAAGAAAGTATTAGCATCCTTTATTGCAGATATAATTAAGGAAGCTGAGCCTCAGTTGATTGCATAAACCCATGATATGCACATATGGGCCACTACCATGAGTTTTCCCCATTGGTTTTTCAGTGGAGGATATAACTCAGACGGGTCTTTGGTCCTCTAGCAAGGCGTTCCTAGCCATATGCTTGTCGGTACATCGGGAGAAGACCCAAATTACCAAGCATAGAGTTGGGGCTGGAACATGCCCACTGAGACCAATAAGTAGATGGATATATTTGCTCAATGCTTTTATTACCAGTGTTGTAAGGTAATAGAAGGTGTGTCCTACCATCCACCTTAAATTAAAAAGGAGGGGGCATGTTAAGTTCCATGACAAGTTGGCAGGACACACAATCCGAATGGATAGCAGGAGTGCTATTACTGCACTAGATCTGTTACATAGCAATACCTAAACAGTATGGCCTGCCAATACGCGAGAATATGGGCGACACACGAGGGCGCGGAATGGAAATTCGCGTATTAGCAATAGAGTATTATATGGGAATAAATCGATATGGGCGGCACTGACTCCAAGTTGTCTACTTTAGGCCTATTTATCTCCGTCAATTGCCACAAAAGGTACATATATGTATACATCCAAATCATAAGAAAATATAACAATAATAATAAACTCACCTTAAAATTAACAGTACAGTACAGTACAGTACTGTAGATATGAAGGGTGGAGGCTCCGAGGCAGGCCCCCTCCGAGGCAGGGCGAGTTCAGCTAATGTGCCCTGGCCCCGGCATCATCATCGTCCGACGAACTAACTGTATCCCTGGCATCTAGCACTCTGTTGAGGGCCAGGCGCCTTTGCTCCACCTGAACCTCCCTCATGAAGCCACCAAAATCATCGTCGGGCATGTCAACCTGAGCAGCCGAGCCTGCCGAGGTCGAAGGTTGGGGTTCGTCATCATCTTCTTGTCGAAGTTCTTGGCGGGCAAGGAATCTTGTCATTAAAGTTTGTCTCCTCTTGTTTACTTCCTGATGATGTTTGTCAGAATAAAAGCGGAAAGCACTGTCAACGCCCAGCAGGACTTCATGTGTTCTCACAGGGCACTGCTCCAGCGACCGAAATCCTTCCTTGAGTTGGTCAACTAAAGCCAAGATTTCGCTCAGTATACCTACAGACAGATCCATGTTAGCAGGTTCAGGGGCTGGTTCAACGTCGTTGTTCGGTTGTCGTGCTTGATGTGCTTGATCTTCGGCATCAATCTGCTCAATTGTGTCACCTTGAGTCTGTTGTTCACCTGCCTCAATAACCTCACGAATCTCCTCGGCTGTCACTGCCCCGAAACCAGCCACTGCGCGGGCCGCTTGAACTGCCTCTGCCTCTGCCTCGGTGACTGACTGGACTTTGTTGGCCTTGGGAGCACATAAATGTGGAGTAAGTTCTCGCCAGGCATGATTAATTGTGGCATCATTTATATCAGCCCATGCTAGAAGAAGGAAGTCGATTGCGTGTTTGATGGTAAAAACACGCCAGAAGTGTGTCACGGTCATCTCTGCCTCTGCCTGTGGTGCCTGGGGTGCCTCTGGGGTGCCTCTGCTGCTGCCTGGGGTGCTGCTGGGTGCCTGGGGTGCCTGCTCCTCATCAGACGATGATGCGAACTCCTGCTGCATAGCCAAAATCTCTTCATTGCTCTCTGTCTTCTGGCGTAGATAATTGTAGAGTCGTGTCTGGTAAAAGAGCTTCACATTCGATATGACTTCTTGGTCCAGTGGCTGTATGAGAGATGTTGTTTTTGGTGCCATGAAAACAATCTGTACGTCGGGATGTAGAGTCTCTAAATAGTGTGGGTGGCAAGGGGCGTTGTCCATCAATAACAGGGCCTTGAAAGGTAGGCCTAGTTGTTGGCATTTGAGGCGGGCGTCGGGAACAAATTGCTTGACAAGCCAGTCAGACATAATGGCACTAGTCATCCACCCATTAGCGCTCTTGTACCAATAAGTTCCAGTGTCATTCATGTCGCGCAGGTTCTTGTAACATCTAGGGTGGGCAGCTGTGTGCACCACTACAGGCCGCATCTTGTGGCTGCCGGAAAGGTTCACAGTAAACATGACAGTGAACCTTGACTTGTCTATCTTGCGGCCCCTTGCCTGTTTCACAGATTTGGCAAGATGTGTAGATTTTGGCATACACTTGTATTGCAAGCCACTTTCATCCACATTATAAATCTGATCCTTTGTGTAGCCACCATCCTCGATTATGGTCTTCAACACCCCAGGAACTGTGTTGGCTGCCACCACATCTGCAGACCCACGTTCTCCGGTCACCTTGATGTTCCTTAGGTCCTTCCGTTTCATGAAGCCATGGAGCCAACCGTTGGATGCCTTAAAATGAAAATTCTGGCCAGACTTTGTCCTAGCACTTGCGGTGGTGTAGAAGAGTTTAGCCTGCTGTTTGATATAGGCCTTATCCACCGGGACTTGCTCACGGTGTTTGCGGGCTAGGAATGCTGCCAGGTATCGCTCCATGACCACCATAGCTGGATTGTTGCTCCTGCAACGTTGGTCCATCATGGCAGCACCATAGGACTTCACGATGGTGTTGATCTTTTCTCGGTTAGCCCAGATCGTTCTAACTGTCGATTCTGCAAAACCCATTGCTCGACCGATGGCTGAGTTTCCTTCTCCTTTTCATTTTCTTTTGATGACCTCCAGCTTCATTTGGTGGGTGATAAGTTTGTTCTTGCGAGGGGGCATGATGAAATATATCACTGCACACGAGTCGGACTGCTGTTGCGCGAGCGTGGACTGAGGGTAGACTGGCGTATCCCACAATGCCCTGCGTGCCTACGTAACTGGCGTCCCTGCGCAGATGGATGCGCGGAATGGTGGGGGCCTCGTATATTAGCTGAACTCCACGGAATTGCCCTTGTATCGGCCCCGGATTCGCGTTTTAAAGGTACATCACGCATTTTGAAAGTTTTGGGTATGATTCGACCCCCTCCTCGTGTATAAGGTGAATCGCGTATTAAAAGCTCGCGTATTGGCAGGCCATACTGTACATCTTTTTCTTACTGCTATACTCTTATATTTAAACACATGTCACAGTTTTCATTTTTTTGGTCTTCCTAATAGATTCTTGTTTTTTAGTTTGATGAGCATATGAAGGTCCCTCCACCGGTCGTGATATTCTAGGCTCTTACGTCATTGACGTAAGGAGCCACCAATAAATTAGTTTTGACAACCCGTTGGGAAGGAAGGAAAAACTAATATTTATTGGTGGCTCCTGGAGTCAATGACAATTGCCCTCCCACCATCCCCTTCCCATACACATGCTCAACTTGATATATACATTAGAGAACACACCTGAGAGGTGTAATAGAGGGCAAGGAATGGGAAACAGAGGAAGATCAGAATGCACGCAGGCGCGGTGTTCAAACTGTGTTAATTCTTTTCTTTTTTATTTTTCTACTTTTCAGTGGCTCCGTCCCAATGACGTACCTTAGGAATGATTAAAAGGGGTACCCCCTAAGATGATCTTGGTTCTCGACCGTCGTGATCGAGGTTAACCCGGGCTCCTCGCCCGGAACGAGGCCATATTATCATAGGCTCTTACGTCATTGACTCCAGGAGCCACCAATAAATATTAGTTTTTCCTTCCTTCCCTACGGGTTGTCAAAACCGTAATATATTTATTTTTATAAATATATATATAGATATATATATATATATATATATATATATATATATATATATATATATATATATATATATATGCGAATATGCTTCCACACTAAAGGTGTGTAGAAAAGGGTAGGTTCACTGCACAAAGTTTAAAAATGTTAGTGCTAAAATTAAATTGCATCTAAAATATATTGCATGCACAAAATAAGGGTTTAAAAAGTATGTCCGCGTATCTTATTAGAAGGCTCGGACTGTTGTGTACATATTAAAATAATGTTTATGTAAAAGTGTTAAAATGCATTTCTCTACTTTCGTAGATCTTCAGTTATTATAAAAATTTGCAGAGTGGCTGGCTCCAGAGTCAGGTATTTGTTCTGTACTCTTCTGTGGATTTCCAGGCACTGGTTTAGACAATAAAATGTTTGTCTTAGGTTATGATAGTTAAAAAAATACTTCGTTCTTGTTCCAATATTGTTTTTCGTTCAGAGTCTATTTATAGTTCTTTATTCAAATGAGGCTTGAATTTATTTATGAAGTGACTTTCTTTACTCTTTCTCAAAGCAACGTCATCTTTCTTTACTGTACTTTGTAAAAGGGCATTATATTAAAATTAGGAGATTTATCTTTAGCACATTTTGATATGTGAGTACTAACATATAGCCCTGTATTATGTCTAATGTGGTCCCTGTGCAGGTTTGTTCTAAGTCTAAGATTCCAAGTCTCGCCAATGTAGATGGAATTACAGCCATTACAACGAATCACGTAGATACAATTGAGCGTGGAACAATTCATATTATGATTAATTTCAAATGTGTAATTAGTATCTACAAATTTGAATTGATTCCCTTCTATTATTTGTGTGCATAATTTGCATCTTGGGTTACCACATTTCGTCACCCCTTGATTTTGTACCGTATTGAATCTGGCCTTGGTTAGCAAATTCTTAAGGTTACCGGGTTGTTTCTTCGACTTTATTAATGAAACATCTTTAAATACATGCTTAGTTTCTTGAGAGGTTTTTAATAGGTCAATTGCGGATTTTGCTCCACTGAAATTATCATCGAAGTTTGGATTGTATGTACAGTACTTATGTATGGTAGCAGACGATGTGGAAGAAGAAGAAGAAGAGGTGTTTACGTTTATATCAGTAGCTTCCTTTGACCATTAATCTGAATGTTTTGAAGTAGGTAATAGGCTACAATGACAATGGTAAACTTTTAAAGTGAATTCATGAACATATGATATGTGTGTGCTCCATTATGTGTCATTTGAGTGGACTAATGCCTCAAAAAGGGGACTTTGGGACTTCTTGAAATTCAGACCATCGGGTGAATTCGGATTTGGCCTCAAATTGAAAAATTCGGACTATTGGGAGATTCGAATCATCGGTCGTCGGATTAACACTTTTACTGTACTTATGTATGGTAGTATATCATTGGATGTATTGTCAGTTGCTTTATCACTGGTGCGTAGTACGCTGATGGAGATCTGCTTTGCGCGACTTATTCCATTATTTATTATGCCTTTAGGATAATTACGATCCAATAAAAAGTATTTTAATTCACTTAATCTTATATATATCTCTCAGAGTAGGTTCTGAAACAATTGTGCAAATTCTGCGTGCTCAGTTGAATGGAATGTTGTTTTTTACGTGTCTTGGGTGGTTCGAGTTACTGTATATTCCAGATATTGTTTTGTGTCAGTAGCTTTATAGTGGACATCTGTTATCACTGCATTTGTTTGCTTCATAATTTTAACATCCAAGAAAGTTACCGTATCTCCTATTTTATCACAGGTGAAATTAATTTTGGGATCAAGCTCATTCATCAAGTCTATTAGCGTGTATACATCACCATCTCTTTCACCCCATACCATTAAAACATCATCTAAATATCTCATATAGTTGTTCTTTATTTTATTGGCAGTGGATTCGCCAAACGAGGAGAGTATTTTATAATATAAGGTATTCTCCAAATATCCCAGGACCAGATTTGCATAATTTGGGGCAAACTTGGTTCCCATTGCTGTTCCAGATACTTGTAGATAATTTGATCCATTAAACTCAAAGGAGTTATTTCCGAGGATCAATTTGCACCCGTCCGAAATCAGGCTAGAGGGTAAACGGTTTGTTTGTTCATAATGATTTTCAAGCCAATAATTTCTGGCTTTGTATCCCAATCCATGACGGATGTTGCTATATAGGCTAACTACGTCTAGAGTCACAACAATTCATGACGGATGTTGCTATATAGGCTAACTACGTCTAGAGTCACAACAATTCATGACGGATGTTGCTATATAGGCTAACTACGTCTAGAGTCACAACAATTTCAGGGTATGGAAAATGTGCAAACTAGCATGGGAGAAGGGGAGTGCACCCGATGACTGGAAGACTGGCATAATAGTCCCCCTATATAAGGGCAAAGGGGAAAGAGGAGTGTGTGGTAACCACTGAGGAATATGTCTTCTAAGCGTAGTAGGGAAGGTATACAGTAGGGTAGTGATTGAGAGAGTGAGAGTGAGAACGGAGATATGGATAGGCGACGAGCAGGGAGGTTTTAGGAAGGGAAGAGGATGTGTAGATCAGATTTTTACCCTGAATTGTGTTGTGGAGAAATATCTGGAGAAGAAACAAAAGGTGTATGTTGCCTCTATGGACTTGGAGAAGGCCTATGACAGAGTGGATAGAGAAGGTTTGTGGAAAGTACTTAGAATATACGGAGTAGATGGCAAGTTGCTGAAAGCAGTGAAGAGCATGTATGAGGATGCAAAGGCGGCAGTACGTGTGGAGAGTGAGCAGAGAGAGTTCTTTGACCTGAATGTTGGTTTGAAACAGGGGTGTGTGATGTCCCCGTGGTTGTTTACTGTATATTATGGATGGAGTCATGAAAGAAATACTATCAAGAGCAGTGGATGTTGGTGTATCGCTGAAAAGGGAGGGAATTGAGTGGAAGCTACCTATGCTGCTGTTTGCAGATGATACAGTTCTGAGGAGTGATAATGAATGGGAGTTGCAGGGTCTGGTAAATGAGTTTGGAACAGTGTGCGAAAAACGGAATTTGAAGGTAAATGCGGGGAAGAGCAAGGTTATGGTCTTTGAAAGGGGTGAAGTCACAGAGTGTGAGGTGAAGCTGAACGGTCAGGCTATGGAGATCGTCAACTCTTTTAAGTATCTGGGCAGTGTGTTAAGTAAAGATGGGACTATGGATGAAGAAGTGCGGGAGAGGGTACAACAGGGGAAGAGGGTTGTAGGAACGCTGAAAGCAGTAACAAGAAATAGGGTGGTCAGTATGGAAGTGAAGAAGTCCTTGCATGACAGTCTGGTAATCCCGACACTGACTTACGGAAGCGAAGCATGGACGTTGGTTGAGAGACTCAGAGCAGTGGAAACGAATTACCTGAGAAGTACGTGCGGAGTTACATGGAGGGATAGACAGACTAATGAGGAAGTAAGAAGGAGGTGTGGTGTAGAGGTAGATGTGCTGGAAAGTGTGAAAAGGAACAACTTGAGATGGTTCGGCCATATGGAATGTATGGAAAGCGAGAGAATGACTAAGAGGGTGTACGAGAGCGAGGTGGAGGGACAGAGAGGGAGAGGTAGACCGAATGAGGTGGGAGGGAGTGAGGAGTACTGTATATGAACGAAGGCGGTGCTGGTTGGGGGGAGGGGCGTCGACTGACCGGGGACAGAGGTGCATGGGGGCGGTTCGTTCGTGGCCACCCCTTCGGGGATCACGGCGTCAGGCAATAGATAGATTGACAATATGTCATGGGGGGGGGGGGGGGGGCAATGGCATTAAAAATAGACGGGAATATGATAGCAAACGTCCGACGTCATGTTTACATTTGTTGATCGCCATAGTTAAGTTCGCGTCTATAATCTACTTTGACGGCGATTTTTTCGGTTATATGCCCCCTGCTGGCAATATATATGATGATGATGACAATATGTGAATGCCCCCTCAACATATTATTGTATCGAAAGGCAGTCAAAATAGACGGGAACATGATGGCAAGCGTCCACTACCGCTCCGCATAGTGTAAACAAGGGTGGCGGTACGCCCGCACAGCCGCACCCAAAATTTAAATTGTTATGTAGGCTAGCCAATAATCTTTATATTTCCTTCAGACCTTCACAGTCCGAAATAAGAACTCCTGGCTTCACAGTGTTGACCGGTTGAATCGCTAGGCTTAACCCTTTACTGGCGGCCCACAACATAAGTCGAGTTAAAGAAACTGGCAAAAAACGGGTGAAAATCGAGTGAAAATGGGTGGAACAGTAATGAACCATATGTCCGACATCTTACCTTTGGATACCTTTGGATGTGTTCGCCGCTCCTCTAGCGGCACCAAGGAGCGTGACGCCCCTCGTTATGGGTGGTGATTTGGTGCAGTAGACTGTTTGAAGCGACAGCTTGCTCCCTTGCGAGGATGGGCTCGTCTGGCACTTTTTGCAGTTCGACATCTAGGGCTCTCTTGAAGTTGTCTAACGAGATGTCCCTCATGTCTCTTACTCGCCGTGGGAGTTTGTTGAAGAGACGTGGGCCTCTGTGTGATAACCAGCCCTCTCGCAGAGAGCCCATAGCACCCCTGTTATTCATCCGGGGGATTTCGCATTCCCAGCCTCTCCTATCACTGAATTTCATGACTATCGGAGTATGTAGGTTTGGTACTAAACCCTCTGCGATTTTCCATGTGTATATTATTAGGTAACGTTCTCTTCTACGTTCCAGTGAGTACAGATTCAGTGCTCTTAAACGCTCCCAATAGTGTAGATGTTTTATCGAACTTATATGCGAAGTGAAATTTCTTTGTACACTCTCTACGTCATTTATTTCACCTGCTTTGTATGGGGATGTTAATACGCTACAGTATTCAAGCCGCGGTAGCACTAGAGATTTGAAGAGCGTTATCATAGGCAATTCACCGCGTGTTTTAAAAGTACGCAGAATCCAACCCGTTAGACGTTTCGCAGCCGCCACTTTGACCTGGTTATGTACTTTAAAACCCATATTTTCAGACATCTGTGGCCTCCCGGCCCACACTAACTCCAGTTCCCCCACCGCACGGGAGGATGACAGTGTGACCAATAGTTCGCGAAAAGTGAACAAAGTAGCAAAATCCGCTAAACTTCCATCTTTGAGGTACCGGTAACACTGTCAGGGCTCCACGAGTGCTACGTAGCTGTATGTGGTGTCATTGTGTAGTGATTTCCGCCTAGTTTTCGGCACAATACAGTTCCTTTCATGCTGATGGTTGATATAGCAGTCAGAATGGCCTGAAAAGGCCCAAAACGGCCACAGACCCCCCCGCTAGACAAGGGTTACAGCCTATATCCGGAGGTAAAAGTTGGTGTATACTGTGTACAGTATATATATATATATATATATATATATATATATATATATATATATATATACAGTATATATATACAGTCTGGCCTGCCAATACGCGAGAATATGGGCGACACGCGAGGGCGCGGAATGAAAATTCGCGTATTAGCAATAGAGTATTATATGGGAATAAATGGATATGGGCGGCACTGACTCCAAGTTGTCTACTTTAGGCCTATTTATCTCCGTCAATTGCCACAAAAGGTACATATATGTATACATAAACATCCAAATCATAAGAAAATATAACATAATAATAAACTCACCTTAAAATTAACAGTAACTGTAGATATGAAGGGTGGGGGCTCCGAGGCAGGCCCCCTCCGAGGCAGGGCGAGTTCAGCTAATGTGCCCCGGCCCCGGCCCCAGCCCCGGCCCCGGCCCCGGCCCCGGCATCATCATCGTCCGACGAACTATCCCTGGCATCTAGCACTCTGTTGAGGGCCAGGCGCCTTTGTTCCACCTGAACCTCCCTCATGAAGCCACCAAAATCATCGTCGGGCATGTCAACCTGAGCAGCCGAGCCTGCCGAGGTCGAAGGTTGGGGTTCGTCATCATCTTCTTGTCGAGGTTCTTGGCGGGCAAGGAATCTTGTCATTAAAGTTTGTCTCCTCTTGTTGACTTCCTGATGATGTTTGTCAGAATAAAAGCGGAAAGCACTGTCAACGGCCAGCAGGACTTCATGTGTTCTCACAGGGCACTGCTCCACCGAGCGAAATCCTTCCTTGAGTTGGTCAACTAAAGCCAAGATTTCGCTCAGTTTACCTACAGACAGATCCATGTTAGCAGGTGCAGGGGCTGGTTCAACGTCGTTGTTCGGTTGTCGTGCTTGATGTGCTTGATCTTCGGCATCAATCTGCTCAATTGTGTCACCTTGAGTCTGTTGTTCACCTGCCTCAATAACCTCACGAATCTCCTCGGCTGTCACTGCCCCGAAACCAGCCACTGCGCGGGCCGCTTGAACTGCCTCTGCCTCTGCCTCGGTGACTGACTGGACTTTGTTGGCCTTGGGAGCACATAAATGAGGAGTAAGTGCTCGCCAGGCATGATTAATTGTGGCATCATTTATATCAGCCCATGCTAGAAGAAGGAAGTCGATTGCGTATTTGATGGTAAAAACACGCCAGAAGTGTGTCACGGTCATCTCTGCCTCTGCCTGTGGTGCCTGGGGTGCCGCTGCCTGGGGTGCCTCTGCTGCCGCTGCCTGGGGTGCCTCTGCTGCCGCTGCCTGGGGTGCCGCTGCCTGGGGTGCCGCTGCCTGGGGTGCCTCTGCCTGGGGTGCCTGTTCCTCATCAGACGATGATGCGAACTCCTGCTGCATAGCCAAAATCTCTTCATTGCTCTCTGTCTTCTGGCGTAGATAATTGTAGAGTCGTGTCTGGTAAAAGAGCTTCACATTCGATATGACTTCTTGGTCCAGTGGCTGTATGAGAGATGTTGTTTTTTGGTGGCATGAAAACAATCTGTACGTCGGGATGTAGAGTCTCTAAATAGTGTGGGTGGCAAGGGGCGTTGTCCATCAATAACAGGGCCTTGAAAGGTAGGCCTAGTTGTTGGCATTTGAGGCGGGCGTCAGGAACAAATTGCTTGACAAGCCAGTCAGACATAATGGCACTAGTCATCCACCCATTAGCGCTCTTGTACCAATAAGTTCCAGTGTCATTCATGTCGCGCAGGTTCTTGTAACATCGAGGGTGGGCAGCTGTGTGCACCACTACAGGCCGCATCTTGTGGCTGCCGGAAAGGTTCACAGTAAACATGACAGTGAACCTTGACTTGTCTATCTTGCGGCCCTTTGCCTGTTTCACAGATTTGGCAAGATATGTAGATTTTGGCATACACTTGTATTGCAAGCCACTTTCATCCACATTATAAATCTGATCCTTTGTGTAGCCACCATCCTCGATTATGGTCTTCAACACCCCAGGAAATGTGTCGGCTGCCACCACATCTGCAGACCCACGTTCTCCGGACACCTTGATGTTCCTTAGGTCCTTCCGTTTCATGAAGCCATGGAGCCAACCGTTGGATGCCTTAAAATTAAAATTCTGGCCAGACTTTGTCCTAGCACTTGCGGTGGTGTAGAAGAGTTTAGCCTGCTGTTTGATATAGGCCTTATCCACCGGGACTTGCTCACGGTGTTTGCGGGCTAGGAATGCTGCCAGGTATCGCTCCATGACCACCATAGCTGGATTGTTGCTCCTGCAACGTTGGTCCATCATGGCAGCACCATAGGACTTCACGATGGTGTTGATCTTTTCTCGGTTAGTCCAGATCGTTCTAACTGTCGATTCCGCAAAACCCATTGCTCGACCGATGGCTGAGTTTCCTTCTCCTTTTCCTTTTCTTTTGATGACCTCCAGCTTCATTTGGTGGGTGATAAGTTTGTTCTTGCGAGGGGGCATGATGATGGGGGCAAAAAACTAATATATCACTGCACACGAGTCGGACTGCTGTTGCGCGAGCGTGGACTGAGGGTAGACTGGCGCATCCCACAATGCCCTGCGTGCCTACGTAACTGGCGTCCCTGCGCAGATGGATGCGCGGAATGGTGGGGGGCCTCGTGTATTAGCTGAACTCCACGGAATTGCCCTTGTATCGGCCCCGGATTCGCGTTTTAAAGGTACATCACGCGTTTTGAAAGTTTTGGGTATGATTCGACCCCCTCCTCGTGTATAAGGTGAATCGCGTATTAAAAGCTCGCGTATTGGCAGGCCATACTGTACATCTTTTTCTTACTGCTATACTCTTATATTTAAACACATGTCACAGTTTTCATTTTTTTGGTCTTCCTAATAGATTCTTGTTTTTTAGCTTGATGAGCATATGAAGGTCCCTCCACCGGTCGTGATATTCTAGGCTCTTACGTCATTGACGTAAGGAGCCACCAATAAATTAGTTTTGACAACCCGTTGGGAAGGAAGGAAAAACTAATATTTATTGGTGGCTCCTGGAGTCAATGACAATTGCCCTCCCACCATCCCCTTCCCATACACATGCTCAACTTGATATATACATTAGAGAACACACCTGAGAGGTGTAATAGAGGGCAAGGTATGGGAAACAGAGGAAGATCAGAATGCACGCAGGCGCGGTGTTCAAACTGTGTTAATTCTTTTCTTTTTTATTTTTCTACTTTTCAGTGGCTCCATCCCAATGACATACCTTAGGAATTATTAAAAGGGGTACCCCCTAAGATGATCTTGGTTCTCGACCGTCATGATCGAGGTTAACCCGGGCTCTGAGGAGCCCGGAACGAGGCCATATTATCATAGGCTCTTACGTCATTGACTCCAGGAGCCACCAATAAATATTAGTTTTTCCTTCCTTCCCTACGGGTTGTCAAAACCGTAATATATTTATTTTTTTACATATATATATATATATATATATATATATATACAGGGTATATGCGAATATGCTTCCACACTAAAGGTGTGTAGAAAAGGGTAGGTTCACTGCACAAAGTTTAAAAATTTTTAGTGCTAAAATTAAATTGCATCTAAAATATATTGCATGCACAAAATAAGGGTTTAAAAAGTATGTCCGCGTATCTTATTAGAAGGCTCGGACTGTTGTGTACATATTAAAATAATGTTTATGTAAAAGTGTTAAAATGCATTTCTCTACTTTCGTAGATCTTCAGTTATTATAAAAATTTGCAGAGTGGCTGGCTCCAGAGTCAGGTATTTGTTCTGTACTCTTCTGTGGATTTCCAGTCACTGGTTTAGACAATAAAATGTTTGTCTTAGGTTATGATAGTTAAAAAAATACTTCGTTCTTGTTCCAATATTGTTTTTCGTTCAGAGTCTATTTATAGTTCTTTATTCAAATGAGGCTTGAATTTATTTATGAAGTGACTCTCTTTACTCTTTCTCAAAGCAACGTCATCTTTCTTTACTTTGTAAAAGGGCATTATATTAAAATTAGGAGATTTATCTTTAGCACACCTTGATATGTGAGTACTAACATATAGCCCTGTATTATGTCTAATGTGGTCCCTGTGCAGGTTTGTTCTAAGTCTAAGATTCCAAGTCTCGCCAATGTAGATGGAATTACAGCCATTACAACGAATCACGTAGATACAATTGAGCGTGGAACAATTCATATTATGATTAATTTCAAATGTGTAATTAGTATCTACAAATTTGAATTGATTCCCTTCTATTATTTGTGTGCATAATTTGCATCTTGGGTTACCACATTTCGTCACCCCTTGATTTTGTACCGTATTGAATCTGGCCTTGGTTAGCAAATTCTTAAGGTTACCGGGTTGTTTCTTCGACTTTATTAATGAAACATCTTTAAATATATGCTTAGTTTCTTGAGAGGTTTTTAATAGGTCAATTGCGGATTTTGCTCCACTGAAATTATCATCGAAGTTTGGATTGTATGTACAGTACTTATGTATGGTAGCAGACGATGTGGAAGAAGAAGAAGAAGAAGAAGAGGTGTTTACGTTTATATCAGTAGCTTCCTTTGACCATTAATCTGAATGTTTTGAAGTAGATAATAGGCTACAATGACAATGGTAAACTTTTAAAGTGAATTCATGAACATATGATATGTGTGTGCTCCATTATGTGTCATTTGAGTGGACTAATGCCTCAAAAAGGGGACTTTGGGACTTCTTGAAATTCAGACCATCGGGTGAATTCGGATTTGGCCTCAAATTGAAAAATTCGGACTATTGGGAGATTCGAATCATCGGTCGTCGGATTAACAGACTTTTACTGTACTTATGTATGGTAGTATATCATTGGATGTATTGTCAGTTGCTTTATCACTGGTGCGTAGTACGCTGATGGAGATCTGCTTTGCGCGACTTATTCCATTATTTATTATGCCTTTAGGATAATTACGATCCAATAAAAAGTATTTTAATTCACTTAATCTTATATATATCTCTCAGAGTAGGTTCTGAAACAATTGTGCAAATTCTGCGTGCTCAGTTGAATGGAATGTTGTTTTTTACGTGTCTCGGGTGGTTCGAGTTATATTCCAGATATTGTTTTGTGTCAGTAGCTTTATAGTGGACATCTGTTATCACTGCATTTGTTTGCTTCATAATTTTAACATCCAAGAAAGTTACCGTATCTCCTATTTTATCACAGGTGAAATTAATTTTGGGATCAAGCTCATTCATCAAGTCTATTAGCGTGTATACATCACCATCTCTTTCACCCCATACCATGAAGACATCATCTAAATATCTCATATAGTTGTTCTTTATTTTATTGGCAGTGGATTCGCCAAACGAGGAGAGTATTTTATAATATAAGGTATTCTCCAAATATCCCAGGACCAGATTTGCATAATTTAGGGCAAACTTGGTTCCCATTGCTGTTCCAGATACTTGTAGATAATTTGATCCATTAAACTCAAAGGAGTTATTTCCGAGGATCAATTTGCACCCGTCCGAAATCAGGCTAGAGGATAAACGGTTTGTTTGTTCATAATGATTTTCAAGCCAATAATTTCTGGCTTTGTATCCCAATTCATGACGGATGTTGCTATATAGGCTAACTACGTCTAGAGTCACAACAATTCATGACGGATGTTGCTATATAGGCTAACTACGTCTAGAGTCACAACAATTCATGACGGATGTTGCTATATAGGCTAACTACGTCTAGAGTCACAACAATTCATGACGGATGTTGCTATATAGGCTAACTACGTCTAGAGTCACAAACATTCATGACGGATGTTGCTATATAGGCTAACTACGTCTAGAGTCACAACAATTCATGACGGATGTTGCTATATAGGCTAACTACGTCTAGAGTCACAACAATTCATGACGGATGTTGCTATATAGGCTAACTACGTCTAGAGTCACAACAATTCATGACGGATGTTGCTATATAGGCTAACTACGTCTAGAGGGGAGGTGTGGTGGAGTGGTCTTGCCACTGGCCTGGTAATCCAAAGGTCCCGGGTTCAAATCCCGATGTATCAATGGGAAGATATTATTGGGATGGAATTTGTGCTGTACCTAGTATCAGTGCATTACCACAAAGCCCACCGAAACGTCAATAAAATACCCTCATTGTTCCCTGATTAAATAGCACTGTATGAATATTCCCATATTCAAAATATGCTATAGGGGTGCAATGCCTGGTGAGTTATCTGCTCAACAGGTGGCATTGTGTGTGTGTAAGTGTGAGAGTCCGAGTGTAGTGGGTGAGACAGTGAAGCACGGGAACGAGATGGCTTCAGAGATGGGGTCGTTTCGGGTCATGAGTGAGCACCGTGCCTCATGTGAAGGCAAGATGGCAGGTGCTCGTTGTGCTCTACGTGCTTCACATGTCTCACTCCCTAGACTGGAACAAGACCTCACGGGCTTCACTGTTCATTGTAAAGCGGTGAATGTTAAGGCTCTCAGCCTATGCCCGAGAGGAAGTAAGTTGGAATATAGAAAAAAAAAAAAAAAAAAAAAAAAAAAAAAAAAAAAAAAAAAAGAGTCACAACAATTCATGACGGATGTTGCTATATAGGCTAACTACGTCTAGAGTCACAACAATTCATGACGGATGTTGCTATATAGGCTAACTACGTCTAGAGTCACAACAATTCATGACGGATGTTGCTATATAGGCTAACTACGTCTAGAGTCACAACAATTCATGACGGATGTTGCTATATAGGCTAACTACGTCTAGAGTCACAAACATTCATGACGGATGTTGCTATATAGGCTAACTACGTCTAGAGTCACAACAATTCATGACGGATGTTGCTATATAGGCTAACTACGTCTAGAGTCACAACAATTCATGACGGATGTTGCTATATAGGCTAACTACGTCTAGAGTCACAAACATTTCAGGGTATGGAAAATGTGCAAACTAGCATGGGAGAAGGGGAGTGCACCCGATGACTGGAAGACTGGCATAATAGTCCCCCTATATAAGGGCAAAGGGCAAAGAGGAGTGTGTGGTAACCACCGAGGAATATGTCTTCTAAGCGTAGTAGGGAAGGTATACAGTAGGGTAGTGATTGAGAGAGTGAGAGTGAGAACGGAGAAATGGATAGGCGACGAGCAGGGAGGTTTTAGGAAGGGAAGAGGATGTGTAGATCAGATTTTTACCCTGAATTGTGTTGTGGAGAAGTATCTGGAGAAGAAACAAAAGGTGTATGTTGCCTTTATGGACTTGGAGAAGGCCTATGACAGAGTGGATAGAGAAGGTTTGTGGAAAGTACTTAGAATATACGGAGTAGATGGCAAGTTGCTGAAAGCAGTGAAGAGCATGTATGAGGGTGCAAAGGCAGCAGTACGTGTGGAGAGTGAGCAGAGAGAGTTCTTTGACCTGAATGTTGGTTTGAAACAGGGGTGTGTGATGTCCCCGTGGTTGTTTACTGTATATTATGGATGGAGTCATGAAAGAAATACTATCAAGAGCAGTGGATGTTGGTGTATTGCTGAAAAGGGAGGGAATTGAGTGGAAGCTACCTATACTGCTGTTTGCAGATGATACAGTTCTGAGGAGTGATAATGAATGGGAGTTGCAGGGTCTGGTAAATGAGTTTGGAACAGTGTGCGAAAAACGGAATTTGAAGGTAAATGCGGGGAAGAGCAAGGTTATGGTCTTTGAAAGGGGTGAAGTCACAGAGTGTGAGGTGAAGCTGAACGGTCAGGCTATGGAGATCGTCAACTCTTTTAAGTATCTGGGCAGTGTGTTAAGTAAAGATGGGACTATGGATGAAGAAGTGCGGGAGAGGGTACAACAGGGGAAGAGGGTTGTAGGAACGCTGAAAGCAGTAACAAGAAATAGGGTGGTCAGTATGGAAGTGAAGAAGTCCTTGCATGACAGTCTGGTAATCCCGACACTGACTTACGGAAGCGAAGCATGGACGTTGGTTGAGAGACTCAGAGCAGTGGAAACGAATTACCTGAGAAGTACGTGCGGAGTTACATGGAGGGATAGACAGACTAATGAGGAAGTAAGAAGGAGGTGTGGTGTAGAGGTAGATGTGCTGGAAAGTGTGAAAAGGAACAACTTGAGATGGTTCGGCCATATGGAATGTATGGAAAGCGAGAGAATGACTAAGAGGGTGTACGAGAGCGAGGTGGAGGGACAGAGAGGGAGAGGTAGACCGAATGAGAGGTGGGAGGATGGAGTGAGGAAGTACTGTATATGAACGAAGGCGGTGCTGGTTGGGGGGAGGGGCGTCGACTGACCGGGGACAGAGGTGCATGGGGGCGGTTCGTTCGTGGCCACCCCTTCGGGGATCACGGCGTCAGGCAATAGATAGATTGACAATATATATGACGATGACAATATGTCATGGGGGGGGGGGATGGCATTAAAAATAAACGGGAATATGATAGCAAACGTCCGACGTCATGTTTACATTTGTTGATCGCCATAGTTAAGTTCGCGTCTATAATCTACTTTGACGGCGATTTTTTTCGGTTATATGCCCCCTGCTGGCAATATATATGATGATGACAATATGTGAATGACCCCTCAACATATTATTGTATCGAAAGGCAGTCAAAATAGACGGGAACATGATGGCAAGCGTCCACTACCACTCCGCATAGTGTAAACAAGGGTGGCGGTACACCCGCACAGCCGCACCCAAAATTTAAATTGTTATGTAGGCTAGCCAATAATCTTTATATTTCCTTCAGACCTTCACAGTCCGAAATAAGAACTCCTGGCTTCACAGTGTTGACCGGTTGAATCGCTAGGCTTAACCCTTTACTGGCGGCCCATAACATAAGTCGAGTTAAAGAAACTGGCAAAAAACGGGTGAAAAATGGGTGAAAATCAAGTGAAAATGGGTGGAACAGTAATGAACCATACGTCCGACATCTTACCTTTGGATGTGTTCGCCGCTCCTCTAGCGGCACCAAGGAGCGTGACGCCCCTCGTTATGGGTGGTGATTTGGTGCAGTAGACTGTTTGAAGCGACAGCTCGCTCCCTTGCGAGGATGGGCTCGTCTGGCACTTTTTGCAGTTCGACATCTAGGGCTCTCTTGAAGTTGTCTAACGAGATGTCCCTCATGTCTCTTACTCGCCGTGGGAGTTTGTTGAAGAGACGTGGGCCTCTGTGTGATAACCAGCCCTCTCGCAGAGAGCCCATAGCACCCCTGTTATTCATGCGGGTGATTTCACATTCCCAGCCTCTCCTATCACTGAATTTCATGACTATCGGAGTATGTAGGTTTGGTACTAAACCCTCTGCGATTTTCCATGTGTATATTATTAGGTAACGTTCTCTTCTACGTTCCAGTGAGTACAGATTCAGTGCTCTTAAACGCTCCCAATAGTGTAGGTTTTATCGAACTTATATACGAAGTGAAATTTCTTTGTACACTCTCTACGTCATTTACTTCACCTGCTTTGTATGGGGATATTAATACGCTACAGTATTCAAGCCGCGGTAGCACTAGAGATTTGAAGAGCGTTATCATAGGCAATTCACCGCGTGTTTTAAAAGTACGCAGAATCCAACCCGTTAAGACGTTTCGCAGCCGTGGCCCACTTTGACCTGGTTATGTACTTTGAAACCCATATTTTCAGACATCTGTGGCCTCCCGGCCCACACTAACTCCAGTTCCCCCACCGCACGGGAGGATGACAGTGTGACCAATAGTTCGCGAAAAGTGAACAAAGTAGCAAAATCCGCTAAACTTCCATCTTTGAGGAACCGGTAACACTGTCAGGGCTCCACGAGTGCTACGTAGCTGTATGTGGTGTCATTGTGTAGTGATTTCCGCCTAGTTTTCGGCACAATACAGTTCCTTTCATGCTGATGGTTGATATAGCAGTCAGAATGGCCTGAAAAGGCCCAAAACGGCCACAGACCCCCCGCTAGACAAGGGTTACAGCCTATATCCGGAGGTAAAAGTTGGTGTATACTGTGTACAGTATATATATATATATATATATATATATATATATATATATATATATACAGTATAATTAAAATAAAAAAAGGTAAATTGACACAATTTTGGTCTCCATATTTTCGATAAATCTACAGTTATACTACCCCTATTTTGTCACTATTCTGTTGGTACTAATGGGTTAATATTATTAGTAGTAGACTTAGTATGGTTTGATGATGTGCGGAAATGTATATTTGACTTGTAATAGATACATTGAAGTATTACAAACCTTCGCGAACCCATAAACAGGGAACGTGAGCATGGTTTAGACCGTCGCGCACCCATAAACAGGGAACGTGAGGGGGAGTTTAGACCGTCGCGGAAACGGGTTACTTTTCGGTTAGGTTAGGTTAAGTTAGGTTAGGCTAATGTTAAAAATACTAAAATGCGACGGTCCTCGGTAGCCTATTAAACAACACTGTATATCAAATAAAAAACTAAAAATTACAACAAATTACCTGAAAAACTCGTATCTGGTTGGTGATAATTTTTTATCAAAATAAGTGTTTTTTTCCAGTTTCCGCGTCTGCTGAACCATCCAAAAACACGCTAAAAGGCGTGTTTTGAAGGGGGGAGGTGGTGGGGGGTAGTGGGGGAGGGGTAGTATAACTGTAGATTTACCATATTTTCCATCTTGATTGCTTTTAGATTGCAGGAAATGCTATTTTAGACACCTAAATTCTCAAAAAAAAAATCTAGGGGGGGGGCATGTCTCCTGAGGCCCTGACCCCCTGACCCTTACACAACTCTAAACTACATAAAAACAATCGAAACGATTTTTTAGCAATTTAATTAGCCTACATCATCTTTAAATTGACCCTAAAATTACCTGAAAAACTCGTACCGGTACTCAGCCGGTAGCCTATCTGGTTGGTGATAAATTTGTTATCAAAATACGTTTTTTTTCAGTTTCCCCGTCAGCTGAACCATCCAAAAACACGCTAAAAGGCGTGTTTTGAAGGGGGAGGTGGTGGGGGACTCCCGGGGTAGCCTAGTATAAGTGTAGATTTACCCTCAGTTATCTTGCGAATGGTATAGGCCTAGACGAAATGTCGGAAAAATGTTATTTTAATACCACGAATTTTCCGAGTGTTTTTTATAAAAGAAATTGTTCATTTGCATCAATATATAGTGTTTGCAATTAATTAGAAATCTCGGGAAAACCTATTTTCCCCATTAGGCCTATTGATCGATGTTGAGACACACCCCCGATAGTGATTTGGAAAGACATTAGCCTAACCTAACCTAACCTAGTATTATGGGTGGGGGCTGCTGCCCCCACACCCCCGCTGGTTGAGTACTAATCCCTTAGTAAAAAAAAAAAACATTGGCTGTCGATTATACGAAGGTGAAAGAAAGTCGATGAAGTCTACGGTGTTTACTCTGCAATCTTCAGCTTTGATTATACATTGATAACGGGAAAGTACCGTATTGACAACCTTGTTACGAAAATTAAAATTTGATACCATACTTTTATATAAGTTTTTCCGAGGGTTTAACACATTTTCATATGATCTTTAGAGCTATCGATAACTGGAAGTACCGTATTGACAACCTTGTTACGAAAAATAAATGTTAGTACCATACTTTTTTATTAGGTTTTGCCGAGGGTTAAAACAAATTTTCTTATGATATTTATAGCATATAGATTCAATATTTATCTTCAAATATATCAACAAAATTCGTGGTATTAAAATAACATTGAACCGAAATGTCTATACCAAGTGGTTTAGATGCTCGGATGATCAGTTCAGTTGGAATCAGGTGAAGGTATTCTTCTTCTTATTGTTTAAATGTGGTTGGAGGGTTGTGGTGTCTCCAGATTACTGCACAGGCGTTTTAGGAGGGGTGAAAAGAACAATTGTTAGTATAATAGGGGTTAGGACACTTAGGAGAGATAGTAAAGGTGGATTTTATACTACTGTATATGGGGGTAAGTTTGTCGTTGTCTTTTGAGGTCAGGGTGATTTCTTCTTCTTCTTCTTATTGTTTAAATGTGCAGTTTGCTTGGAGGGTTGTCTCCAGATTACTGCACAGGCGTTTAGATGGGACAGAGTAAGAATAGAAGGGGAAAATCATAGAATGAGGAATGAAAAACTACTACAAGGGCACCGATTGTAGATTGTAGTCTGTGTAGGTAGGCCCAATTAACCCTGCCACTGTGTCCGTCAGGCCGCAGCGGCAGAGGCCTCCCGGGAAGATAACAGGCGGGATACTCAAAGAATATTTCACCCAAAGCTCTCTAGGCCTAGCTAAAAGAGAGCCATCCACCCTCAGAACCCTCATAATGAATTGCAGAAGTATCATAGACAAAAGAGCCGCCTTCCACCACACCCTTATGACCTATAACCCAGACATTGTTATAGGGACAGAGACATGGCTCCAAACTGACATTAGAGACAGTGAAGTCTTTCCGAAGGACAGTCCCTATAGTATGACATTACACAGAAAAGATAGAGAAACTGGAGACCGCGGAGTTTTGATAGCGACGAAACCAGGACTAGTTGTAACCCCAGCCGATCAACTAAACGCGGACGCCAAAATGTTATGGGTAAAGACGCAGATAGCTGCCTAAAGGGCTGCAGGTCACTTTATATAGGATCTTTTTACCGGCCCCCTAGCTCTAACATAGAATACCTGCAGCGCCTTGACGATTCTATATCTAGAATATATCCCTCCCAAAAATATATGGTTGGCTGGAGACTTACTTTAACCTCCCAGACATTGATTGGACAAGCAACCCGACACTCGACAACCCCCCCTATGAAAGCCATCTAATACTACCAAATACTGACATAAGATCCCTACACGAACATTTCATTGACATTATAGGTTCATGATGAATGTCCCCCTCCAGTCTTGAGATATCGGGCGCATTGTCAATGAAGAAGGCCGGGCACGCGCGGGGGTGGTTGTCCGGTAGGTGGGGGGGCAAAACCATATTTTGGACCTAAAATCATAACTATTGCATACATTCAAAAAATGGGCCACAAATAAATTATAGGTTTGAGTCCCGAAGGGAAGAATGAAAACCTAATATTTAGTAGTGGCTCCGGAATCATTGACGATGCGCCTTAACATTGTTTATGGCCAATCTTTGAACTCAAGCTTATCTTTCAAACTTCCCGCCCGGGAGAGATCAAAATACGATTGCCACACATCGTGAGCAAAACGCTCTTAAAAACCACTCACGGACTCATCCTATATGATGTGGGTACCACTACTAGAAAAAACTAACACAAAATAATAAAATAAAAATATTAAAATTGATCTAAGCATTGCGCATCTCATGCGTCTGCTGTTTGGGTACGCTTCGCCTCGCTCCTCGAAGCGCTTGTTCCTCCTTATCTGATATATCTCTGATATCTGACTCTCAATACATAGCAGATGAATGGGAAGGGAGGGCCAAAATTGTCAATGATTCCGGGGCCACTACTAAATATTAGGTTTTCCTTCTTCCCTTCGGGACTCAAACCTATAATTTATTAGTGGCCCCTTGAAGCCCCCTTCATCATTGACGATGCGCCTGATATCTCAAGACTGGAGGGGGACATTCATCATGAACATCATTAACCATTAATAAATTACGAAGGTCCAAAGAAACACGTACTAAAAAGATCAGTTTAATAATAAACAAAATAAAGGGTTTACAGGCGGCGTTCCTTAACCCGGGAACTGCGGGAAGACTCTTAATGCTAGAAAACGTTGAAACCGTTTGTTTACCGGGACGTGCCAATACGCATCCGTCAGGTCTAAAGAACACATCCACCCTTCCGGCGGAAGCGTTAGCCTGATCTGATTCACTGTCAGCATCCGGAAGGACACGTTGTGAATATGGAGGTTCAGATAAGACAGGTCTACGACCGGCCTCATCTGAACACTGTTCCTTTTTGGTACCAGAAAAAGTTTGGATGTAAAAACTGGGTAAGTTTGGGGGACCGGGATGATAACATTCTTGGCCACCATCTCTTGGATCAGTGACTCCACCTCTAATGAAAAAAAATTTGCCTTGGTCGGCTGACGTAAGCGAGGTCGCCGGAGCCACTGCCAGGTGATGCCTTTGCGTGCCACCATCCTTGCCCATGTGTTTAAAGGCCATGCGCGATGATTCGCCCGGAACGACCCAGTTAGCAGACAAGGGTTCGCCGGCTGGACTACCCCCTGTTCCACTCGCCGGACGATCGGCCCTGGGAGTGAGGGAGACCTTAGTTTTTTGGTGGTGGTGGTGGTGGAAGTTTAGATGACTGGCCGGGTTTGGCTGGAGACGGGCCCTGACCCGGCCTTTGATACCTCTGTCCTTTATGGGGACCTGAAGACTTTCCTTGCTTGTGTCTGTACTGACCTTGGGTGGAAGAGGATTTAGGCAAATGAAAGGATTTTGCCCCACCAGACTGAGCTTTAGCGACTGGTTTGGGCTTGGTAAAAGTGAAAGCAGGTTTCTGAGACGGGGCGGGACTGTGCTTCAAGGCCTGAGCCATGTTAAACACCGTCCTCCACACCTCCGGGGTCATTAAAGAGGCAGTTAGAACTGGGGACAATATTACTTGATTTGCAATCCTATCCGGGACCTTTCGGACTAGAGACATCCTGAGATCTTGTCTTGCCCGCACCGCCTCTAACAAGGCCGTGTGTATATCTCCTAGTGACTGAATAGAAGTTTGGAGAAGTAAGCGTCTAGATAGTTCGATTGCCTTTCGGACTTCTGTGTCCGCGATAGCCTGAGCAGATCTTAGCATTGATTTTGCTACTTGTTGCGTAACAATATACTGAGAAAATAGTCTGTACACCTTACCCCGTAGCCTAAACTCCCGGTCTAGGTGATTAGTGGAAGGTGTAGAGAAAGGATCTTTAAGCTCGCATAGAACATAAAACCTACCATACAGAAACAATTACCCAGAAACATTTACCTATACAACAGAGCTGACATGGGTGCCATCTCCTGGGACTTAGCTGAATATAGAGACACTTTCCTTGACAACGACCCTATGGCCAATTTTGTTGAAATAAATTGGACCAGACTCCGCGACTGTATTCAAGACACAATGGACAAGCACATCCCCAAGAAAACCGTAATGCGTAACCAGTCACCCAAATGGTTCAATAGACATCTGCACAGACTACACAGCCACAAGGTAAAAGCATACAAAACAGCCAAATGTTACAACGACACAGAAGGCTACTACAAGAATTCACAGAAAACACTACAAAGAGAAATGAAACAAGCAGAATCTAAGCACACTGCCACTTTTCTCACAGACAACAAACAAAACCACAACAAGTTTTACAGCTTCTTCAAAGCACGCAAACAAGACTCGGCTGGTATAACAACATTATTACATAACGATTCTCTGGTCACCACACAGGATAAAGCACATGCACTTAATTCGTAGTTCCAGTCAGTTTTTACACAAGAACAAGCAGACTTGTCGGAACTGTCATCATCACCACACCCGACTATACCGCCACTGACTATACACACCCTTGAAATCGAGAAACTTTTATCTGAGGTAGACATTGACAAAGCGACTGGACCAGACAATATACCCTGCAGGATACTTAGGGCGAATGCTGCCATCCTTGCTCCTATCCTGCAGGTTAAATTCTCACAGACTATAGACACCGGAGAACTTCCCCATGACTGGCTTTTGGCGAACGTGAACCCCATTTTTAAATCCGGAGACAGAACCCTCCTAGTTAACTATAGGCCTGTTTCTTTAACCTCAGTTCCTTGCAAATTTTTTGAACACATCCTCCGTAGACATATAATGGACCATTTTAACAACCAAAATATACTGAATGACTCACAGCACGGCTTTCGGCCCAAACGCTCGTGGGAGACTCAATTACTTGTAACGACTCATGACATATCCCAGTTCCTAAATGACCCTAAAATCAAACAATTAGACGCCATAGTCCTAGACTTCGCCAAAGCCCCCCACCGTAGACTGTTAGCTAACCTGGATTACTATGGAATCCGAGGGCCACTTATTCACTGGATCAAGACATTCCTATCCAATCGAGAACGTGTTGTTCTCGATGGCTCCCACTCATCTTCTGTTCCTGTAACTTCGGGGGTACCCCAAGGCACCATCCTTGGCCCCCTTCTCTTTCTCTCATACATCAATGACCTTCCATCTACTACTAGACCTACTACTACTAGACTTTTTGCTGATGACACAAAATTAAGTAAGATAGTAAACACACAAGAGGACACGGGCCGACTACAGGAAGACATGAATGTAGTGTTCCAGTGGACCAGGGAAAACAACATGCAATTCAATGAGGAAAAATTCCAATTAATACGGTACGGAGATAATAATGGTGTTAAAGAAATTACAAATTACTTAACAGAATCTAACCACATAATAGAACGGAAAGACAGTGTGAAAGACCTTGGGGTATTAATGTCTGAAAATATGGGTTTCAAAGTACATAACCAGGTCAAAGTGGCGGCTGCGAAACGTCTAACGGGTTGGATTCTGCGTACTTTTAAAACACGCGGTGAATTGCCTATGATAACGCTCTTCAAATCTCTAGTGCTACCGCGGCTTGAATACTGTAGCGTATTAACATCCCCATACAAAGCAGGTGAAATAAATGACGTAGAGAGTGTACAAAGAAATTTCACTTCGCATATAAGTTCGATAAAACATCTACACTATTGGGAGCGTTTAAGAGTACTGAATCTGTACTCACTGGAACGTAGAAGAGAACGTTACCTAATAATATACACATGGAAAATCGCAGAGGGTTTAGTACCAAACCTACATACTCCGATAGTCATGAAATTCAGTGATAGGAGAGGCTGGGAATGCGAAATCCCCCGGATGAATAACAGGGGTGCTATGGGCTCTCTGCGAGAGGGCTGGTTATCACACAGAGGCCCACGTCTCTTCAACAAACTCCCACGGCGAGTAAGAGACATGAGGGACATCTCGTTAGACAACTTCAAGAGAGCCCTAGATGTCGAACTGCAAAAAGTGCCAGACGAGCCCATCCTCGCAAGGGAGCGAGCTGTCGCTTCAAACAGTCTACTGCACCAAATCACCACCCATAACGAGGGGCGTCGTGCTCCTTGGTGCCGCTAGAGGAGCGGCGAACACATCCAAAGGTATCCAAAGGTATAGTATACCGACCAATAGTTGATAGGGACGATTGCTTCGACTTCAAGACGACTTGACAGCCCTTGAAAACTGGGAAGCCAGGTGGCAGATGATCTTTAGACCAGACAAATGCCACCACATATGTTTTACCCGCTCCAAGAAACCTGTCCACTTTGCCTATAAACTCCATAATACTAACCTTGATAGTGTCCATTCACATAAGTATTTGGGAGTCCACCTCTCAGCAGACATGAGGTGGAACACAAATGTGAGAAGCGTCAGGGCAAAAGCCAACAAAGCCCTGGGGTTCCTGCGCAGGAACCTAAGGAGGTTCAACACAGACATCAAAATTTTAGCTTTTAAAACACTAGTTCGACCACACATTGAATACTGCGACACCGTCTTTTTTTTTTTTTTTTTTTTTTTTTTTTTTCTATATTCCAACTACTCCCTCTCTAGGCTGAGAGCCTGTACATTCCACCGCTCAACACGGTGAAGCCCGTGAGGTCTTGTTCCAGCCTGGGGAGTGAGACATGTGAAGCATCCATCATGGCTCGAAGCAGCTCCATCTCTGAAGCGGCTGGTTGCTTCGCTCAAGTGCTTCACCGTCTCACCCTCCAGACTCAGACCCTCACTCTCAGAACGCCACCTATTGAGCAGTGAACTCACTAGGCATTGTCCCCCTGTAACATATTTTGAATATGGGAATATTCATACAGTGTTATTTAATCAGGGAACAATGAGGGTATTTTTTTTTGGCATTTCGGTGGGCTTTGTGGTAATGCACTGATACTAGGTACAGCACAAATTCAATCCCAATAATATCTTCCCATTGACATATCGGGATTTGAACCCGGGTCCATTGGATTACCAATCCAGTGGCATGACCACTCCACCACACCTCCCCTGGGATCCACACACTCACAACAACATTAATAAATTAGAAGCCATACAAATTAAGGCGGCAAGATGGATCAGACGTGATTACAGACACACTACATCGGTCACTTTGCTCAAACAAGACATTAAATTAGACACACTTGCAACATGAAGACAAATACACAGACAACAAATGCTATACAAAATCACAAACAATCTAGTAGACATAGACAAAGACACGTATTTACACCCTACAAACATACGATCCACAAGAGGCAGCCACAACCGAAAATACCACACATACCAGGCAAGCACCGACATATTTTGGTACTAATTTTTTCCCAGCAGCATCCAAGAGTGGAATCACCTTCCATCTCATATAGTTAACAGTCCCACTCTTGATAATTTTAAAGCTAGGATCACTAAACATCCTTCTCTTTATCCTCATCCTCCCCATTAGCCCCTTAACTTCCCGCACAACCCCCGCATATCATGTTGCCCGTGTGCAGCCCTCTGCGGGTCCCCAAACTAAAGCTAAAAAAGCTAAAGTTAAAAGAATCTCATGGAGCTCCTATGGTGCCATATCTCCCAGATTTCACCTTAGTACCCCCATGTGCCCTCCTGAGCCCATCAAAGCTTTTCATGTGGGCGGCCATCTTGGAAAAGATGGTCGGATGCCGCCTTAGCTTATGGAACCTCCAGGAGGTTCCATAAGTCCACTAAGGTGAAATCTAGACTAAATAAACTGTAAACGGAGGTGTCAATAACATGATAGTACTCATACCATCACTTGACTGCGCCTGACAAGAGCAGCAGACGACGGACTCTGTGTTGACAACTTATATTAGCTAATTTAATATGAAAGTGACACGTAACCCTTAATATCTATTGTCAGTTTGTCTATTTAGCATGGAACTATAGTCCGTTTATTCTAGGTTGAGCAGAAATCGTAACCTCTATAACCTCTGTAACTCAAAAAGGGCTATAGCAAAATGCGCCGTCAATTTATACACATATTCCCTTGCCAAGTCTTCCAATTTGGTAGAAATATTAGCTCGATTACTCTATAGTCTCTTTATAGTTATGAGAGGTTAGCCTTTACGATTTCCGCCCAGCCAAGAATGGACGGACTATAGGTAAATAACCTAACCAAACAACCTAGGCCTAATCTAACCTAAGTACATTGGTGTGTTTAGTTAGAGTAGGCTAATTATAGCCTATTTTTAAATGAGTAGGCCTATATACAAACAATCATAAACAAAATTATAAAAAACATAGCGATTCTAAAGGTTTTCAGGTCACGTGTGTACCCTCATTGCTGTTACCGGTATGTTTGCATGGACGTGCTGTGTAATTTTCTAAATAACCATAAATAACGGCACTAGGGATAGCTAAACTCAACGTGCGTGTGTTTACAATAATGGGAAATACGCTGTTGCTGTGGAGGTGGTATTCTCCTCTCGTGATAGGCTGAATCCCTCCCCTTCATTTCATTCCTTTAAGAACACCGGGATAAAAGGAACGCTCAAGATTGGCTGAGCGAGGTCTGGCGCTATCTCACCATAGTGAGTTAAGGACCACTTAAAGCGTTTTATAAGTGCTTTTAATATACGAGCTATATCCATATCCATGCCATAGTGGAAGGTGCCAGAAAACCGCTATGGCATCGAAATTGCCGTAACATTTGAAGCTCTTTGAGTATCCCGCCCCAGGAGGCTCGAACGTCAGGGACTCAGGAGGGGCTGCAGAAGGGCAACAACACTCCCAGGACATGAGGATGGAAGGGGAAGGTGAAGAGCGATGAACAATGGCGCCCGGCAGGAAGAAGATGCATGGTGAAGTGAAGAGACGAGGATGGTGGAGACAACACAGACCCCAAAGGCTGAAGGCGGCCCTGGCACCGACGGGGAAGATGGGGCTCACGAAGGAATCTCGAAGAACGCCAAGGATTGTGCCGGTACCAGAGCCGACCACCGTGAGTGCCGCATCTCTCCAGCGGGCAAGCCGCTGGGAGGCGCCAGGCCCCAGCAACCGGAAAGGAACATAGATGGCGCAGAGTGAAGAAGCCGACACAGACAGATGATCAGAGGATGACTAAGGGAAAGCAGGGCAGCATGGAGAAAGGGGATGAAGCCGGGGGGAGAGGCCGCTTAACCACCGACGCAACAATCACCGGGACCGACAAAAGTTCCACTTACTTCTTCTTCTATAGAACCCGCTCGTGGACCCGCCGTTGCTGCAAGCTTCAGTCTTGATCCACAGGGCTGACCTTTTTATTGGTACTGGCTCAGAAAATGTTAGTAAGAGGGAAAGTTTAGAGTAGAAGGATAGTACTAGGGAAATTATTTTGGACCTACCCAAGTACCCATCACCTGCCCCCCCCCCCCCCCCCCCTACCATTTTCCCTTCCACTCCCACCCCTTTCGTCTACCCATTTATCTTTCTCCATATCCCTTCTAGCGTCCTCTTCATCATCTCTATGTCTCGCTTTTCCATATCGTTTGTTAGCCCTAATAATGCCCTTATCCCTCTATCATCTCTGTTTTATTTCCTCCCACCTTATACTTATTAGTGTCCCCTCCATCAATGACGATGCACCTTACAAATTTTATGGCCAATCTTTGAACTTCTGGCTCGCCGTTCAAACGACCCCGCCTAGAGAGTAAAATATCAAGATTGCCAATTCTTTGTGAGCGAATGCTCAAAAACACTCATGGACTCGTCCGTATAATAATATGGGTACCACTACTACAAAAACTATTAAAAAATAAGAAAAAAAAAATATCAAACGTGATCTGGCAGAGTGTGCTTCTCATGCGTCTGCTGTTGTCCTTGCGCATCCTAAGCCCTTATCTGGGCTCTTGTGTCCTTTTCCTAGGCGTCGTGGGGTTCGGAGGTGTGACCAGCTAGCCTCGATTCTTTTGCCCATTTGTACATACTTGTGCTGAAGTTAGGGTAGCATTATAGATTAGCCAGGCTGTGTACACCTTTCCCAATCGCCCTAAGAGTTGTCCCGTGGGTGCATTGGCAAATGTTATCAGGATGACCTTGTTGCTTCATATTTACTAAGAGTTAGTTTAGGCATGAGGCTTCTTTTAGAGGACATGGGGCCCGCTTTTCGGCTACCCAATTGGGTGGGTTAAGCGGTTTTGTCATCTCTTTGTTGGGGAACATGTGCGTTTCGAGTTGCCTCACTTAGTGAGGGGTTCAGCACATGTTCATGACGCTTTTGAGCCTACATTCCTGTTCATCGTGATGAGGGAAGGAGAGCCATCCTAGGCTAGCATGTTTGTGATTATTGATGATTGATTGATCAACGTTCATCGCCCCCGTCTAGTTGGCCTAGGATACATTATTATTGTGATTTATAAATTGTGCCATAAATTTGCATGTTGTCACTCGCGTTGCTAGAAGGGTTGGGCCCCAGTCTGGCAAGAGTTATCAGTGAGACTTGTCACAACGTGCCTCTCGTTTCTTCAGGCTGTCTCTTATATGCGGTAAGAGATACAGAAGGGACTAGAGTTGTGTTGAATTCGGGTTATCGTTGTTTGGCACAAGATAGGTCGACGTTAATTTTTCTTGTCTTATGCCGGCGGTGGTTAATATACGGTAGGCGTATATTTACTATATATTGTCTTTTGGGGTCTCCGGCGTAGCCGAAGTCTTCAGAACATTTCCGCCTCGCAAGTCAAGAAACAGTTCGTAGTTTGAGACTACCAGAACGCATGCCCGGCGAGAGTGGGCAGGCCACTCCCGCCGGGCATCGGCTCTGCCATAAGGTCACTTCTTCCTATCTTGGTCGTTAATCAGATGCTGTTTAACTTTTACCGGCGTTGGGCGCTGGAACTATTAGGACTATGTTCTTATTCATTAGATGGGCTTAAGTCAGTGTTGGTCACTTTGGTAAGAAGTTATAACTCTAGAGCCATAAGGAATGACTTTAATGTAACATAAGGGGAACTGAGATTGAATCTAGTGCTAGTTCGTTTTTTTTTCTCACTTGCTTTCAAAACATTTAGTTAATCCAGCCTAGTGTGTCCCTATGAGGATTGATTCTTGAATCTATTTCATCCTCAGGTGCGGTAGCCAAGTTACTACCCTCAGGACTCCTAGGAGGATTTGCACCCCCGGCGGGAGGGAGCTATGGATATCGCAACAGTTCAATTTTGCGAAGGCCCTAATTGTGTTAATCTTTCCGTGTTAGGACACAAACATTGCGTTGTCTACTGTAGATCGTTCACGGTGCCGGTGATTATCCAAGACCTGTCAACAGTGTTCTGCTTTACGTAATGGTTTCGTAACCCTCTCAGATGGCAAGTGTAAGATAACTTTGCTTAATGTTAGATCAACTTTTGTTCAGTATTGCAGAGATGTAGCTCATAAATCACTTCAATTGGATGATCAATTACTTGAGGACTTTTTGAAAACTGCGGCCACCTCCAGTCTGGCGGCAGTACGCCCTAGTACATCAGTTGCTAAACCTAAAATTTCTAAAGTGACTAAGACAGTTATTGTTGAGTCCGATGACTCTTGTCTTATTGCTTACTCCCACCACACCAAGAGGCCTAGGACCTCAGACGGACCTTCGTCGGGGTCGCTTCCTCCGAAACCCCGGCGTTCCAGGTCTCGTTAGCCTCTGGTGGAACTTCGGTAGCCCTCTCTTCTACAGCTACAAGAGGCAAAAAGACGACGTCGTGACTCTCCATCCTGCCAGAAAAGCGGCGAAAAGAAGTCCAAGGACAAAGGAAAATCCTCTAAACGGTCTGTGGTGAAGAAATATAAACCAGAATGTCCTCCTTCTTCCTCCCGCCGGGATTCTTCTCCAAACACAGATGCTAGTGTTACTGGCCCTACTGTTTCTCCATGGCGGATCAGTGCACCACCACCTAAGAGAAAACAGCCTTATACGATTCCCCGCCGGGTGGCACTGCAAGAGCCCCCCGCAATTCCGGTACTAGGGGAAGATCGTAGCAGCAGTGTCACTTCTGGCAGACAGTCCCAAGATACCTCACAAACATCAGAGCAGCTGGGTGGCTCTATGGTTGAGACTATGGAAGGCTCTCCAATCCCTGACCTTTGGTATGGCGAGGAGGTTCTGCCCAGTGTTCCCCCATCACAGACAAGAACACATGACACTGCTGACCAGTCTGGGGAGACTCGTTCTGAGGCCTCAACAGCCCCCCCCAGCCCTGCCACCGGGTGTCACACCTCTGCAACAACATTTAGCAGACCTGGAGGAACTGCAGTCTGGCCAACAGCCGTCTCCTTCACATTCTGGAACGTAGGGCTCGGAATCTCTCCACCCTTCATCAGCGACTGGACAGCAAGGTGGAATTTTAGTGATGCATGAACAGTTTCAGGAATGGCTTGACTTTATCAAGACAATGAGAGAGGAAAAACAAGTGAAGGTGCCGAAACTTACGGCTCCAGCGGTGCGACCTCTGGGCCAAGTACAAGTTTTACCTCAAGTTAGTATTACATCTCCCCCTGTAACTGAAACTCCAGCGGTTGTTCCGCCTGTTTCCGCTGCTTTATTACCTTCTAAGCTCAACATTCTAACGAACTTAATTCTACCTCCCCTTGATCGTACAGTACTATCTAAGAAAGGCCCTATGCCTCTTTTATATGGTCCTGATAAGACCTGGACAGTCATAAAGCCCACACGCCCTGAGGTCGCGCAGCCGACAGTTGCGTGTGAAATACCTGTGCCGGAACATTGGTTTATAGAAATGAGTGAAGCTAAGAAATTATGGGTCAAGAACCAAGCCGGAGATGTGCTCGATGTAGTGATCAAAGCAATTCCGAGTTTATATAGTCCTCAGTATTTTTTCTACTCGCAGTCCCCGGCCCTAGCTCCCGCCTCCTGAGTTTAAGTTGTTGACGGCCTTAATTATGTTAAATTGTTGCAGGGGCTCACCCCCGAACTAAACACGGTCCCGCGGCTGAACGATTCAGGTCTTCCATTGATACACATAAAAAAATTAGGGATTGGGGCCTTGGGCTGGGTGGGAACAAGAGGCCCAGTTGTTTGCCAGCACCATTACTACTAAAAGCAGTCATCAGCTGCTGCCTGAGGATCATCATTGGTTCTCCATGCCAGTAAGCCAGGCGAAAGGGGTTCCTAAATGTATACTTGATTTTTTGAGTGCTCCTAAATTTTTGTTGTGTCAGTTAGCTGAGCCATTTAGTTCTCCTACACAGCTACAAATTGATAAAGATTTCAAAATGAGGCAGAGAGCTTGGAGGCTGTTGTCGCAGTTCTTACTCAGTCGCCAACTAGCTGAATCATTAGCAAGGACGACTGAGTCAGTAACTGATACCAGTACTCACAAGGCGCTATCTTTGACTAGGCGCGTCTTGTTGCAGAACGCCGTTCAGACTCTTGGGGATGTTCGCACAGCTTTGTTTGAGGCTGTGCGGGTACGCCAAGATCTGAGGGTGTATCTGGTCAAGAAGCTCCCTGATGAGATAGGCAGAAGACTAATATTATCTGATGTATTTACTGCAACTCTTGCCTCCACAGATGCTTGGCGCACCGTCAACTGTTTATTGGACTCTAGCCGTTCCACTGCTTCTAAACAGAATAGAGTGAGTCAGCCCATAAGGCACAGTATCCTAAGAGTCCATTTCGTGGCACGTTTAGGTCACCGCAGTCTAGTAAGACGCAACCTCGCCCCGGAAGCAGTGGCACAGCTAGAGGCCGTAGTCAGTCTAGGGGTAAAGGGAGGTGGTTTAGGGGTCAATCTAAGGGTAAACAAGCAGGAAATGATAGCAAAGCCTCTCGCCACCCTAGCAGTCATAGTGAGTCAAATCCCTCCCAGTCAAAAAACTGAAGCACCACGAAGCTTTCTCATTCCCAGGGTCGCAAAAAAGCGCGTCGGAACCGAATGCAGCTCTGCCAGACATGACCAGTCTAGAGACTGGCAACTTCCGGGTATGTTACCGGGCATGGCCACGGGGGACATGGGCAAGGACAGTGGCTCGCAAGAATCTCTCGTGGAGGTGGTCCCAGCGACCCCACTTACGTATCCCAGTAGAATCAATTCATGTTTCATTAGAGGTGGGATCCATCATCCGAGAGATGGTAAACAAGCAAATTATTGTCCCAGTAAGTTCAACTCAGCCCATCTACACATCCCGATTATTCTTGGTGCCCAAAAGGGACAGCGTTCAGATGAGGCCGAACATAGACCTGTCTTCTCTGAACTGCTTTATTCCCAATCAGTCAATCAGGATACTGACGGTGAATCAGATCAGGCTGACACTGCCGCCGCAAGGTTGGATCTGTTCCTTAGATCTGACAGATGCCTACTGGCACGTCCCTATAAACAAACTTTTTCAAAAGTACCTAGCTCTGCGCCAAGGGAATCAGACGTTTGTTTTTTAAAGGATGCCCTTTGGTCTAAATTTTGCACCTTGTATATTCACCAAACTAGTCCGACAGGCTTTGCTACAATGCTGAAAATAGGAATCATGATTTTCTGGTACCTCGACGACTGGTTAATAGTAGCAAACTCCAAAATTGCATGCCTAGAAAATGTACAACAGGTCATTTCTCATATCACAGCCCCGGGGTTCAAAGTGAACTTGGCAAAGTCCAAACAAACTATTTCAAAAGTACCTAGCTCTGCGCCAAGGGAATCAGACGTTTGTTTTTTAAAGGATGCCCTTTGGTCTAAATTTTGCACCTCTTATATTCACCAAACTAGTCCGACAGGCTTTGCTACAATACTGAAAATAGGAATCATGATTTTCTGGTACCTCGACGATTGGTTAATAGTAGCAAATTCCAAAATTGCATGCCTAGAAATGTACAACAGGTCATTTCTCATATCACAGCCCTGGGGTTCAAAGTGAACTTGGAAAGTCCAGCTTGGGTGGGTCTACTGTGGGACACCGAGCTTCTTACTCTGAGTCAGAGTGTAGACAACAGACAGAGGTTTTGCAAGAAATTCTTTTGGTTTCTCCACTCTCTGACTACCACGAGGAGAGTTTGGGAGTCTCTCGTAGGGTCACTCAACTGGATCAGGTTGACGGTTCCGTTAGGTCGTCTAAAGGTGAAAAGGCTAGTTTTGGAGGGAAACAAGTGCTTTCTGCTGTTGCCGGCTGAAACACTATGGCAAATCCTGAAGTTAATCCACAACCTGCTGGCAGACTGGGCGAAGCCAGAAGTATTACACTCCTCTTTGACATGGACAACTCCTCCGCCGATGGTCTGGATCAACACAGACGCATTGTGTACCCTGGAATGGGGGTACCAGTCGAACCTGGGCCATCAAGGTCAGGGTCTATGGTCCAGGTTCAAAGACCTTCATATAAATGCCAAAGAGTTATTAGTCCTCCTCTTCTTTTTAAAGGAGCACGGCTCAACTTTAGCGGAGAAGTCAATAGCCTTCAGGATGGACAATCTGAATGCGGTATCATGTATTCAGAAGCAAGGGTCAGCGAGATCTCGAGTGTTACAAGGGTTGTCGGAAAAGATCTTTCTGCTAGCCGCAAAGCTAGAGATTTATCTTCATGCAACATATCTCCCCGGCGTAGCGAATATCTGGGCAGACGCTCTGTCCCGGAGACAGAGCACCCTAGTAGAATGGTCTCTCAAGCAAAACATCTTTCAAGAGACGATTGCAGAGCCATACCATCCACAAGTGGACTTTTTCGCGTCAGAAACAACTAACAAGTTACCTCAGTTCCTCACACGCCGGAGAAAGACCCCGGCGGGAGTACCAGACGCTTTTCTGGTGGACTGGAACAAATGGAGCTCCATTTATCTGTTTCTGCCTCCAGACGCATCCTTAATGTGCAGAGTAGTTCACAAACTACGCGATTATCGAGGCGTGGTCTCGATGATAGCGCCCCTGTGGCTGGTCCAAGTTTGGTACACCCAGTTAAAGACATGGTGTGAGAACCCGGTGTCACTCCCGATTTCATACTTCCACTTAGACACTATTGGAAACCTCAAGACCTCGCTAACTTTTGCCTTGTGGACATTCAGAAGGCTAAATGGCTGAATAAATTTGGGGAGAGCGTGACTCACAAATTAATTAATCAGTATACTACCTCAACCCTAAGACAGTACCAATCACACTGGAAGGCCTTTACTAGCTGGATCACAGAAACTGACCAACAACGGTCCTCAATGGCTTTAATATTCAAATATTTAGATTATCTTTTCGAAAGTAGATCTTTGTCAATAATCACATTAAGGAATCACCTCACGGCTATTAGGAAGCCTTTTTTACGATTTAACTGGCCTTTCCATACCTGAGGCGGAGGAAAAGGGGTTCATGCGTGCATGCTTCCGGCTTCGTCCCCCACCGAACCAACTCATGCCCACCTGGTCTCTAGATCAAGCCTTTACTTCACTCTCTCAAGTATTGTCACAATCCTCCCTTTGAGTTAAAGTTAAAGAAGGCCGTTTTTCTTATGGCCCTGGCCACGGGTAATAGGGTATCGGAGTTGGCTGCGATGAGTTCAGATCTATCTTGCCTTAGGTTCTCCTGGCGTAATAGTCAAACACGGCGATAGACACCACCTTTTATGTCAGGCTAAGTCGTTAATTTTATTTAATGCAGGAATCTCGACCAAGTCAGGCCGGGTCCCTCTGGGTTTCACGAGCAGTTACACGCTTGCAGAAGCGGCAATTAGGAGTTTGTTGGTAGAAGTCATACGTGAAAGTAATCCGGGTGCTCTTGGACGAGCGCACGATATTCGTTAATGGGCAGCTTCGCTCCGATTTTTGAAAAAATCTATTCTCTGGATGACATTCAACAGACCAACTTATGGTCTTCTAATCATACCTTCATAATGCGGTACCTGTCTGTGAACCTCACGAATTCACACTTGCAATGTATAGCTCTTAGGCAGAAAGTCTAGATTTAAGCTTTTGGAAAGAAGGGGGGGGGGGGGGGGGGTCAGCTGAGACCTGTCTGCCTTCCATGATTATACTGTGTAGAAGTTAAGGTTTCATGTGATACCCAATTTTCCTAAGACTTAATTAGTCTAGTCAGGAGCAATTTAATTCTAAGTACATACTATTCTACATAATAATAATAATAATAATAATAATACTTTATTTCAGACTCACACAGTACAGAGGGGACCATACTGGGGTCCATATCTACCTTACAGTAACATAAATATATATAAGCTACTGTACATAGGCTACATAAAATAAAAAGAAATTAAATAATACCCAGCTTGCTATCATGTAGTTCACAGCACTGCCTCAACCAAAAACAGTGGTCATCAAACTACTGTGTTACCAAAACCACTGTCCTAATTGTGTACAGTACCATGCCTCACATCATTTAGCTTCCGGTACAGTATGTTGCTACAGTACAGTACAGGAATATCGGTACTGTACTGCACTATGAGGTTCAGTACCGGTATGCTAATTCTGTAGAGTAGCAGACCTGAAATCATTACTTAAGGTTAAATATAGAGCAACTTCCTACAGTGTGCCTGGATCCTGGAGGTGTACACTATGCTTGGAGTTTGTAGCATTTTAATGATACTGTTCTCAGAAGTGTTAAGGCGCTGAATGAATTTATATGTTAGCTTTCTAATGAGTGATTGGTAACAGTGTAAGTTCATATAGGCACATAGCGTACTTGTACTCTCATATTTTGAGAGCCCCAGAAACATTTTCATGATATTGTGATATGAGATACTTAGTCTATTCACTGTCATTTTCTTATAGTTCCACCATAGTTGTGCTGTATACATTGGTGAGCAGTAGGAGTTGAACAATGTTATTTTTGTATCCCATGTGCACATACTACATACTATTTTTTGTAATAGAGTACAAATAGAGTACTTTTATTTTTGGATAAATCAGAAGTACATCTTTTGAGTACCTTTATTTTGTGATAAATTATAATGTACATATTACAAATTCTATATGGATAGTCAATGTGTGCCGTAATCGACTTTCTATTAAAACGTAAGGGTTACAACACTTTGCAGGTTTACTTTATGAACGCTACCTGTACCATCTTTCTAATTTTGTATTAAACTTGATCTGTTTTTGCGTGTTTATCTCGACCTAAGTAGTTTGTTAGTGGTAAATTGATATTCCTGATGAATGTCCCCCTCCAGACTAGTGACATCAGGTGCATCTTCAATGATGGAGGGGCCACTAATCAATTATAGGTTTGAGTCCCGAAGGGAAGAATGAAAACCTAATATTTAGTAGTGGCCCCAGAATCATTGAAGATTCTGGCCCTCCCATCCATCCCCATCCCATTCATCTGCTGTATTGCTAAGAGAGTCTTGATATATCAGTGAAGGACACAAGAGCCCAGATTAGGGCTTGGGACGCGCAAGGCCAACAGCAGACGCATGAGAAGCGCACTCTGCCAGATCCCGTTTGATATTTTTATTTTCTAATTTTTTACTAGTTTTTCAGTAGGGTAAGACGGAGTAATTTCGCCGCGGGGTAAGTTCGCTGTCCCGATATTGGGATTGAATTTGTGCTGTACCACAAAGCCCACCGAAATGCCAATAAAATACCCTCATTGTTCCCTGATTAAATAGCACTGTATGAATATTCCCATATTCAAAATATGCTACAGGGGGACAATGCCTAGTGAGTTCACTACTCAATAGGTGGCATTCTGAGAGTGAGGGTCTAAGTCTGGAGGGTGAGACAGTGAAGCACTTGAACGAAGTAACCAGCTGCTTCAGAGATGGAGCTGCTTCGAGCCATGAATGGATGCTTCACATGTCTCACTCCCCATACTGGAACGAGACCTCACGGGCTTCACCGTGTTGAGCGGTGGAATGTACAGGCTCTCATCCTATGCCCGAGAGGGAGTAGCTGGAATATAGAAAAAAAAAAAAAAAAAAAAAAAAAATTAGTGGCCCCGTAATCATTGTCGATATGCCTATTATTATAATAGCCTCCATTCAAACACCCGCAGTAGCCAGTTTGAATCTACCGCCGCGGGGAGAACGGAGTACGCTTCATAAGGGTAACGCTTATTCTCTTATGGAATCGTGTTATGATTGGGTACTCGCTACGAAAAAACTTCGTAAATAATAAAAAAGAAACATGTACTTAATAATTGTTATACTACAGCTTTCCATCTCGTGGATTTCTTGTGCGGGTTTCCTTGACGCTGCTCCCTGAGTCGCCATTCGTCCTTCCTCTTCCCGCGTTCGTACCGAGAGGGTGGGCGCCACTGTGCTCCGCTTTATTCGTCGTTCTCTCCCTTTCTCATGAGTCCTTACTCATTTGTATATATCTGAGTTGTATTGAACAAGGTTTAGATTAGCTAGCACTGGCTGCCCCATTGGTACGCCCGCAGGAAGTGTTAATATAGGGTACTATTGTACAGGTGCCTACGAGTCCCCCAGGATCTGCGCATCATGTATTTTAAGTGTTGTTTTTATTTTTTTCTATGCGCCTTAGTTTTGCTTAACTATTAGTTAGGAAGCTACTTCGACGCAAGATTATGCTTCAGGCCGTCTCTATGAGGCAGTTGCAATATTGTTATTAGCAGGCGCTCTAGTTTAAGGATTGCCACACGTGGTGTGGAATCTTCTAGAGTCGTGTCTGCGTGTGGGCCCTTTCGTGGGCCTCTCCACCGTTTGCTGCTGTTGCTGGGTCTTCAGGAGGTTGGGTAGCTGCCGAGTTGCGGATTTCTACGAGCCTCGTGGCCAGCCTCAAGTAGGGGTCTCCGGGTAAGGGTTATTATTTTATGAATAAAATTACTCTATATGTTATAGCCTAAGTGTTTCCCTGAGTTTTGCATGTGGGTTTTTACATGTTACAGGGAATCAGGAGACGTCCTGATGGTGTGGGTTTTCAGGGGTGTATGACTTTCACAAATAAGTCAACACCTCTGAAAATTTTGGTTCGTTTTTCCGGCGGCTTTCAAAGCCGGCCGCCTGTGCTCGTCCAGCGGACGAGTAAGGAACTTACCAAATGTCCTGGCGTGGTACGCATAAACCACAAAAACCTTCCCGGCGGAAATGTAATTCCAAAGGGAACTTCCCGGCGGAAATGTAATTCTTAAGGGAACCCAACTCGGCCCGCCGAGAGAACGCGCCCTGACCAATAGCCTCATGCGGCAACTGAGTACGCCCGGCACACAGTTCAGTGGGTAACACTGACAGCGAGTCTGTGATAACAAAAGCGTGGACATATACTATCTTCTAGTCCGAACAGTCATTGATAGTAAATAAGCTTACGGTTCTTGGGCCAGTGACACTTGGTCACACATAAGCAGTTAAAAAAATGGGAGAAAAACCTAAGGTTTTTCTGGGTTAAGTCCAGCGGAAGGTTAGATTAGCAGTGGCTATAACTAATTTTCCGGCGGACTTAAGATAAAGGTAGGATGTGTTATCACCTCTCAGGTTATCCTTATGAGCATTGATTCCTGGAAATTTCTATTTCCAGATCACAACACTTCAGTAGCGGACCGGCGGCAAGAGTGAAGCCGATTACGGCGGGGGAGGGGTTCTTTAGCTCCATCATGCCTCGGTTTGACTTATGCGCTACTCCTACCTGTTCTCTTTTACCAGTATTCGCACATAAACTTTGTATTAAATGTGTTAAGTGCCTTGATTGTTCATGGGGCTTATGGGTGTCGAAGAAATGCGCTGTGTGCTCAGAGTTAAGAGCAGCACTGTTCGACAAGAGAGACCTTTCATGCTTAGTAGCACTAAAAGAGATAAAGAACCTTTATAATGGATACGCGAAAGACGTGGCCCATAAGGCATTACACTGTAATGATGAGGTCCTTTGGGATCATCTTGTAATTAAGTCTCCTTTAGTAAAGTCAACCCCGGCCAAGTCAACAAAACCAAAATCGAAAACTAAAGTCCTTTCAAAAGAACTGGTGAGTAGTAGTAGTGACAGCGAAAGCGCCGAGGAGAGACCCCCCCCCCCCCCTGCTTCCCCGGCGTTACCTCCTGCCTCAGCTGCACGACTCTTTGCGGATTGGTCATGATCGGATGGCATAAATGATGTAAAGTCACTCAACGCTCTGACACTGGAATTGGATACAATTCCGGCGCTAGATCTAGTCCACAATCCGGTCCTGCAGGTGGGGCAGGTAGGTGCGGGCCCATGGGTTGACTGGGTAATTGAGGCGCAACAATTCGCAACAACCATTACCTCTTAATCCTCCCATCAGATCCCTCAAGAGACCCACTTATGGTCGTCCTTATCAGTTAATAAAGCTGGAAGGGTGTCGCCGGCCTTGTTGGATTTCTTAGCGGCTCCCAAACTAGTACTGTATGAATTACATGAACCCTTTTGTACTCCCCCTCCAGCCCACTTAGACAGAGATTTTAAATTACGCAGCAAAGCTCTTAGACTGTTCTCTCAGTATCTCGTAAGTCGCCAAATTGCCCAGTCACTCACGAGAACCATAACAGCCATCTCTGATCAAAATGTGCGGAAAGCCACGGAACTGTCACGAAGGCTTCTGTTACAAAACTCTATCCAGTCCTTAGGTGATATTAGAACAGCTATCCTGGAAGCGGTTCGAGCCCGCCAAGACTTGAGGGTATACTTGGTAAAGAAGTTGCCGGATGACATTGGTCGCCGGGCAACACTTTCCTCAGTATTAACTGCCTCACCACTTGATGTGGATACATGGAGTGCAGTGTTTAACTTGGTAGATGTCTTAAGACAGAGTACCTCCCAGCCTAGGAAGGAGTCGTTCAAGAAACCGTACTCTAAACCAAAAGGTGTAAATAAGCCTCAAACTTCTGGTGCTAAACAGTCCATTCGGGACCCTAGGTCTCCCAAATAGCAGGGAGGTACTCAGCATAAGCAAAGACAGGGTAAACAGTCAGGCAAGTGGGACAACAAAGTAAGTCTCACCACAAGCCTCATCAGGGAACGACGTCTGCCAAACCCAGCCAGCCGTCGAACCCCACTCCACCACCACCAAAAAACTAGTCAGTCATACTCTCTTTCTCCCGGGGCCTATCGCAGGCGAGTTGGATCCGAGAGTAGTTCCGCCGAACAAACCCAGTACAGAAACTGGGTCGTTCCAGGCATGCCGCAGGGCCTGGCCCCGGCGAACTTGGGCCCGGATAGTGGTAAGCAAGGGCATCACTTGGCGGTGGCTCCGGCGACCTCATTTACGTCAAACTCCGGAGTTCAATCATGTTTTTTAGAGGTGGAGTCACTTGTCCAAGAAATGATTGCCAAGCATGCATCATTGTCCCGGTAGATCCAACTTGCCATGTTTTTACCTCCAGACTTTTTCTAGTGCCAAAAAGGGACAGCGTGCAGATGCGACTAGTACTGTAGTAGATCTCTCGCATCTGAACAACCATATTCACAATTCACCCTTCAGGATGCTCACAGTGAATCAAATCAGGCTCACACTTCCGCCGCAAGGTTGGATGTGCTCTCTAGACCTGAAAGACGCCTATTGGCATGTCCCCATAAACAAAAGGTTCCAAAAATTCCTCGCCTTGAGGATCAGGCAAGAGACTTATGTCTTTCAGAGATTACCCTTCGGGTTGAACCTGGCACCGAGAATTTTCACAAAGTTAGTCCGGCAAGCCCTGATGCCATTGTTAGCTCAGGGGATCAAGGTGATGTGGTATCTAGACGACTGGCTGGTAGTGGCAGAGTCAGAGAGTTTATGTCAGGTTCAGGTAAACCAAGTGATAAATCATGTACCCTAGGGTTCAAGGTCAACTTGGCAAAGTCGCTCCTTGTCCCCACACGGGAAATTCAATGGATAGGGCTGTTCTGGGACACAGCCAATCTGACTCTCACTCAGAGTGTGGACAACCGCAACAGATTTCGCAGGAAACTGTTTCGTTTTCTCCACAGTCTGAATACGACGAGGACGGCATGGGAATCCCTGAACCTTCATATAAACCAACAAGAACTCTTAGTCCCACTGTTTTTCCTTCAAACTCACGGGTCTTCATTACAAGGGAAGTCAATTGCGTTTCGAATGGACAACTTGAATGCGGTCCACTGCATCCAAAAGCAAGGGTCAACGAGGTCTCGAAAGTTGCTAGAATTGTCAGAGCAGATTTTTGCTCTAGCCAAATTGCTGAGCATTCATCTACATTCATCTTATCTCCCGGGTGTAGCGAACCTCTGGAGACAGAGCACGTCAGTAGAATGGGCACTCAGACAAAACATATTCAACAAGATGATTGCAGAGCCATACCGTCCACAAGTGAATCTATTTGCGGCAGAGGACAACCACAGGCTCCCTCTCTACCTAACCCACCGGGAAGTGACTCTGGCGGGGGGTCCCAATGCATTCTCAGAGGACTGGAACAAATGGACTTCCATCTATCTTTTTCCGCCTCCAGACGCTTCACTTATGTGTCAGGTAGTTCACAAACTACGGGGTTACCGAGGCATAGTCTTGATGATCGCGCAATTATGGCCGGCTCAGTTGTGGTACCATCAGTTGAAAACGTGGTGCGAGAACCCGGTGTCGCTCCCGGTCTCGTCCTTCCACTTGAAAACAATTGGCAACCTAGAGACCTCGCTGACTTTTGCCTTATGGACATTCAAAATGCCAAGTGGCTGACTAAGTATGGACAGAGTGTTACAAATAAATTTCTTAATCAGTTTTAAAAAGAATCATGGTACGGACCAGTGCATCTACACTCTGAAGGAGCTAGTGGATGGGTACATCAAAATGAACAGCTCTATTTTTGCATGCTTTCTTGATGCTAGTAAGGCATTTGACAGAGTCTGCCACAATATCCTGTTTGATAAATTAGCAACAAGGGGAGTGCCATCCTATATACTGAGAATCTTGAAGTACTGGTACGCCAATCAAACATTTAATGTAAGATGGGGTAACATTATTTTGGATTCCTTTACAGTAACCAATGGAGTGAGACAGGGTAGTATTCTCTCACCTTACTTATTCAATGTATATATGGATGAATTAAGTGATAAATTGAATAAAGAGCAGATTGGATGTTATGGTGGGAATAAAATCATCAACCATCTCATGTATGCTGATGATCTGGTCATTATTGCACCGTCTTCTGCGGGTCTGAGCAAACTTCTTGATATATGTGAATCTTTTGGTAGTAAACATTGTGTTAAATTCAACCCACTGAAAAGTGCTGTTCTTATATTTAGATCAAAATTACTGTATAAAAGTAAACTGCCAAATTTCTCACTCAATAATCAAATTATTCAAGAAGTAAACAAAATGAAATACCTGGGACACATTATCTCAAACGATTGCTCAGATGATGCAGATATCGGCCGTCAGCGCAGACAGCTATATTTACGTGGTAACACCATCTTGAGAAAATTCCACATGTGTAATTGGGAAACTAAAGTCACTTTGTTCCGGACATATTGTTCCTCTATGTACACGGCCCATTTGTGATGGAAGTATAAGAGAGCCACCATAAATGGTCTGTGTACATCCTATCATAATATACTCAAGATGTTCATTGGTCTCTCTAAATATGAAAGCACTAGTATGGTGTGCACACTATTGGATGTGCAGTGCTGTCGGGCTGTCATCAGGAGACTGGTGTACAGCTTTTTGCGGCGACTGCAATCCTCCAGTAACACGCTGATTGTAGCTCTTTGGTCTAGTGATCATATCTATGAATCCCGTATTATATCTCACTGGCAGAAGCTGCTGCACACATAGTATGTACTGTAATGTAATATATAGGTCTAATTGAACTATGAGCAATGATCTGTGCAATAGGTGTTAACCAACATTGAGCAATAGCCTTAGTTAGCCTATCTGTGTTATATTGTGACAAAATGTGATATGTGCTCTATTCTGTAAATAGGCCTACTGTATATTTTATTTTATTGTTTCTTTATTAATATATCTTTGTGTATAATTATTATCTGTGCTCTGACGAGAAGTGTATGTGATATGGACCATTAGGTCGTACTGTATTTATACTGTATCTATCTTATGTGTCTGGAATAAAGAATTATTATTATTAATAATAATAATAATAGTTTTTAAAGCTAGCGCATGCTAAGCTAGCTAAGGATAGCTCAATAAGGCCGATTAGGCGTATTTCCATTGGGGTCCTGTACTACTACCCCATCCCTTTGCTCATGAGGGATGGTAACGACTCAGTGCTTGTGAAAAATCTTTAATGCGCCGAGCGTGGGCGCGAACCCGGGCCTTCTGGGTGGAAGTCCGAGACGCTAGTCACTACACCAGCGAGCCGCTGACATTATACTATGTCCACCAGGAGACAATACCAATCACATTGGAAAACTTTCACAACCTGGATAGTGGAGACAGCGCAAACAGATGCTTCAGTGGCCCTGATGTTTAAATACTTAGACTACTTGTTTGAACGGAAGCGCTTCTCTGTCGTTACACTCAAGAATCACTTGTCTGCCATTAGGAATCCCTTTTTCGACCTCACTGGTCTATCCATACCGCAAGCAGAGGAGAAAGGGTTCATGAGGGCATGTTTCAAACTACGCCCACCACCACGTCAGCTCATGCCCACCTGGTCGTTAGACAAAGCCTTGTCATTGCTTCACTCGCGCAAGTATCAATGAAACTATAAAAGATTTATTAGGAACAAACAATAATTATTATGTCATGACTATTTATAGGCATGACAAAGGCTGTGTTTCTTATGGCTTTGGCGACAGTAAACAGAGTATCTGAGCTGGCGGCGATGAGCAACGAACCTAACTGCCTCAGGCTTGGGAGACTGAACGAACACGTTCAGATCGCTCCATCTCTCACTTTTATTGCAAAGAATGAACATTGTGATCATGTTTTCTCAGAATTTACTGTCCCGGCTCTGAAACGCGGACATATCATCACCTTTTATGCCCAGTACAGGCTCTCATTAAGTTTATGAGGATAGCACAACCTTAACAACCAAACTTCCTATGGGTCAACCAAACAGGTAATCGCATCACGAGAAGAAAATTGGCTTCTTTGCTCGTAGACATAATTAATGAAAGTAATCCCGGCGTAGTGGGCAGAGCCCATGACATAAGGAAATGGGCCGTCTCCCTGAGATTTTTTCAAAATGATTCAATTGATGACATAGCCAACACAAAGTTGTGGGCTTCCAATCATACTTTCTTCACGCAATACCTGTCGTTTTTGTTTTTGTTTTTTTCTTTCTATGTGATTGAGGGAGGCAAAAGGCAGAACTGCCTATAGTGAGTGCCTCCCATATAGTTGAAAGAGTGACAGGGCCAAAATCAAGGGACGTTCGAGCCAAAATGCCTGGACACACGGAGTTTGAAGCAATTTAAGTCATAGGAAGAGGGAAAGACTGATTCTGGGAGAGAGTTCCAGAGCTCAGCTGTTGAGTAGAAGAAAGTTTGAGAGTAACGTTTCACTCTTGGGTTGGAGAGTTGCACAGAGTAGGGGTGGGATTGAGTTGCAAGACGGGTACCACGTTCCCTACGTAAAGGAGGTGGTATACACTGGGAAAGCTCTGAGGAACACTGATTATTATAGTAGCGATAGAACATTAAAGGTAACAAGGTTATAATAATAATAATAATAATAATAATAATAATAATAATATTTATTCAGTTAGCAATTTACAGAGTTGGTACCACATAGTATGTTACAAATATGACATGTACCAGCCTTGCATAATTCCAACTAAGGATAGCCCAATAAGGCCGTTAGGCGTATTTCCATTGGGGTCCTTGTGGGATTAGGTTAGCTGGGGAAAATGGGGAGGATAAAGAAATAGATACTTTAGAGAAAGTATTTCTAGGGGGTTATTTTAAGATACCTTACATCCTATAGTAAATATCAGTAATCCGTAATCAGTAATCATTTCAGTTTGGTTTGTCTATCTCTTATGTCGCATTTAGTAGTAGATATAAGCTTGGTGCTCCCTTCTCGCAGCTGTCCTGTTCAGGTGTTCCTTCAGGCTACGTCTGAAGGAATACAATGTTCTCTTTTCACGGACTGACTGGGGTAGGTCGTTCCAGTCTTTGATGGCGGTGAAGAAGAATGTTTGCTTACCCTGTCCTGGGATTCTCTGCCCCAATTGGAGATATCGTGTAGGGGCATGCGTCACAAAAAATGGCTTCGTGTGCAATTGATGAAGAAATTTCCCAACATGTACCATTTATTTCTCTAACATGTAAGGTGTTCAAAAATAAATTTTGGGATTTTTTTCTCAATCACTAAGGAGCTTTAATTTATCAATGTTGCGACCTATCCCCAACTCTCTAATTGGGGGCTCAGAATAGCCATTTGAAATACTTTCTACACATATACCATTCACTGTTTCAGTGAATGATATTTCCTTACACTGACTTGCTCTTTATACATTAAATTATGTGAAGAATAATACAATAAGGCTGAGAATGTCATAATTTAGGGAAAAAAATGGCTGATGGTCGGTCCAGTATAGTATCTGAAGAACCTTGCCACACTGTGGGAAAGATCAACCTTTGGGCATCGATGGAACACCTGAACCTTCACACCTGGAAACATGCAAACAAGACATTGACACACAAAGTTGGATCACAAGTCATACAGGTCAGGGCTGAGAGGAACCTCTTTGCACGCTGCTTAATTGTGGCAAGGTCACGACCTGAGATTGATGTTCGAGAAGTTCTGGGCAAATATGAATTTTCTTCCCATCCAAGTTCTCTGTTTGACAGCAGTGGTGAGCTTCTCCCTATGGCTGAGAAAAGCAAGCTCATGCACACCTTGGAAGCAACAACAAAAGAAGGTGCAGATCAAAGGACTGATGGTGACAGTACAGAAAAGTGAAGACCCAAACAGTGTATCCCAGAGACAAGAGAAGACTATGACCTGCACAATTATTGATAGAATGGCACTGGTCCAAGAAATGGGGAAGCCCCAATGGGTAAGAACCTGTTTTGACTTAGCTAACCACTTCTGCGACATTTTACAAAAGATATCCTCTACCTATAACGAAGTGCATATCATATTTGACCGATATGATCTCCCGTATTCACTCAAGGAGAAAACCCGCAAGAGACGTGCAGGTGGCCAGAAGACAGTTCGGTACTATGTCTGTGATAGCACTCCTTTGACAAATGTACCTATGGAGAAGTTCCTCTCAGACATCCATACAAAGGATGAGTTAACATCATATCTGGCTCAGAAAATAATTGACAAATACATTAGCTCACAGCAAGCTATTGTTGTGGCATATCGAGATTATGTGGTCACAAATGCTGAGATCCTGTCAACCAAACATCTATTCAGCTCACATGAAGAGGCGGACACCAAGATATTTTTACACGCAAAAGATGCTGCAGAGAGGAATCACCACACTTGATATTCAGTCCCCTGATACAGATGTTCTAGTCTTAAGCCTCAGGAGATATCCCCAGCTACCTGCAGAAACCAACTTTATTACAGGAACTGGAGGCTCAAGAAGAAGAATTTCCCTAAAACAACTGTATGAAAGCATTGGGGAGATGACAGCAGAAGCACTGCCAGGCTTTCATGCATTCACAGGAGCAGATATGACAGGCAGATTTGCAGGAATGAGCAAAATATCATGCTGGAAGACCCTGCAGTCAGCTTCTGCTGACATCAAGCACGCCATCAGGGAACTGGGGAAAACTAATGTGCCTTCACTGGAAGTTGAGGATAAACTTGAACAGTTTCTTTGTAAAATGTATGACCAGAACACACCCTTTTGCCAAGTTGCTGATCTACGATGGAAGCAATTCTGCAATAAGAAGGCGGAGGGAGAGAAACTGCCCCCGACAAGAGGAGCTCACATACAGCCAATACTTCGAGCACATTACCAGTCAATGACTTGGGAATCTGATACAGTAGCAATGCCCAACTTGCCACCACCAAAGACATAGGGCTGGACAAAGGAAGATGGAAGCTATCTGCCGGTTACAACCTTGGAGCCACCAGCTCCAAAAGCAGAGATGGAGCTTGTAATGTGCAACTGTTGCAAATCCCAATGTGAAGGTCGATGCACCTGCAGGCAGCATAAACTCTACTGCACAGAGATGTGCAAATGTAGCTCTGATGCCAATGTTTGCCATAACACCATGGAAAATAACCTGGAATCCCAACTTGGTGTGCTATAGCATGTTAGCTCCAGGATATTAGCCTACTGGAGCCCAAGGTATATTTTCCTGATGGAGACTCACTGTAAATAGTGTGTATTTGATAATCATACAAAGTTGGGGCGGTTGATGTAAAGCCATTGGAAAGGGAATAAATATAAAGTTAATGCTTTAAAACACCAATTTAGAATTTCAAAATGAGTTGCATATCCCATCTAAGACCAATGCTATGAGAAATTGTGGTATTTTACAGTAGGCAGCCATCTTGGATTTATGCAAATTAGGCTTAACATTTAATTCTTAGATTGTGTAAGAAATTAAAGCTCATGGCCAAAGTCCCTATCTTAGAACTTTCAATGGCCCAAAACGGTTGCTATTTGGCTGAATTATGGCAAAAATTACTTTGTGGCGGCAAATTCCGGCAATCTTGCTTTTTCGTTAATAATGACAAGAGCTATGAGATAAAAAATTCCCAACATATATTTTTAGTGATGGGGTACCATACTGATAATATAAATATGTGTTGGTAACTTTCTTCATTCATTGCACACGAAACTACACAAGCCCCTAGACTAACAGTATTTAGATCAGAATTTAAGAGTTCTATGACTTCATAGCTCTGGATAAACCAAAAATTACTTGTGTGGCGCTACGGCAGCGGGTCTAGTAGTCAATGTGCTATTACTAACTAAGTTCTAATTTAAAAAAAAAGGGGGGGGGTACTAGAAGCTCAAAGACCCCTAGAGCACCTCCGCCGGATATTGTGATAAGATCACGAGTTGTGATACTTACTAAGTCGAGCTGGTTCTACAGCCCAAAGATTTTCTTTTTAATTTTGGAGATATCTATCATAGTTATACCTATATAGTATAAACAAAGTGTACAAACCTATATATGATATATTTAGTTTGCAAGTTTTACATTTTAATTAATGTACAAATATTTTAAGGCCAGTATATATTCCAAAGAATTATGGGTCGATATCTGTTGGAAAGGGAATAAGAATATGTCCCCAAACAACATTATGATGGATCGCAAAGTGCAGATCCAGTCACTTATAAGCAGATCTTCTTTGAAGTAATGCACTGCTTTTCTTTTCTAATTTTATACATTGTATGTAAACAATAAAGACTTAAATTGTTATACGGTTTCTTCGTCTCTACCTACGGTAATTTGTTAGTGGTTTTGATATTGTCACGAATGTCCCCCTCCAGTCTTAGGATATCAGGCATATCGTCAATGATGGAGGGGCCACTAATAAATTATAGCTAGGTTTGATTCCCGGAGGGAAGAATGAAAACCTAATAATTATTTAGTAGGGGCCCCGTAATCATTGACGATGTAGGGCCCTCCCAGCCATCCCCTTCCCATTCGCTTGATGTCTTGAGGTTAAATCTTGATATGTCAGTGAAGGAAGAATGGGGACTCAGGGAGCAGCGTCAAGGAAGCCCGCACAAGAAATCCACGAGATGGAAAGCTGTAGTATAACAATTATTAAGTACATGTTTCTTTTTTATTATTTACGAAGTTTTTTCGTAGCGAGTACCCAATCATAACACGATTCCATAAGAGAATAAGCGTTACCCTTATGAAGCGTACTCCGTTCTCCCCGCGGCGGTAGATTTAAACTGGCTACCGCGGGTGTTTGAATGGAGGCTATTATAATAATAGACATATCGTCAATGATTACGGGGCCACTACTAAATATTAGGTTTTCATTCATCCCTCCGGGAATCAAACCTATATTTTGTTCCTCCTTACCCCTGTTCCTGATCTTTTCTACTCCTTCATTCTCATGTTTGATCATTGCCACTTGTATTAGTATTTTTACCTTCTATTTATTTTCTTTGTACAGTATGTCCTTACAGCTTGTATTACCTCTCTTTCCCTCTCTCCGCCTTCCCTCCTATTTCTCTATCACCCTTCTCCTTTCTCTGTTTGCTTCCCTTCTTTCACATCTTGCTTGTTTTATTCCCCTATTCCACCATGGTTTTTATCTTCTTTTTCCTATCCATCTTCTTATTTTTCATATGCTTCTTTCCGCCGCTCTATTTATGTCCATCATCAACTCTAAATCAATTTCTTCAGTGCTTCCTTCTCTTCTTTCCCCGATTATTTCAAGGGGTCTTTTGTATTCCATCCATCTTTCACTTTTTAGATTCCATTTATTTATCCTCCTCCTCGTGTTTCTTTTGTTTTTCCATTCCTTTACATAGTTTATCACCATGAGTCTGTGGTCGCTTTGTATCCCCACTTCATTTTCCTCATCTATCCACATGTTATGGATCTCTTCCCTTGCTCTTCCATTTACTAGGAAGAAATCTATCGCCGATCTTTGCCCGTCCCCGTGTCTTAGCCATGCCGCCTTTCCCTCCCCCATTGGTTGGTTCAGTATTTCCAGGTAATGTCCTTCTGCAAATTGGATCAGGCTTTCTCCATTCCTGTTAATCCTTTTCCCTAGTATCCCTATGTGCGCATTCATATCTCCCATTATATCTCTTCTTCCTCCCCACCCCTTATCATTCATATCTCCCATTATATCTCTTCTTCCTCCCCACCCCTTATCATTCATATCTCCCATTATATCTCTTCTTCCTCCCCACCCCTTATCATTCATATCTCCCATTATATCTCTTCTTCCTCCCCACCCCTTATCATTCATATCTCCCATTATATCTCTTCTTCCTCCCCACCCCTTATCATTCATATCTCCCATTATATCTCTTCTTCCTCCCCACCCCTTATCATTCATATCTCCCATTATATCTCTTCTTCCTCCCCACCCCTTATCATTCATATCTCCCATTATATCTCTTCTTCCTCCCCACCCCTTATCATTCATATCTCCCATTATATCTCTTCTTCCTCCCCACCCCTTATCATTCATATCTCCCATTATATCTCTTCTTCCTCCCCACCCCTTATCATTCATATCTCCCATTATATCTCTTCTTCCTCCCCACCCCTTATCATTCATATCTCCCATTATATATCTTCTTCCTCCCCACCCCTTTATCATTCATATCTCCCATTATATCTCTTCTTCCTCCCCACCCCTTATCATTCATATCTCCCATTATATCTCTTCTTCCTCCCCACCCCTTATCATTCATATCTCCCATTATATCTCTTCTTTTTCCCCCCACCCTTTCATTCATATCTCCCATTATATCTCTTCTTCCTCCCCACCCCTTATCATTCATATCTCCATTATATCTCTTCTTCCTCCCCACCCCTTATCATTCATATCTCCCATTATATCTCTTCTCCCCACCCTTTCCTCCCCACCCCTTATCATTCATATCTCCCATTATATCTCTTCTGCCTCCCCACCCCTTATCATTCATATCTCCCATTATATCTCTTCTTCCTCCCCACCCCTTATCATTCATATCTCCCATTATATCCCTTCTTCTTCCTCCCCACCCCTTATCATTCATATCTCCCATTATATCTCTTCTTCCTCCCCCCCCCCTATCTTTCATATATCTCCCATTATATCTCTTCTTCCTCCCCACCCTTATCATTCATATCTCCCATTATATCTCTTCTTCCTCCCCACCCCTTATCATTCATATCTCCCATTATATCTCTTCTTCCTCCCCACCCCTTATCATTCATATCTCCCATTATATCTCTTCTTCCTCCCCACCCCTTATCATTCATATCTCCCATTATATCTCTTCTTCCTCCCCACCCCTTATCATTCATATCTCCCATTATATCTCTTCTTCCTCCCCACCCCTTATCATTCATATCTCCCATTATATCTCTTCTTCCTCCCCACCCCTTATCATTCATATCTCCCATTATATCTCTTCTTCCTCCCCACCCCTTATCATTCATATCTCCCATTATATCTCTTCTTCCTCCCCACCCCTTATCATTCATATCTCTCCCATTATATCTCTTCTTCCTCCCCACCCCTTATCATTCATATCTCCCATTATATCTCTTCTTCTTCCTCCCCACCCCTTATCATTCATATCTCCCATTATATCTCTTCTTCCTCCCCACCCCTTATAATTTCTTGTATGCCTTGATACTTTATTCTGTTTTCTTCTCGTTCTCTTCCACTGTGAAATAGCTTAATATTTCTATTGTTTTTCCTTCCCTTCCATTATTCATCCTTGCTAGCGATATTCCCTTAATATCATCCATTTCTTTTGGTTCCCCACCCTTTATTGGGAGGTTTGACGTACCTCCCAACCTACCAAATAGGAAAACCTACTATTTGGTAGTAGTCTTGGAAAATCCAACGTCTAGGCTATTAACCTAATTGCAATGACGACTTGTCTATTTTGACTGCTATGTCGTCATTCCAACCACGGTTAAAAAGAAAACGTCTAGAGTCTACTCATTATCTTGCTCTAGGAGACGTTGTACATTAACCAAAACTACCACCGAAGGTGAAAAAAGCATAGAAGAGAAGAAAAAGGGGTTTACCTTAGTTACCGCTTAAGGCCCATCCCGTGTTCCGTCATGTGCAGATCCCTGTCGAACGTGCGCATGAGCGACCCTCTCTTGTCATCACATCTCACGTCAGCAGAAGAACGCGGATGGGCAGGGGTCCGGCGTGAGGGAGGGTATTATGTACGTTGGATTTTCCAAGACTACTACCAAATAGTAGGTTTTCCTATTTGGTAGGTTGGGAGGTACGTCAAACCTCCCAATTTGTTAGTAGTCTTGGCAAATCCAACGTCAAGGCTGCATAACAAATAGGAGGAGGACATCCAAGCCCAACCTACCAAAAAAAACAATGCATAAAACAAAATTACGAATGACAAAGACACAATTTAAACAAGAGAGTTTAATAAAAGAGTGAAAAACTGAGGAGTAGCTAAAAAGAACAGTTTTAACACATGCCCGTCATTCATAGTAATGCAAAAACATAGACTTGTCTGAAACCAAAAAGGTACTGTACCCAAAATCCCTTTTCTTCCAAAACCAACAAAAACACTGAACACAAGAACAAAACACAATTTTCAATGTGGCAAAACACTTATGTACTGGAACAATACATAATCCCAAACTTGCAATCCAGTGTTGCAAACCCGTACCCCCCCCCCCCTTTGTCAAATAAAACAAAGGAAAAGAACGAGGGACAAGGGGGAAGACCAGGGATCTTCGCCAGAGCACCAGGAAACACGACCCCCGAGAGCAATCACCGGCCGAGGGGGTCGAACACTGGACACGGAGAGGTAGGAGGAGATGAAGGAATTGATAGAAGACCACAAAACCGCTGAGGCGATGGCAGGTAAGGATCGACGTGGCAGGAACCGGAAGGAGGCAGCAAAGGATCTGACACCGTGCGCAGAACCCCTACAAACAGGGTGACGGGCACGAACGGTCCGACAAACGTGGCGGCCCATCTGCACCTGCGAGAGCCTCCCACCTGTCCGAGGAGACACCCACACAGCAGTACCCGAAGGCGGCGCCACAGACGCAACAGAGGAGTGCAAGGCTGACACCGGGCACAACACATGGCGAGGATGCCCACGCCGTAAAGCCTGGATGGTGAAAGGCTGGAAAACGGGGGCCTCCCTCCCATGCGTGGTAACAAAAGGAGGGGAGGAGGCGAACGAGACGCCATGCAAGGACGGGGAGAAGAGAATCGCACGCAGTCCCGGGGCCGTGACAATGCCGCTAGTGCAGACACCCGATCCCCAGTGGCCAGAGCGACAAGGAAGAGTGGACGCCCGACCAACGGAACCGGCGTAGCGGCCCTTGTATACGTGGGTGAAGCCAGAAGGACCAGAGCCCGCCCCAGATCCCACTGTGGAGGGACCTGGCGCGGAGGCGGTCGATCCCGGAAGGCAGCCGGCAGGAAGGAATCCAGCTCCTGCGGCGGAACGACCAGCCCAGCGACGGACCCAAAGACCCCCCGGACGGCAGACAAGTGGGTACGTATAGCGTCGACTTGAAAGTGACGTGTACGGAAGAGGTGAAACAAGGAGCGTAGGACGAGGGAAGGAGAGCCAACTGGCAGGCGAGTGTCCTGTAGCCACCTAGTAAAAGACCTCCAGCGGGACCCGTAAGTCCCACAAGGAGAAGACGGCCAGGAACGCTGCAGGAAGTCAGTCAGGGCCCGGCCGGGGACCGGGAGCCACCGTGCCTCATGAACAAGCACGATGCCAAGGCCAACGAGGTCCGCAGGTCCCCAACCTAGCTCAAGTGGAAGCCGGAGACAGGTAGAGGGACCGGACTCGGGCACCACCGCGGCAACCGGGCGTACCCAGCCCGTGCCGGCCACAGAGGCGCGAGGAGCCAGACGCAGCCGCGGTACAGCCGCAGCCTCGCGAGGACTGGGCACATCAACAGCGCGTCTGGTGGCGGAAAGATGTATATCGACCGCCACCTGTACCAGGCTACCATGAAAGCGTCCGGAGCGCGAGGCCGGAGGGAGAGGTCCAGAGGCAAATGGCGCGGCACCCCTGATGCGAACAAGGCGACCTCCGGAACACCTCAGGAAGCCGCGAGGTCGGCGAACACAGTCCGGTGCATCGCCCATTCTACAAGAACGCCCTGCCCTCTCTACAGGGTGGCCACCCACAGGGTGGCAGGCCCGGGCAGGGAGGAGGCATGCAAGGAGAAGGGGTGTCGGTCCGCGAGGAAGAACAACTCCACCGAGACCCCCAATAGAGTCAACGACCTGGAGGACCCCCGCATTAGGAAACAGTGGACAGCTATCTGAGAGTCCATCCCGAAGGCCACCGACTGTCCCCGAAGGGCCAGCGCGTGGTCCCTCAGGAGGAACAAAGGAACCAACAGGTCGAGGGCATAGACGGGTAAGGGGCGTGAGTCCCACCCATCCGCCGGGAAGTCGACGGCCCAGGTTTGATGGGTAACCTCACCCGACCTCGCTCGACGCATCGGTGTCTACCCCGATCGTCGGCGGGGGGGCGGGCCAGGGCACAGCCGCAGAGAGAGTGCCCCGAGCAACCCAGCGTCCAAAGTGTCTGCGAATGGTACGCGGGAGCGGCAGGAGCCGATCCATAGGGTCAACTGAAACACCTCGGTGCCCATGAGGAGCAGGCAGTGTAGCCTGAGGCCCCCTAAGGGCATGGGCAGAGCGGCCCAATGCAGCGAACCCACTAACGAGTCCCGAGCCACCCCGGGAGGGAGACCGAGTGCAACACGGCGAAGACCCTCCGCCGAAGGTGCACCGCGTCCGGCAGACCCTGGGTCACCGGAGCGCCGGACAAAACCCATGCGAGACCAACCCATGGCACGACACGCGACGGGGTCAAGCGTGACTTGGGAACATCGATGGGGAACCCTAACTGTGCGACGTGGCGAACGACTGTGAGGGCGTCGCGTACGCACAGTCCGAGGGCTTCGGAAAACTATCAACCAATCGGCCAAGGAAAACAGGAGCTGGAGCCCGCTCCTGAGGAGAGGACCCAGAGCCTGTCCCACCAGTGCGGAGAAGATCCGCGGCGTGATGTGGAGACCGAAGGGAAGGCCGGCGAACAGGAACACACGATCGGAAGTCCGAACGGCCAAGAATCGCTGGAATCGAGGATGGAGAGGAACGAGCCAAGACGCATCCTGGAGGGCCAGCGACACTACCCACGACAGAGGGCGCAGGGCCAGGCGTACCTGGGGTACCGGCAGCATCCGAAACCGTGTGTGCACGAAGCGCCCGGTGAGGGCCGACAGAGCCACCACCGGGCGCATCGCGTCGCAGTTCGACTTCTGTACCAGAAATACACGGGAGAGGAAAATCGGGTGACCGGCGGTCAACTCCCTCAACGATACCCAGCTCGTGCATGGATGTGAACACGTGGGCCACCTCTGAAGAGATGGGCCGGCGTCGGTGACAAGAGCGGAAAGGGGGTCTGGACGTCCACCTCCAGGTTTAGACCCCTCCGTGCAATCCGCCGCCCCCAACGTCCCTCGCGGCCACCGAGGGGCGCTCCCGAGAGGAGGGGAGCGACCCGGGCGGCCAGGCGAGAAGGAGAACAAGGATACCGACCCAGAGAACCTACACATTGTTTTGACATGGAGGTACCCCCGGTACGGTCCGTGCGGGCATGAGCGCCATGTTTACCTCCTCTACCCCCCCCACCAACTTCGTCGAAAAGGGCGGGCCACCCCAACCCCTGGCCGTCGTGGGGCTGACCCCGGCGAAGGGCGGCCGGAAGTGGAAGGCCGGCCAGCCCCGACACAGCGGGGATGAAAAGGGGGCAAGAACAGAAGGGCGAGGCGGAACTGACGCACCGGCCCGTAACGTCCCAGTCCTGCGCCCGTGCATGGCAGCAGCACCCCGAAGAGGACCGGCAGAAGGACGGGACTGAGAAGACCCCGCTCGCGACACAGCGCGTCGTAGCGTGTCATAAGCAGGGTCCGCCGATAGAGAAGCGTAGCGGCCCCAAGCATCCCGTGCAAAAAAGCCTCGACGGAGAGAGCGTAGAGTCCAACAAACCCTGACGAATATCCAAGGGGGCTGTCCGGCAGAACGAGGACCGTACCGTCCGGCGTTGCCGAGGTGCCACGCACAAAACCGCCTTCAGCTCGGGAACCAAAGACACCGCGAGCCGAAGGGGGATCCGCCGAACGCGGCCCAAACCCTCGCGAAGATCGCCTGGTGCAGACGCCGCGATAAGCCGCAGGTGGTGAACAGAAGTCTGGAGGGAACCAAAAGACAAGAGAAGAAGTTCGGCACCCACCGCCGCAAGGGAAAAACCCTGTCGACAGAGGACTGAACTGGGTGAGAGAAGAACGGGGTAGCAATAGAACGAAGTTAAAGAACGGGCGCGCTGAACCAGGACCAGAACGCGCCGTCCAACCCGCCGACAGACACAAGAGGAGGCAAAAGCACTGATGACTCCGGGGGAGGGACTGAAGGAGAGCCGGCGACGGAACGGCCGGCGAAGTCGAAGGCCTCATCAAACCAGGCCCCCAATGGGAGAGGGTGATCGAGCAAGATGGCTAAGCCAGGCGTACCGTCGTCGCACAAACCCGTCCCATAGGAGGACAGTCCCATCAACACAGCCAGGGACTGAACATCCTGAAGGATGTCCCGGCGGCTGAAGTCTGACCAGAGCGTAGGCCTGCAGAAGGGAGGGGGACCGTAGCAGGGGTAGGTAGGGTGAGGCGCTGAGGGTGTGTCACCGCCAAGAAGCGCGATAAGAGGGAGTCTTGCATCGACTCCAAGCGCCCGTTGATGCGTGACACAAGCCACCCCTGCATAGCCGACAATCGATCCGAGAGAGGCGAACCCCCCCCCCCCAGAATGGTCGGCCCGCAGGGGTGAGCTCGAGCGGGAGCGAGATCCATGACACGAACCAGCAGAGTCGCGGCCCAAGGAAGGCAAGCGACCACGGTTGTGTCGTCGCTGAGGGACTCGTCCCTGAACACGAACGCCCGAGGGGAAAACAGCACCATCCCCCTCTGCCAGCGACACGGCAGCCCCTGAGAAAGGGGACGCCGAAACCTCTCTATACCCCACCGAGCCAAGAGGAGGGGTACCCCCATGGCGAGACGGTAAGGGAAGGTCAGGGAGAGAAGAAGGAGGAGGAGCAGGACGACGGGAGTGGGAAGGCTGGCCGGGTGAAAAGACAGCATCTGGTGTTCCCAGGCGGTCACCCATCCAAGTACGACCCAGACCCTACGTTGCTGAACATCGCTGACCGGACGAGAAGCGGTGCATTCAACGTGGTATGGCCGTTGGCTGAAAAGAGGTCAGAAGTAGCCGCGGGGGGAAACAGAGCAAGGATCCCCGGGGCAGAGATAACAGGGCGGCCCGACACCGAGGCGGAGGAGGGAGGGACCGCCACCGTGGGACGAGACCGTGAAGGAAGAAGAGGCACCGAAGCAGGTGAAGTAGGAGGAGAAGCAACTACATCCTGGCGGACCCTCCTGGACAGTGTAGGAGGAGGGAGCAGAGGGCCAGCTACAGCCTGAACCTCCGCGCGCTTAGAGGACAAAGGAAGAGGACGTCGTACGAGCAGGGGAAGCGGGCGGAAGGTAGTAGAGCCCCGACCCGGAGAGGCCAGGGGAGGGCGCACAGGGGCAGAGCCGCTAACCCCGGCCTCAGGGCGAGAACCATGATGAGGGCGATGGGCGCCGTCAAGGCGATCAGGAGGACAACAAGGGGCAGGAGAGGACGGGCGACGAGGCGAGCGAGAGCGAGGACGGGCGACGAGGCGAGCGAGAGCGTGGACGGAGCAGGGGATCCCCCCGACGATGTGACGACCGGCTGCGGGACCCAGGGGAGAGGGCCCGAGCAGGGAGAGGGCCAGGCCAGCCTTCAGTCGGGTCAGGGATACCCAGGGCGACGCGGAGCCGGGCGGCAACAAAGGCCAGGGAACGGTGGCCCACAGTCCAAAAGTGGCGGGAGACTATCGCCCACACCGACTGAAGGGAAGCAGAGGCCACTGCCGCTGCCGAGGAACCAGGGCTATGGTGCATCACATCCACCAGGGCCAGACACGGGCCACACAGAGCAGGGAGGTAGGCCGTAGAAGACACACAGTGCGAGTGGCGCAAGCAGGACTTGTGGCTCACCAAGCATGGGGAGCTACAACCATGGCGAAAGCAAGGCAGCCTACCTGCACCGGAAGAACACACACCATAATCAGCATGTCGAAGGAGTAAGTGGAGAGAATGTCCAAGAAGAACCAGGGAAGGAGCATGGGGAAACAGGAACACACATGCAAACAGGTATCCGTACTCACCCTAAACCGGGAGCACAGAGGTAGGTGAGTAGGGCGGGTGAGGTGGAAGAGCATTAGCAGAACCTGCATAGATGGAGAAAGTGTTAACCACCACTCAACATCTTACATGCAGGGCCTATAACACCAGTAAAGTGCACACACCAAATAGTATCAGGCAACAAGATGACATAAAAAAGGTCAATAGTGAAAGCCAACTATTACCGCAAATTTGCGGGCCAATGGAGGCATAACCGTACCGACACCACCCTCCCGCAATTTTGCGGGACCCCCCCAGCGATCTCCGCAAATTTGCGGGGAGCTGAAACGTCCCAGAGGACCGAATCGAGCTCCCGCAAATTTGCGGGACCGGCCGAGATGGTCCGGCGCCGAAAAAAGCGAGAGGAGCGTCTAGGGAATACCAAAAAAGGGCCACAAAAATGCGTCATCTTCTTATGAACTCCAAGCGATGATGGCCATCAAGCTGAGCAGTGTCTTCCTTGAATTTATTCTAACTCAACCGGTAAAGGGAGAGGCAAGGAAGACACACCAGGGGAGAGGAGGCACATCCCCTAGGAACCACCCAACCCACAGAGATAGAGCAAAGCCCATGAGGAGAAGTGGCAGGGAGGGTGGTTTCACACAAACAGGGGCCCCCGTGGGGTACCCCTGGATTGGGCAAAAAGACTATGAAAGGATGGAGGTGAAACAGGAAGAGAAAACAAAAACCAGTAAATGAAACTGGTGAGAAAAAGGGTGGCCTAGCCGTGAGCAGAGAATGTGTCAGGGGCGAAAAACCCTGTGGTGTGAAGGAGGGGCCCCCGTGGGGTACCCCTGGATATCACGAACCACCTGTCGCCCAGGCCCTTGAAACACAGTGAAGGCTCGAAAGGGGGGACTCGGGAATAACGCTAATAATGCGGCCGACACAAACTCTACAAACAGCACCGCCACCAACGAAATCTTAGAATGTTTACCAACGGTACACCTTAGGCTATGAAAAAATGAAAACTCATAGGGGCATAGCAATTCCTGAATGAGAAAACGAGCTAGGCTAAAAAAAGCTAAAAGCTAAACTATGCCCAGACTAACAGGAAAAAAGAATATGAAAAGAGAAAGAATGAAAAACATATACGAGGAACGCCAGGCGCCCCCGTACCTTCGGTAGGCTATTTCCACACGCGTCTCCATTATACACACTTAGGAGCCCATTTACGTGTGCCCTAGATCACGTAACATCTGTCTAACAAAAAAGAAGGCCAGATAAGCCGAAACGAACCTAAACAGGGTGAATTAAAGGAGCACAACAAAAGCGACTTCATTCAATGGAGCGCGTGAAAAAATGATGACAAAAGAGGGTCGCTCATGCGCACGTTCGACAGGGATCTGCACATGACGGAACACGGGATGGGCCTTAAGCAGTAACGAAGGTAAACCCCTTTTTCTTATCGTCTATGCTTTTTTCACCTTCGGTGGTAGTTTTGGTTAATGTACAACGTCTCCTAGAGCAAGATAAGGAGTAGACTCTAGACGTTTTCTTTTTAACCGCGGTTGGAATGACGACATAGCAGTCAAAATAGACAAGTCGTCATTGCAATTAGGTTAATAGCCTTGACGTTGGATTTGCCAAGACTACTAACAAATACAGCAAACCAACTTATGGTCTTCTAATCACACCTTTCTGATGCGGTACCTGTCCGTGAACTTAACTAAGCCACATTTACAATGTATTGCTCTAAGGCAGAAGGTATAAGTTTAAGCATTGTTGTATGTTGGAAGAAAAGGAGGGGGGGGGGGGGTCAGCAGCTGAGACCTCTCCCCTACCTTGCATGTGTGTGTTTAAGTTAAGTATTTTTGTGATAGGGTAATCATTATCCGAATTTTCTTATTAGTCTATAGAAGGATGCAATTTATTTTTAGTATATTTATTTTGTAATACTATGTACAAACATTTATTTTAGTATTCTATATTTTGTGATATAAGTATACTTGAATATTTGTATATACATAATCTAGATGCATAGTTTATGTGGACGCTAGACCGCTACATCTTTATGTCTAGGGTTCATAACGGGTGTAACTTAACAACGCCATCTGTAACACTTTATGTCTAGGGTTCATAACGGGTGTAACTTAACAACGCCATCTGTAACACTTTATGTCTAGGGTTCATAACGGGTGTAACTTAACAACACCATCTGTAACACTTTATGTCTAGGGTTCATAACGGGTGTAACTTAACAACACCATCTGTAACACTTTATGTCTAGGGTTCATAACGGGTGTAACTTAACAACGCCATCTGTAACACTTTATGTCTAGGGTTCATAACGGGTGTAACTTAACAACGCCATCTGTAACACTTTATGTCTAGGGTTCATAACGGGTGTAACTTAACAACACCATCTGTAACACTTTTTATATGTTTTATATTAAACTTTGATCTTTATAGCGTTTCACTCGATCTTACGTAGTTTGTTAGTGGTTTGTTGATATTCCTGATAAATGTCCCCCTCCAGTCTGGAGAATTCAGGCAGTTCGTCAATGATGGAGGGGCCACTAATAAATTATAGGTTTGAGTCCCGAAGGGAAGAATGAAAACCTAATATTTAGTAGTGGCGCCGGAATCATTGACGATTCCGGCCCTGCCATCCATCCCCTTCCCATTCATCCGATGTACTGTACTTACTTGAGTCTTGATATATCATTTGAGGGCTACTTGCGGGGCTTGACGCTAGGGGACGCCGCTATAAAACATCAGGCTGTCGGGAAGCGCAGTACTGGTAGATAAAGTTTATTCTTTTATTTTGTTTAATATTGACCATATTTTTATCGGTTTATTCAGTAGTGGCATCCGTATCATACATGACGAGTCTGTGAGTGTTTTGAGCGTTCGCTCACGGAGATATGGTTAATCTCCATTGTTTGGGCTCCTAGGCGGGACAATTGAAATGGCGAGTCATGAGTTCAAAGAGAGGCCATAACTTTGTTAACCCTTCCTCCCCGGGTGTCATTTTAATATGACACCACGAAATAAGGGCAGGTGCCCGGGTGTCCTTTCAGGAGATAGTAAGCTTTCAAGCCTATTCAGCTTGGTCTGAACGCCGTGCGTCCGACGCATGTAAACAAAGCCGATCGTTGCATCACCACACCTCCGAAAACAAGAAGGAGAAGACTCGTTTGTTATTGTATGTCTATGTCGTTGTTTCAGTAGTGAAAAGATCGTCGTATTGCTAACATCGCCTGAAAATGCTCTCCACTAAAATCGTCATCACAACTGAACCAGTTGACTTAGAGAGCTCTACTCAATGCCAGTCTACAGATTGGAAACCGCACTACATTTATAGATGCGTGGAAAATTTCTAGCAGTTAAAATTAACCAAAATACGGTAGCCTAGGCCTAGACGTTTTTCGGCCAGATCGCCCGGGTAGCCCACCCTGTCCTTTGGAGATACAGCCCGGGCCAGGAGGGTTAAAGCAGTTCGTCAATGATTCCGGGGCCACTACCGGGGCCACTATTAAATATTAGGTTTTCATTCTTCCCTTCGGGAATCAAACCTATAATGCATGTATAATGGGGTGAAGCATCTTATCGGCAAACTAATGGCATGAAATGTCTTAAAATCTCCGAGAAAATGGAGCGAAACAGGGTAGGATTAAAAAAATATAAGACTCCACTGGGAACAAATAGGGTTTAAGATGGATCTCCAGGGTATGAGACTTGACAAGAATATTACAGGAACCGTGTAAAGCTGGTGTCACAGGAGCACTTTAGTGGCTGATTTATCACAGCTTCAGTATCCAAGTCAAAACAGCTAAAATTGAATCTATTATCTGACAATTTTTACTTTTATTATGACTGTATTTTGTATCTTAAGAGGTCCTGGTGTACAGAACACTTTAACCCTCTCACGTTCTTGACGCAATTTTGAGCCTATTAGGGATACTTTAAAGCCTTTGATACCATCAGGGGTATTTAGAAACCTTTAGTTTGGTTACTTCAACCTCTGCAGTTGTCTTTGAGTTAGCTGTGGGCAGAAAACTAATTTTGGAGAGGTAATTATAAGTGAGAGAACTTTATTTAGTATTGCTAATCTGGCAACCTTTGTGTCATATGGTCGTGAGAGGGTTAATATAATAATAAACAGCAAAATCAATCAAAATGATATGAGAACTTGCAGTGGATTTAAGGGTCGGATACATATAGCCGATAAACTTGCTGGTGTGATGCCGGCTTAACCTGGAGATAGGCCATCGTGTGACACAAGGTATATATAGCCCAGGGTGTCAAACAGGGCCAATGTTGTTTTAACCCTATTAGGTGCAGGGTGGGCCAATTTCGATCCTCCCTGTTTTACTCCATTAGTTTGCAGATTTTAAGATGTTTCACCTCATTAGTTTGGCGATAATAAGATGCTTCAACCCAATAAGGTGCCAATTTTACGAGCCTGCAATTTGGGAGAAACCGGCCTTTGGCCGGGACAATTTTCTACCGAAAAATTTACATATTTAGCTTGAATGGGGTCTGGGGGACGTTTTTTAGTTTGAAGGGGGTCTGGAGAGGCGGTTTTCCAAGTCTAGCGGGTAAACTAAAAACACATTGTTCGAAAATGGCTAAACAAAATAAAAACCTCAATAATAATTAAACAAAATATCATAATAACCCCCAAGACGTTGCACCAGATAGTGTTAACCCTCTGAGGATCGATGATGCACTTCTTTTCTGTTTTCTGGCTATTATTAGACAATGGTTTCAGATTAGGAAGGGTATATGGAAGTCCGAGGGTTAATTGAGATAGTCTTTAACCTTTTAATTCCCACAGATCCTTCCTAAGCTCTATAAAATCGTCTAAGGATAGCCAATATAAACTGCTAAAATGCGTCAGATCGTCAAGGGGTTAGGATTGGAATGAACATCAGAAACGGTACAGGAAAATTGACAATGTTTTTGGGCAGTTTATCACTTCCAAGGACACAATATATAATAATAACTGTGAAATATTAACCCTCGGGAAATACGATGATCCATTTCTTTTCTGCTTTCTGGCTATTATTAGACAAATTTATTCAGATTAGGAAGGGTATATACGGTACTGTAGGAGTCAAAGGGTTAATTGAGATAGTCCATGCCCTTCTAATTCCGAAATATCCTTCATAAATTGTATAAACTCACCCAATGATAGCTTGTCAAGATGCATCATAATCTCCATAGGGTTAATTTATCTCTGTTCACTAACCCCTTCATTACCGAGCCGTCTTTTCCATTGTATTCTGGCCACCATTAGACGAGTTTATTCAGCTTAGGAAGGACGTGTAGCAATCGAGAGGCTACAGATTCTCAATTAACACTACCACAGATAATAATAATAATAATAATAGTTCTTAAAGCTCAAGGATAGCTCAATAAGGCCGATTAGGCGTATTTCCATTGGGGTCCTGTACTACTACCCCATCCCTTTGCTCATGAGGGATGGTAACGACTCAGTGCTTGTGAAAAATCTGTAATGCGCCGAGCGTGGGCGCGAACCCGGGCCTTCTGGGTGGAAGTCCGAGACGCTAGTCACTACACCAAGCGAGCCGCTAATCCTTCCTAAACTGCACAGAATCGTCTAAATATACTGTAGCTAGAATAAAATGATAAAGACGTCACCGGTACAGAAGGGGATGAGTAATGATGACTAAATGGAGAAGGTTTCTGGTTTGACACCCTGGTATAGCCTACTTGTTTATTATTATGTTCCTTCCAACAACCAACTATACTCCTAAAATCGATTAATGAAATTTACAAACACATGTGGCAGTCCGTGGATTCGAACCCAGGATGCTCACACCGAATATCAACACCTTATGCATCGCACCACGAAGACAGAATAACATGGAAGATAACATGGAATTGCCCTTTCAACTAATACCTATAATGAATTAAATAAATGTCGACCCACCAATCTATTGCCAGATACCTTGATCCCCTAGGGGATGGCCACAAATGAATACCCTCCATGCTCCTCTGTATTCCATCCACCAGTGCCCTACATCCCGCCCAACACCACTTTCATTCTTGAATTTTACAACTCCATCCTTAGCTCTCATTCTAGGTCTCCCTCTTCATCTCTGCCCTTTCCCTTCATTCTCATACCCTTTCAGTCACTCTTTAGGCAGTGTCACACGCGCTCTTTTTCCGTCAATTTTTACGGGCAATTGTAGTCTGGCAGCTTCCAAATTCAACTTATATCAGAAATCAGCCACCTAGCATCATATAAATTCAGTCTAGTTTCCGATTCCAATGTGAAAAAGCCTCAAAACATTACGAGAAAAAACTTGCTCATCGAAAATTGCCAGAAAAATCGCTCGTGTGACACCGGCTTTTCACACAAGAGATCCTGTAGTAAAAGAGAAAGGGCATCTTTTCTTTAAACGCCATTTTGGTGTCTATCTATCTATCTATTGCCTGACGCCGTGATCCCCGAAGGGGTGGCCACGAACGAACCGCCCCCATGCACCTCTGTCCCCAGTCAGTCGACGCCCCTCCCCCCAACCAGCACCGCCTTCGTTCATGTAGTTCCTCACTCCATCCTTCCACCTCATATTCGGTCTACCTCTCCCCCTCTGTCCCTCCACCTCGCTCTCGTACACCCTCTTAGTCATTCTCTCGCTTTCCATACGTTCCATATGGCCGAACCATCTCAAGTTGTTCCTTTTCACACTTTCCAGCACATCTACCTCCACACCACACCTCCTTCTTACTTCCTCATTAGTCTGTCTATCCCTCCATGTAACTCCGCACGCACTCCTTAAGTAATTCATTTCCACTGCTCTCACTCTTGGTCTGAGTCTCTCAACCAACGTCCATGCTTCGCTTCCGTAAGTCAGTGTCGGGATTACCACACTGTCATGCAAGGACTTCTTCACTTCCATACTGACCACCCTATTTCTTGTTACTGCTTTTAGCGTTCCTACAACCCTCTTCCCCTGTTGTACCCTCTCCCGCACCTCTTCATCCATAGTCCCATCTTTACTCAACACACTGCCCAGATACTTAAAAGAGTTGACGATCTCCATAGCCTGACCGTTCAGCTTCACCTCACACTCTGTGACTTCACCCCTTTCGAAGACCATAACCTTGCTCTTCCCCGTATTTACCTTCAAATTCCGTTTTTCGCACACTGTTCCAAACTCATTTACCAGACCCTGCAACTCCCATTCATTATCACTCATCAGAACTGTATCATCCGCAAACAGCAGTATAGGTAGCTTCCACTCAATTCCCTCCCTTTTCAGCGATACACCAACATCCACTGCTCTTGATAGTATTTCTTTCATAACTCCATCCATATATACAGTAAACAACCACGGGGACATCACACACCCCTGTTTCAAACCAACATTCAGGTCAAAGAACTCGCTCTGCTCACTCTCCACACGTACTGCCGCCTTTGCACCCTCATACATGCTCTTCACTGCTTTCAGCAACTTGCCCTCTACTCCGTATATTCTAAGTACTTTCCACAAACCTTCTCTATCCACTCTGTCATTTTGGTGTCTCAACTTTTTAAAAACTAGGGTTTATTTTAATGTAGGTCCTGTAGATTGAATATCTAAAGACCAACGTATACATATCCTGTACCAGTATTCCATAATGTTAATTGTAGCTATGTAGATATTGGCGTGTAGAGAGGAAAATATCACCAGTGGCAGGTTGGTCGATCTTTGTTACTATAGGATCTCTAATTCATACGCTATGCTCTCTCCACATGATCGAATCCCTTTGAGATGTTCCTCTTCACTTCTCCAAAACATCCACCTCCTGTACATTCTGGGAGTAAAGCAATAGTCATTCACAAACACAAGTGGTGCTCTTTTCTTTGTCTTAAAACAAACTAGAACCAATGGATAGTAGATGAAACAGTAATTCAGGTTCATATGGCTGCTCAGACTGCACCATATTAACCTGATTCACTGCTTCACTGACATATTATCTATTAACTCCCCCAGACATATTATGTTCCAGTAAGTCCGAGGAGGCGGAAGCCCCAGGATCATTGCCACTGCCTCGCACTACACTCAAAACAACACTGCGGCCATTAGAATTATCGCAGGAGGCTGAGGTTGCCACCAACGGTTTTATCGTATGGTAACTTATCGGACGTACTGAGCTCATATGATGCAAAATTGCGTCATAAACTTATTGGAGAGGTATAGAGATAAGTCCATATGACGCGATCACGTCATATGAGTTTTTGGTGGACTTATTCATATGACGCGATCGCGTCATATATGTCGCAAGGAGTTAACACTATCTGGTCCGACTTCTTGTGGGTTACTATGATATTAAGTCAATTAATTATTAATGAGGATATTGCTTGGTTTTGTCATTTTCGATCAATGTATTTTAGCTTGTCCCGTAGGATAAAATGCCTTCTCAGACACAAAAAAATATAAACACCTGAATGGGGTGAAGCGTTTTATTATCAAACTAATAGGGTGAAACCTCTTAAAAATTCCAAACTAATGGAGCAAAACAGGGGAGGCCCAAAAATAACCTTTAGTCCCTGGCTGTACCTCAACTAAAATTAATACCAACCAAATATTCTCAAACCAGTAGTGAGAAACTTTATGTAACTTTATGTAGTGTTGATATATGTCTGGTGAGGTTCCTATTATGTAGTGTTGATATATGTCTGGTGAGGTTCCTATTACATGTAAAATATTCACCACAATCATCACTTGAACTTTTTCTCTCTTGAATGAACTAACAAATGTGATGATAGGTGACCTTTCCGTGAGAAACATTTATGACATTGATCACATTTGAAACTTTTCTCTCCTGAATGAACTAACAAATGTGTGGAAAGGTAACTCTTTCGTGAAAAACATTTACCACAATGATCACACTTGAATGTTTTCTCTCCCGAGTGAATTAATAAATGTGTGGTGAGATGACTTCTCTGTGAGAAACATTTGCCACAATGATCACATTTGAAATTTTTAACTCCCAAATGAATTAATAAATGAGAGTTAAAGCTTGGTTTCTGAGCAAACTGTTTCCCACACTCCTCACACTCAAACATCTTGGTGTCATTATGAATTAAAGCATGTTGAACTAACTCATACTTTGTCCTAAATTGCTTACCACAATTATCACATTCAAAGTTTTTCTCTCCTGAATGAATTAATAAATGTCTAGTGAGGTGACTCTTCCTGCTAAACATCTTACCACACACTTCACAATCAAAATCTTTCTGGCCAGTATGAATTAAAAAATGTTCGGTGAGGTTACCCTTCTGACTAAATACTTTACCACAGACCTGGCACTTATGTTTCTTGACCTTTTGCTTCCGGGTGTTTGGGTATTGGATTCTTTTTACACTACAGCCATCAGAACTCTCACTTGGATTCTTTACCAACACTTCATCTTCCCAATTTATACAAGACTGTTTGTTGAACTTTATTTTTTCACTTTCTAACACTTCCCCTTCACATACAGTAGCTGGCTCTTTGTCTTCATGGTCCAACACTGCATTCTTACACTTAATACTCTCCTTAGTTTCTTCATGGTCCAACACTTTAATCTTACACTTAATACTCTCCTTAGTTTCTTCATGGTCCAACACTTCCTCCTTAATCCAAATTATGTCCCCAGTTCCTTGCTGTTCCAATAATTTGTCTTCACTCTCCAACTTCACAGCTGATCCTTCCTCCAACATCTCCATAATAATGCTTCTGGCTCTATTACCATGTAGCCAATTAATGTTTAGATACAGTACTGGGGCCGGATACTTAAAATATTGAGGGCACCTTATATCATTCTAACAGTCATATCCAAAATGCCATCATTGTAATTCTAGTGATATTACTACTCAAAAACAAGGCATAACTGTGCATTATAACATACCTGTATGATAATCTAATCTTCCTGGGTATGAGCAAGTTCTGACGTTTTGGACAATAAATTAACTATGAACTCATTAGTTTGTTATGCCTCTGAATCAGCTTAACTTATGGCATCTTTGAGTATCCGGGCCCTGACTTATACAGAATGGTTGTATGGTCGTCTACTAGAAGCCTTGTTTCACCGTATGATCCCTTACTGAGAAAAGTCCATAAGAGGTGAATGCAATAACAAATAATCACATTGGTATGATCAATCAGCTTAGTAGTTCTTAACATCCACACACTTTGTGCTTCTTCCTGATGACTGTCATCAATTGTGAACCTGAAACAAGAGCTTTCATTAGATTGCAAGTCACGATCATTGTATACAACTTGTTAGCATTGACTGGGGTGATTCAGACCGTCTAGTCCATTCATTAAAAGTAATGTAGGCCAGAAATCGTAACCCCTAACCTCTGTAACTCAAAAAGGGCAAGAGGAAATGGGCTGTACATACCACACCTATTCCCTGGCAGACTCTTCCCAAATAGTAGAAATATTTACTCACTCTAGTCATATTTTAAGTTATAAAGGTTTGCGGTCAAATTTTTGGCTTAATTATAATGAATAGACTAGATTTGATCTGCCTCCGTTTGCTTTGTGTAAATATAGAAATATACCAGACTTTATAATCTGACTTTATTTAGTACAACACAATCCACATTTCCAGTGTACGTAAAGATGTATATTAAGTTTCTGAGGATTGATGAACTAGAGACTACTCTATAGAAACAGATTGTCAAACCTCCGCCATTTTGGTGCCCCTGGCGTCCTTTACCTCCCTTTACACACATACTGTATATTATATCCATTTCCAATTATAAACATTCGGCAAAACTGGTAAAGAATAATATACTTACCCGGCAAAGGCTAGACTATGGTATTTGAAACGTTCCGCCATGCGGAGCTATTTTGTTTCATTCCCAACGAAAATTATAATTTTACCATAAATATCATTATTACTTATTCATATGCATATATTTTACGTTTAATATGAAGATATTAACCTTTAACCCGGGAGCTGCGGGGAGACTCTTAAGAGTTCCCCCGGCGCACTGCGGGAAGACTCTTAAGAGTCAGAGAAAATAAAAATCAACTTTTGACATCGAAAAAAAAAAAAATTTTTTATATTTTTTTTTTTTTTTTTTTATTTTTTTTGGCCCCTGGGCCATGCAAAATCTCAGTCCTCTACCTCCCCTCCTTCCCCACTTTCCTCCTCTCCTTCAGTTATCACCTATTTTCCCTGTTATTCCCTTATTCTGAGGTATATTTTCGTGCTAACATTAGAAATCCGATTGGAGGGTGTGGTCATCACTGATAGCAAGCGAGTGCAAGAGAGAGAGAGAGAGTATCGATCGACTGCGTCTCAGTGGCCTTGGGGGAAATTGGCGGGAAAGCAGATTGCCTCACCCATACATTATACAACTCGCGGGCTATATCTCCGATTTTGACCATCCAAACGCTGTTTTCACTCGTTTTATTGTTGTTTCAGGTTAATACCTTTATAATCAACCCATAATAGGCGCATATGGATAAATATTAATGCTATTAATGGCACAATGAATATTTTAGTGACGGAAACACCTCAAATACGTCAGCACAGGGGGACGTTTCCAATTACCCCCATGCGCACTTCAGAGGTTAAGAGCAATAAAACAAGTGGGAATAGTCTTTGGGGGTGTGAAAAAGATATATTATTGCCGACTGGTCCATTCATGAGGGGAGAGCCGCGGCGGCGTATATCCTCTCCTCCCGAATTTTCAAGCGATACTGATGGTTCTAAGTAAAAGTCTCTCTGTTGCGAGGATCTCTAGATGCCTCGGCCATGCTATAGAGACCGCGGCAAGGAAATTTGCACTGAAAATTACCCGATAAAAGGGGGAATAAGAGGAAAAATAGGTGATAATTGAGGAGGGGGGAAAAGGGGGTGAAGGAGGGGAAGTGGGGATTGGGACACATATGTAGGAATGGTAGCAAGTACCGTAATGGAGGGGAATTATCTCACCTAATCACATATGGCTTTGTTTTGAGTGCCACTGGGGTGTTTTAAAAGTCTTTTTTTTATGCCTTGGATCTTATGAGGACCTTCACCTTTGCCCACCAAACCTCTTATAAGGATTTTCGTCTTTCTCGGGTTAAACTATATACCAATGATCAATAAGAAGATACCATCCCATTCTTTGATAATTATGGCACCAAAATGGCATCCAAAAAAGCCTGTTCTCTGATAATTATGGCACCAAAATGGCGTCCAAAAAAAAGCCGACCGCTCTCTCTTACTGCAGGGTCTCTATGATGGACAAGACAAACTAACATATTGGAAATTCACACAAAAACAACGTCGGTGAACTTTATTATCAAAAGATGCAATTTTGGCAAACATTGATAGGCACAAAAACAAACATTGCTATTATAAAAAATAAAACAAAAATAATGCAGCATTATACAAATTGCATTCTGCTGTTGTTTGTGGAACTATCAAAACAATCTTTAGCTTCTCTAGTTTTGGCTTAACCTTATTTAGTCTGAGGGAAGTCTTATTAGATCTCCCCTGTTTCGCTCTAGTATTAGTTTGGATATGTTATGACGTTTCAGCCTATTAGCGGCTTCACCCAATTCTGGTTTCGATTTTGTTCTGGTCGAGCGATAGCGACCATTAAATATTCAAAAAATCCGCCTTCAGCTGGGAAATTTTTCTATCAAAAAATGTACAAATATAGCTTGAAGGGGGTTTGTGTGGGCATTTTTATGTTCAAAGGAAATATGGGCAGGCATTTTTGTTAGCCTAGTGGATAAAATATAATACATTGCTCGAAAATGGATGGATCAATCGAAATACTCGCCATTAATTCACAAATGTATATTATGGGTATGGAGAAATTGGAGTATAAAGAGAGGAAAGTATCACCAGTGGCACAAAAATGGCGGAGGTTGACCGATCAAAATGGTGTCATACCTACCTTATTTTAACTCTCTTATATTTTATCATATTCTACTTCTCTAAGCTCAATCAAGCTGCTCATCTAACTTGGCCATCTAAAAATCCATATTTTATACCCTTGTCCACTGTAACAAGGACAGAGGTGGGCACTTCCGCAAACCGCTAATTCCGCTGTAGCGCAGGTCCAATTTTTATTAGCGGATTTTTATTAGCGACAAATTCGGCGAATACCAGCGGGTTTGAATAGCGGAAGTACTTCCGAAAACGCATCCTCAGCGGAGCTCAACTTCTCAACCTCCCCATGCGGGTTACTATTTATAGTCATCCTCAGCGGAGCTCAACTCTCAACCTCCCCATGCGGGTTCCTATTTATAGTCATCAAGCTCCAACAGGATTCCCGCGGTATGTCATGCGGCCGTGGCTAGGTGAAAGTTGCCGCAAGTGGAGGGGGACTCTGGGCTGCCTTCCCGCAAAGAGAGTATTCACACAGTAGACAAACACACCTCCTAGCCCTCCCTCCTGCCTCAAATTCATGAAAATCCACAGAGACCAGACTCCTTCCAGCCCCAAACCCAGCTTCACTACCACTTGGTTTCCCAAGCAAATTAGTTGCAAGATAAATGTTCACATAGTTATTAAGCTATCAAATTTAACACATTCTCACAATAATTCAAGAGATAGATAAAATAAAAAGTTCAGATGAAATCTGTAATTCTGAACAAATAAAACTTCAATTCAAATTTAATAATACATGAATTTAATAATTAATGAAAATATCAATATAATCATTCCAATAAGGGCCCTGTCCTTGATAATTACCTAAATATACCTTTAAGTCCCACATTATCACTATTAGTAATGTAATATTAATTAATACCAGTCCACATGGTAGAACAAAGGTAAAATATTACCGTTTAAACCACTATTAATTTGATTAACCAAGTGTTATAGTGGGATCAAGAACGATTGGGAGGTTTGACACTCTCCCAATACCAAAGAAGGAAAACCTTCTATTTGGTAGGTAGCCTCGGAGTATCCAACGTAGAGCTATATCGTATAATTCCGTTCCGCTCTGGAGCGGACAATTATCGTAATCACTAGCGCGATTAAATCGATAACATCTAGAGTAGCACCTTACTCTCTCTACTAGGTACGTTGTACACACTCTTGAGGCTACTATTTTAACCCTTCCTACCCGGGCTGTCCTACCCAATGACGGTCGCCCCTACCCGGGCGATATGGCCGAAAAATGTCTAGGCCTAGGCTACCGTATTTATGTTTATTTTCACTGCTAGAACTTTCCCACTCATCTATAATCGTAGTGCGGTTTTCAATCTGTATTTTGGCATTGAGTAGAGCTCTGTAAGTCAACTGGTTCAGTTGTGATGACGATTTCAGTGGAGCCAATATTGCAGAGATGTTGCCAATATGGGGGCTTTTTAGACACTAATTTCGTCATGACGTCAGAACAATAACATTGAGGAGTCTTCTCCTTCTTGTTTTCGGAGGTGCGGTGACGAACGCTTGGGTTTGTTGACATACGTCGTACGCACGGCGTTCGGACCAAGCTTAATTAGGCTATTAAGCTCACGCCTTAGATAAGGCATACCGGGTATTTGCCCTTCTTTCGTGCTGTCCTTACCTAAGGCAGACCGGGTAGGAAGGGTTAAAGGAAATGAAAATATTGATGAGAAAGAAAAGAGAAAATTGCAGAACATTGTCCATCCTATCTGGCTCCTTAAGCCGTTGTCACGGGTCCACCGCACAACCCGACCAGGTTCATTAGATCATCCAGGTATCAAGTTAATTAGACAAGATTGGATGGGCATGGGTACAGCGTGAGGGCGGGATACTATGACGTTGGATACTCCGAGGCTACCTACCAAATAGAAGGTTTTCCTTCTTTGGTATTGGGAGAGTGTCAAACCTCCCAATTTAGTAGTAGCCTCTACGTCTCCAACGTAGAGCTAGAGTAACAAATCGGAGGTGGACATCCAAGCGAAAAAACACAAACTTAGCCCTTAGGAAATATCAGGACCATGGAAAGACTGACTTAAACAAGCGAGTTTATATAAAGAGTGTACAGACAGGTGCATATCAAGAGAGGTCAAGTACAGTCAAGTCTTATTCCATGAGATAACTTAGCCTAAGACAAAGAACGATGCATTTCATAATGATGAATATAAATTCCAGGATGCCCCCCCCCCCCCTCCTTCCGGAAGAAAGCAGGACGACCCATACTGGAACGAGTAAATACCGGCATACGCCGAATATGAGTACCGTACAGGATGTGACGAGAAACTACATGAGCAGTGTCAGTGACGAGCACTAAAAGCCATATGAGAAAAGTTCAGGGCAGAACGGACGATGAACCCTACCACGTGTGGAAGCCGGTACAGGAAAGGCCGAAAAACGGGAGTGTCTCTAACGGTTGTAGCCACAAAACGAACAGACGGAGCACAAGTAACTGACCCAAGGACGGGAGAAAACGGAAGCAATGCCGGGTCTTAGACATGGCAGCCATCTCCGAGACGCCGTCACCCGCCGCCAAAGCCAGAAGGAACAGTGTCATGGCATGGAAGTGTTCAGGCGCGGGGTAAATAGTGTAAGAGGCAGACGAGAGCAGTGGGAGAGCCTCCGCCAGAGACCACTGAGGAGGAATCTGACGCGGGGTAGGCCCAAGTCCAAAGCAGGCCCGCATGAGGAAATCCAAACCCTGTGAGGAACGACCAACTCCGTGAATGACTCAAACGGTACCCAAATGCTCAACAGGCGGGTCCTAAGCGTGGTGCATATGTTGGGACGCATCTCAAAAATAACCAAATGAGGTAGGGAAACACAAACGCCACCGACAGGCGTGTCCGTGAGGTGTTGGTCATCCCAGAAGGAAAACCGTGCCAGTGAGAGACGGAAGTCTGCCACTGAGAATGTGGCCAGTGGAGAGGATTTGACAGTCAAAGAACGACTAAACGTCGGCAGCCACCCTGCCTCACAAACATCCACGATGTGAAGGCCAACGAGGTCCTGAGGCCCCCAATCGATCCCAAGTGGAAATCGGGGAACGATAGGGGAACAGAACTCGGGCGCCACCGCCACAGCTGAGCAGACCAGGCGCGTGCCGGCCAGATGGAAGTGAACAACCAAACAAAGTTCATTTACCCACTCAGCCTGCGGAGGACTTTGCACATCAAAAAGGGCGTCGGGTGGCGGAAACACATCGAATACGGTGTGTCGGAAAGACCAAACTACCCGGGTGCTCTGTCCCATCGACAGAACAACCGCCCATAGGTCGGCAGTCCCGGGTAGGCAGGGTACACGCAGTGCGACGGTGGAAAGGAGTGCGTGGCAAAACAGGTACCCCGCCAGATCCAGAAGAACGAAAAGACTACACAGTCACCTGACTCAGGGTGACAGGCGTGCTCGACCTGTCCCAGTCGAGGCCCGCCCACGGCACATCTTGCGACGGTGGAAGGCAGGACTCGGGAACGGCGACTAGGAATCCGAACCGAGGAACGAGGAGGAACAAGGAGAGCGGCGTGTACACAGTGTGCGGGAGAGTTCGCGGAGAAGATCCCACCCACCAAGGAAAAGAGGAGCGGAAGACCCCGAGTGAACAGGGGAGGCAAGGCCAGTCCGACGAGGGTCGTAAAGACACGAGGGGCGACATGGAGACCGAAGGGTAAACCGCCGAACGCGACAAAATGAGTGATCAATACGAGGCACAACAGGTCGACCAACGGTCACAACACCTCGCTGTCCGTCACAGAGACCAGAAAGACATGCGACAGGAAGTCCCGCTGGTGAGGCGAGACTTCCCGAATAATCCCATGGACAGAAGAACAGAGGCGACGTCTGGGGAGACAGGCCGAGGTCACGCAGGTCGCCGGAGCGGAAACGTGGACCGGCACCTCGAGGACAGACCCCGCCGTATTACCCGGCGTGCCCACGAACGGCGAAGCGAAACCGAGAGTGGGGACGCAAGAGCCGGTAGGGGCCCCGAGTCTGGCAGCCTGCCGACTTCAACGAAGAGGAAGCGGTTGAGGAGGGTCGGGACATCCCAGGCAGACGGGGAGCAAAGAGCCCCGCAGCAGCAAAGAGGGAAGACCCCTGCCATGCAGAAGCAGAGAAGAGCCCCTCCGGAGGGAGCACAGAAAGCAACAGCGACGTGCGGACCTCAGCCGGTGCCAGAGTACAGAAGGAAAACCACAGAAACTGGCGACAACGCGCAGCCTCATGGAAGGGACACTGCATGAAGCCGACGGAGGCGAGCCGCAGTTGCATACGCCCGAAGTGGGCCCCACCCTTCCCGAGCACCCTAGTCGGTGGAGCTACAATAAGCCTGAGGGGAAGCCGAGCTAGGTGCAGACACTCGAAGAGGGTGGAGAGCATGCGAGCAGTGCGCCGCCAGGGCTTGTGAACACGTTCCAGGGCACCTTTCTCTGGTGGCATGAAGGAACGTGGCATACGTTCAGAAAGATAACGTAGGGGCAAAGAACCAGGCCCAAAATGGAGGTGAAACCCCGGATGAAGTCATGACGAGGCTCGACATGGAGGAGCAGCCGACAGGAGGGAGTGGTGAAGAACCCATCTCCGACCGAACCCCGAAGTCGACGCCCTCCGTCAGCCACAAGGAACAGTAAAAGAGAAACTATGGAATGACACTACTGAAACTCATACGACGCCGACAGAGTGGGCGCGTCGACATGTACGTCGTGTTGAGCAAAGGCTTCGAGCTGTACCTGCCAACTCGCAGGCACCGGGCGCACTCCTTGTGCATGTGTAAGAGCTCGTTCCGGGAGGGATGCCGCCACGTGCCCCCACGATGACGGCTTCCCGTAAAGGGAAGGGAAGCGACGTCCGTTAGGGACCGGAAACGTCCCGAGGGACGGAACGTGGACAGGCCGACCAACCAGCCCCAGGCTACACGCAGGGAGCATGACTAAAGAAGTCGATGCCGCCTGGGAGCGAGTGGGAGGATGGACAACCGGAGCAGCAACCACAGGTAGAGCAGGTTACGTAGGAAAGAACACCGCCCAGTACGGAAGCACGCCCGGAGACCGTACAGGGGAAGAGACAGGGCGGAGTGGAGCCGTAGACCGTCGGCGACGTGGTGAAGGAGAGCGGCGTCTCCCCTACGACCCGGCGTCCTCGGAAACAGGAGGGACATCCGAACGAGGCACCGGGGGAAAAGCGTTCAGGCGCCAGAGAGACAGCAGAGGAAAGGGGAAGCATGGCATGCACCCCTTCGTTGAGGAAGCGCGGAAACCGTCGGAGGCGGTCCGTGACAGAGACAGCGAAACCCCGAACATGGAGCGCAGAGGCGAGACCTTGCCTCTACAGCGTCCGGGAACGTAGGACGAGATCCAAAGGTCAAGATCGACGAGACACGGTCTACTCCTCCGAGGGTTAAACCCATCGCGGTTGGAGCACGAGACATGGATAGGACTCTCCATGTCCCAACGGGCATGGCAGGACGGGAACCCCCACGGTGTGCGCAGGGAGGAAAGGACATCCTCACTGCAACCGGAAAGGAAAAGGATACCGATGGCCCATGGATGAAGCGCCCCAGGCAGAGCAGGGGAAGAAAGCAGGCGGGCCACAAAGAGTTACCACAGGTAAATAGGAGGGACGGCAGTAGAGCGTCCCAAGAATACCGCCATGTACATAAGCATGGGGCGGATGGAGGCAAAACCGGTCAGCGGTGGCCTCCTGAGCCGTGGGTGGAGCCACATGGATGGCCTGAACCGGACAGAGGAGTCGGAGATCGTCGGCGGGATGGTGAAGGAGAGCGACGACCCACCTTCGTTGCGGAGTCCTCGGAAACAGCCAGGACGCCCGAACGAGGCACTTGGAGGAAAGGCGATCTGGCGCCTTGAAGACTTCCGACGCGCACGCCTATGGCGTGCGCAAGGAGGAAGGGACATCCACATCGCAATTAGAAAGTAAAAGATACTGATGTCCCATGTATGAAGCACAGGAAATGTGTGCAAGCACAATATTTGTAAAAAACCCTTGAATCCTTGATAGGAGAGTACCCCTTCCCCTGTTGAGGCAGGGAAGGACGAAAAAGGGGGGCCCTTCGAAACAGGCACGAGGGCAGAAAAACGCACAAAAGTGGTCACTACACCCTGCAAATGGAGCACCTTTCATGAAAGTGAGTATCCCCCTCCCCCTCCCTCCCCCCCCCCCCCCCCCCCCTTGTGCGTGGTGAGGGGTGAAGAGGGACCCCCCATGCGGAGGGTCAGGGAGAGACCAGGCGAACCAGCAAGTGCAAAGAACCCTGTGCAAGTCCCGAGAAGGAAGGCATGAAAAGCCTTATAAAGGAAGAGGATATGATGAAAAGGAGAAGTCCGGGAACTACTGCAACCGAGTCCCTATACAGAGGCAAAGCAAAGCACCCTAGCACTGACCCAGAGAAGAGCGGACCAGAACGGGCCGCTCCGCTCGGGGGCGGAAATCCGCTCTGGAGCGGAATGTAGGATGTAGGACGAATGTAGGATGGGTGGAACTCACCACCCGGTGAGGAACCCGTGGCGAGAGCAGAGCGAAGTAGACATACTACACTGGAACCAGAAGAAAAAAACCCTGTGTAGGCCATGGGAAGGCATGCATGTATGTCATCGACAGTAACAAGAAGAAAGCCTGTTTGTAAGCACCATGAAAATAAAGGCCATGGCAATGCACGCATGTATGTCATTGGCAGAGACAAGACGAAAGCCTGGTCGGAAGCACCACGAAAAAACCACTGAAAGTCGATGAAGCCTTAAGAAGAAGGCCAAAGAGTGCCCCCGAAATGGGAGGCCAGGTAGGAGGTCATGCACAAAATAAAGATCAGAGATCCCAGAATAGGCTACAGGCACCAGGTCAGGGAGTAGCCTAAAAGCTCTCACTAGGCCTGGAGACTGGAGTCCCGGCCAATGAAGGAGAGTGCCCCCCCCCCCCCCCCCCATGTCCCCTTGGAAGTTAAAGCTGAAGAGAACCCTCCAAAAGGAGGAACAGGAAAGCCATAGGGGAACTAGCAACAGGCCAAAGAGCCCCAAACCCCAGGTCAGAAAAAACCAAGGGGTAGGCTCAACCCTCTGAAGAACTGAAGGAAACCCCACCCCAAAACATAATGGAGACCGATACCTTAAGGCCGGTACCAGTGAAGAGGTCCTGTAGGTCAGAAAGCACAGCCTGGGAAAAAGGAGCATTAAAATATGTCGTAATGGAAGTGCAGGACGACCAGTCTAGGCCGAAACCGAGTCAAGATGAGCGCATCCATAAACGGGGATGTCCGATCTAGAGCGGAAAAAACCCGACATCGAGCGGGAACGCCTGCGTTCCCAGGCGGGAGCAACAATCCCGCCCCAGAGCGGAGGAGCCGGAAACGGACTCCCCGTCCTGGAGCGGGACGTGGCATGAGAAGGCAGGGAAGCGACATTCCCGTTCCAGAGCGGAGGAGCCGTAGACGGACACCCCCACCCAGGAACGGGACGTGGTAATAGACGAGAGCAGCGCCGAAGGTGGAAGGCAAGAATGCACAAAAGAAGGCCCGTCCTAGAGCGGAGAGGCCCCGAGGGGCCCCGCCGTAAGCCGAGGACCCCTAAGGGAGCCAGGCCAGTCACAACAGACGCGGGAGAGTCCGTGGGTATCAAGCAGCAACAAAAACAAATCTCCAATATAGAACGGGCAAGTCCCGTTCCAGAGCGGAGGTGCCAGGAGGTGACCATGCGACTGTAAAGGAAGGCCCCGACCTAGAGCGGGAAGTACCCGACCCAGGGCGGTAACCCAACAGAACGTCTCAGCAAGGCCTGTGGCACAAATGATAGTGAAAGCCATCCCTTCCAAAAAAAGGGGGGGGGGGTCCAAAGGGAACCCCACCAAAACACAACAGGCGCGGGAGAGCCAGTGGGTAAGCAGACACTACCGAAGGGGACAGAGACAGAAGAAAAACTGTCAGCAAAACACATCAGAACGGGCTATATCCGCGGTTTCGGGGAGAACCAGGAAGACAGAGCACCGGGACCGTCAAACAACACGAGCACGAATGCCAGAATGAGGTGACCACAGTGTTGAAAACCAAAGCGCCCCCCCTTAGGCTAGGCCAAAAAACGGCAAGCAGTCGAAACGGTACGAGTGTCAGTAATATATGAAATTACAGGGTGCACGAATTACCGGCCCCTTCAGGAGGGGAAGCAACCAGCAGCAGGTAACAAAGCACAGGGGACGACACTAAAAGGGACGGAAACTAAAGTCGCCTACCCACTAGGCTAGGCTAAAAACAAAAGTGAGCCTATGCGGCACTTGAGTCAGTAACATATGAAATTACAGGGAGCCACTACGTACCGTACCCTTGATGAGGGTAAGCAACAAGGGATCGTAGCGACAGGAATACAGAGCACTGGGGCCACCGATCAAAACAGGGGCATATATGTCAGAATGAGGAGGCCACAGAGTTGTACACCAAATGCCCCCCTTCTAGGCTAGGCTAAAAAGTTAGCCTAATAGGTACTAGAGTCAGATTAATAATGAATTGGAAGAGGCTAGGCGAAAAAACGGAAGTTAGCCTATTCGGTACCAGAGCCAGTAATATATGAAATTACAGGGAGTCACCAGTTACTGTACCCTTGAGGAGGGTATGCAACAAGTGACCGAAGCGTCAGGAAGACGGAGCACTGGGGCCGTAATATCAATACAGGGGCAGAGTATGCCAGATTGAGGAGGCCGCAGAGTCGCAGTCTAAACCAAAACGCCCCCCATCAAGGCCAGGCTAAAAACGGAAGTAAGCCTAATCGGTTCTGGAGCCAGTAATATATGAAATTACAAGGCGCCACCAGTTACTGTACCCTTGATGAGGGATATAATCAAGACCGTAGGAGGGGCAGTAGACAGAACAAAAACTCATCAGAACGGGCTACGTTCGAGGTTGTGTGGGACTGTATCCAGGGAGACAGAGCACTGGGTCCGTCAATCAAAAAGTGAGCATGGTATGCCAGATTGAGGGTGCCACAGTGTTGAAATCCAAACGCCCCCCCCCTAGGCTAGGCCAAAACTCGGAAGTTAGCCTATTCGGCACTTGAGGCAGTAATATATGAAATTACCTGGCGCACTAGTTCCTGCACTCTTGATGAGAGTCCGCAACAAGTAAAAAGACCACCAAAAGGGATCGGCCCTACAAGGGTCAGCGCCCCCCTTCCAACCAACTAGAAGGGCACAAGTAAGCCTAGGCCTAATTCCACGAAAAGAAAAGCAAAAATAAAGGCAGTGACAAAAAACTATAATGACAAGAAGCTAACTAAAGACAAAACTAAAGCCACCGCAAGTGAAATGAATACAAAAGGCAAAGCCTAAATGAACGAGTGTCGCCCAAGCGGCGATGCATGCGCAGATGGCAAAAAATGAAGTAACCTCCAGTTTCGACGCTACACTCCAAGAAAAACACATTTGAGCCCATTTTTCAGTGTGCCTACAGCACGTATCATCTGTCGAGAATCACAGGTACCTTAAATAAGGCCCACAACTCCCCCAAAGGGGAGGTGACAGGAGTGGTAGGCACAAAAACAGCGCACCAGAAAAAGTGTGTGCGTCAAAGAGTGTAGCGCGAAAATGAATGATCTAATGAACCCGGTCGGGTTGTGCGGTGGACCCGTGACAACGGCTTAAGGAGCCAGATAGGATGGACAATGTTCTGCAATTTTCTCTTTTCTTTCTCATCAATATTTTAATTTCCTTTAAAATAGTAGCCTCAAGAGTGTGTACAGTACCTAGTAGAGAGAGTAAGCAGTAAGGTGCTACTCTAGATGTTATCGATTTAATCGCGCTAGTGATTACGATAATTGACCGCTCCAGAGCGGAACGGAATTATACGATAAGTATATAGCTCTACGTTGGATACTCCGAGGCTAACTACTAAATACCAACATCCACTGCTCTTGATAGTATTTCTTTCATGACTCCATCCATATATACAGTAAACAACCACGGGAACATCACACACCCCTGTTTCAAACCAACATTCAGGTCAAAGAACTCGCTCTGCTCACTCTCCACACGTACTGCCGCCTTTGCACCCTCATACATGCTCTTCACTGCTTTCAGCAACTTGCCATCTACTCCGTATATTCTAAGTACTTTCCACAAACCTTCTCTATCCACTCTGTCATAGGCCTTCTCCAAGTCCATAAAGGCGACATGAGTGACAACTGAGCGATCTCTGCCATACCCATAGCTTACTCTGACTGTTCCTTTTACTTATATATCTTCTAGATCTCAAGTGGCGGCGTCTTTTCCGTGGATTGACCTCCCTACTGCCAACCTATAAGTTGGCAGATTGGGAGCCAAAGCGTCACATTTTTCCCTTACCCCTCAACTTTCCCTTCATAATTGCTGAGGGGCACAGGGCCTTGGGTGGGGCTTTGATTTCCCGGGCATTTCCGCACCCTCCTCAGCTCCCTGCCTTGGAGTGGCTTCGGTCACCCGGGCTTTGTTCGTGGTAAGCAGGGAGGATTTTGTGGGGGCGCTCGTTTATGGCCTTGGCCTTGCTCGAGACCTTGGGGCTGTTCGGCCAGACAGCCTGGGGAACAACAACAACACCTTTTGTTTCTTCTCCAGACATTTCTCCACAACACAATTCAGGGTAAATATCTGATCTACACATCCTCTTCCCTTCCTAAAACCTCCCTGCTCGTCGCCTATCCATTTCTCCGTTCTCACTCTCACTCTCTCAATCACTACCCTACTGTATACCTTCCCTACTATGCTTAGAAGACATATTCCTCGGTGGTTACCACACACTCCTCTTTCCCCTTTGCCCTTATATAGGGGGACTATTATGCCAGTCTTCCAGTCATCGGGTGCACTCCCCTTCTCCCATGCTAGTTTGCACATTTTCCATACCCATTCGAGGATATGGACATATATGACAGCAAAATATGGGGCCTAACTGAAGGATAGGCTATACGATGTAATTATCGAAGTGCCTGAATTGGAGGATAAAGTAACCTTGACCATAGATTATTTAGTAATATTATGTAAGCTTTCACCGCGATTTGTATGCTCTGGGTCACTACTGTTCTGTTGTTTACTTCTAATTTGACTGTTTTAGGATTGATGGTGGTCTTCTACGGCGAGAATGTAGTTACCGGGTGTACCGTCTTGTTTACACTATGCGGACGCTCACCATCATGTTCCCGTCTATTTTGACTGACTTTGGATACAAAAATACATTACCCTAATCAAACAACCTAACCTAACCTAACCTAGTATTATAGATTTATAAGTATTTATTTTATTATAAGTATTTATAGATGATTGATGAGTATAACTCCATTTCTATGTCACAAATTTGTTTGACATATTTGAAGACAGATATGGAATCTATATGCTCTACATAGGAGTAGTGATAGACAATAAGTTAAATTTCTCAGAACATTTAGCGGAAAAGATAAACAAAGCCAATAGAATTGTAGGGCTGATAAAGAGGACATTTGTGTCACTTGACGAAGAAATCTTCAGGAATCTCTACACAGCGCTGGTTAGGCCGCACCTGGAATATGCGAACCAGGTGTGGGCTCCATATATGGTAAAGGATATAGAAGCAGTGGAGAAAGTGCAGAGGAGAGTTAGCAAGCTAGTACCAACGTTGAAGAACGCGGGCTATGAGCAGAGGTTGAGGACACTGGGGCTTCCGACACTGGCATATAGGAGAAAGAGAGGGGGATATGATAAGAGACTTTTAAGAGAGTGTCAGGAAAGTACGATGAGGATGTGTGTGAAGGTATCTTCTTGATGCGGGAGGGAACAAGAACGAGAGGACACTCTAAGAAAATTTACAAAGAAAGAAATAGGCTTGAGAAGGCAAAGAACTCATTTTGTGATAGAGTGGTAAATGAGTGGAACGCACTGCCCCAGTATGTAGTCGATTCCGAATCAATAAGGGAGTTTGAAAGTAATCTTGATAAAGCATGGGGAAGACAAGATTTGAAGTTTGATTATAAAGCAAAAATACAGAATAGTAAAAATGTTGCGTCTGCTACCGCCGTCGCCAACACCGTGAATGACCGCAGCAGTGCAAGTACTGGTACTGAGCTGGATACACAGGCCTAGTTTGCCTTTTTCCAGAGGATCTACTGTAAGAAACTGTAAGAAAACTGTAAACATCGTATTATAATTAGTTTCAACCCTCGGCAAAACCTATTAAAAAAAACGGTAACAACATGTCTACCTACCGTAAAAAAAATTGTCAATACATACAGTACTCTCTTATAGACGGCGCGGCTTTCAGCGACGCCATTTTTTCGTCAACTGGAGAGCTCTATCCCTTAACTTTTTTAATACTATCACGCCATCTGCCAATCCCCATTGGAAATTGGTCGTATGCGTCTTCGCGCGAAGATAAAAATTAGATGGGAACAGGCTCGCAGCCTTATTATACATAATTTATTAGGGACAATGTAGGTATATGGAATCCTTATACTGTACTCATGTATAATCCACTGTGGGAGAATAATTTTGATCACATTTATAAAAAAAATATATTACTGTAATAGAAAAAACGCCCATTCTAATCAATCTCAGGATAAATGTTTCGCAATGTTCCTGTTATAATATACTCAAGTAACCTATTAACCCTTTCACGCACATATGACGCAGAGGTTGCCAGATTAGCAATAAGAAATAAGAGTTCTCTCACTCTTATAATTACCTCTCCAAAATAGTTTTCTGCCCCCAGCTAACTCAAAGACAACTGCATAGGGTTTTTGACAGTAACTAAACTAAAGGTTTTCTAAATACCCCCTGATGGTAACAAAGTCTTGTAAAGTATCCCCTATAGGCTCAACTTGCGGTCATAGTGTCGGAGCGGGTTAAGAACTGGTCAGGGGACTGGTTATAACTTGTAGGGATGTTTAATTGAAGTGCAGAAATCAGTGATTTTACTGAGAAATAACCATCCTTAAACTGCTCTATGTTGTTACTAGACTCGACCTTTTTCTTTGGGGTCACCCCATGGGTTGAGTTTAGGTTAGGTTTCTTTATTATCTATGTTTCCGCATCTAAGTCCATAAAAAAAATAAAAAAAATAAGGCGAATTTTAGGGGGGGGAGGGGGGGGAGGGGCATTTTAAGACTGTTATTTCTCAGTAAATACTGATTTCCGCACTTCAATTAAACATCCTACAAGTTATAACCAGTCCCCTGACCAGTTCTTAATAGGTTACTTGAGGATAGGAAAACGGGAACATAGAGAGATTTTTACCGCCTACGCTCTAATATTAATTCGCTCGAAGTGTCCAGATACCGTTGTTGTTGTTGTTGCTGTTCCCCAGGCTGCCTGGCCGAACAGCTCCAAGGACCCGAGCAAGGCCAAGGCCATAACCGAGCCGATCCCCACATAACCCATCCCTGCCTACCCACAATAGCCTGGGGTGACCGAAGCCACTCCATTTCGGGGAGCTGAGGAGGGTGCGGAAACGCCCGGGAAACCAAGCCCACACCCCAGGCCCCTGTGGCCCCTCAGCAATCATGGAAAGAGGAAAGTTGAGGGACACAGGAAAAAATGTAGACGCTTTGGCTTTCCACTCTGTCACAACTAAGTCTAGGTTTGGCATATTGAGGTTCAATCCACGGAGAGCGCGCGTCACTTGAGATCTAGAAAATATATAATTAAAAGGAACAGTCAAGATTAACCTATGGTTATGCAGAGATCGGCTCTAGTTCTCGCACGCTGATCGACCAGCCCCATCACCACATGACTAGAACCCAATCCTCTCAGCATCAGCTAGGAAAGGCCCTAGAAAGCTGCCTTTGGCGGGGGGGTAGCTCCCCTATTTCAACCCCTTTCGGGGTTGGGCACCTGCCCTCCAGATACCGTACTAGGTACTAGTGACATTTTTTTTTTTTTTTTTTTTTTTTTTTTGTTTTTTATAATTCCAACCTTACTTTTCCTCATCCGGCCTAGGCTGATAGCCTTAACATTCACTGCTTTTACCAAAATGCACCAGTGAAGCCCTGGAGGTCTTGTTCCAGTCTAGGGAGTGATACCTGTGAAGACACTTAATTACAACGATCACCTGCCATCTTGCCCTTCACATGATGCAACGGTGGCTCACTCCTGTCCCGAAACCGAACCCCATCTCTGAAGCCCCCTCGTTTTGTTCCCCGTGCTTCACTGTCCATCACATCCCTACACTCTCGGACTCTCACACTTACACCACCACAACGCCACCTGTTGCGCCAGATAACCTCACCAGGCATATATTAAGTGTTCGCTTGAGGGCTACTTTGGCATCCCCACGTACTGGGTACTGTCACTAGGGAACATCTAATAGAATGTTAGGTGAGGTGCTACTTTTGTGTCCCCCTTACTGGGCACCAGTGACATACTGGATACTAGGGTGTTTATGGGGAGTGCAAGCTTTTTATCCTATGTACTGGGGTCTAGGTTATGTAGGTTCTTTGGTTAGTTATTGATTTTGTGGTGAACCTCTCGCTGCCCTCGTTGTGCCCGAGTAAGGTATGTCCCAATAATACTATGCACTGTTACCCAACCCGCATGGTGTGTGGGGGGCGGCAGCCCCCACCCATATACTAGGATAGTTAGGTAAGGTTGTTAGTTTAGGCTAATGTCTTCTCAAAGTTGACTATTTTTATAACATAGGCTATTACTCACTTCACCCAACTGGATTTATACCGTTAGCAGTTTTACCCAACCAGCGGGGGTGTGCGGGCGGCAGCCCCCACCCATAATACTAGGATAGGTTAGGTAAGGTTGTTAGGTTAGGTTAATGTCTCCTCAAAGTTGACTATTTTTAATAACATAGGATATTACCCACTCCACCCTGTGATAATCCGTCAAATCCGAGCCAACATTTGTCAAAACTTGGCTCGGGTTTTTAAAAAATTGGGTTTTATGGGTCTCGAAAATGTACAAACCCGAGCCAACTTTTATTTACAAATGCGCAATATATTCGCTTTATAAGTTTTTTACCCTTCAATTTCGCTATTCTTCATAGCCCTTCCCACTATCGGGGGCCGTGTTGTTAGATTCTTGGATAATGGGTAAACACTAATTTCCACGAAATATTTTTTATTATAGAAAGTTTAATGAACAATACAAATAACCAAAACAAAAGATAAACAAATAACCTTGAACATAGCTGTGGTGCGTCTCGTAAATATTGACAGTTAGGTTAATGACAACGGATCAGGTGGTAGGTATGGAATACAGTAAATCAGTACTATGAACATATATTACCTGGTAGGTAAGGGTTCGTCTTGTATCCCACGTACTAGGTAGGCTACTACGGACACGTTGTAGGTGTTAGGTGAAGGTTAGTCTTGTATCCAATGTAGTAGGTCTAGGTTACTGGGTATTTATGATTTCCAAAACCGCTACCGCTATGTTTTCGATAAATCGGGTTTTATGGGTTTGCAATTTGAGAAAACATGACCCAATTTTCGAAATTACGAAATCTGGTTTTAGGAGTTTATAAATCAAGACAACCCAACCAAAATATCGAAATAACATCACTGTCGTTTTGTACTCTAAAAAATCGCAAAATCCGAGCAAACATTTGCCAAAACTTGGCTCAGGTTTTGGACAAATCGGGTTTTATGGGTTTGTAAATCAAGAAAACACGAGCCAATTATCCAAATAACATCACTGTCTTTTTTTACTTTAGAAACTGGCAAAATCCAAGCCAACTTTTGCCAAAACTTGGCTCGGGTTTTTGATAAATCGGGTTTTAGGAGTTTGTAAATCGTGAAAACACGAGCCAAATTTCGAAATTAGGTGGTAAAACACCGATAAAGGTTCTCCGGTTTCACCTACCGTAATTGTGTACCTCCAACTTTAGATGGGTGTTATACTTCTTTTTTTTCTTCATCGGTTTGTTTACACACAACAGCTGGAAGCACACACTCTCTCTCGTCACTTTAACACTTTGGCGCACCTATAGTTTCCAATCAAAGTTTTTCCCACTCCCAAAGTATATCTCAGCTCACTCAGAGCCAGTTTTGTGCCCGGCGATAATTTGTTTCTGTGACGTTTTTATCCACCAAAAAATCCTTGTATTTGGATTAATGAGGTACCATCGGCTTCGTTATTGATTGAACTTGAAGATAAGCGAATAAAAACATAGAATAAATAAAAAACAACCACATTGGGGCACTCCGAAATAAGAATTGTAAAAAAAAAAGTAAATACCTTATCTCCAACTCGCGCTAGCTCAAAATTTTGCCCGCAGCATTTTTGATTTGCAAACATATATGGAAGCGGAATTTAATGAGGATTCCACTGGTAACTTCAGAATTACTATAAACCAAATAGTTACTGAGATACACGAATAAACGTCAAAGTATCGAAACACAGACTGAGCTGTACTCTGCTCCCTTCCCAGCCAGCCGTGAGTAAACGGTTAAACTGAGGGGGTTGCCAATTGTACCCATTGAACTAGACGTAATACTTAATATCTATGCCAAATATGACGCGCGTCAGACGAAAACTTAATTTTTGGCGAATATTTTTATGATTAATGACTCCTAACGAGTCATCGTGCGCCTAGGAAAAAAATACCTAATGACTCTGAACGAGTCATCGTGCGCCAAAGGGTTAAAGGTAAAATATATCATATTTAAGTATTTCCATAGGTCCTACAAGCTATTAAGTGAATATATGTGCGCAGCAGAACAAGATTCGCCGATTTGCAGTGCGGACAAGGTCTAAAACTTTCTTAATATTCACAAAACTAAATCACCTGCATTCAAAATGGCTGCCGGGACAAAACTGGCAAGGTCTTGGCTGAGTGTATTTACCTAATTGTATTTACCTAATTGTAGTTTACAGGAGTTGAGCTAAGCTCGTGTTGTCCCGTCTCTCAGTCTACTTTTTATCCAATTTTTTCTTGAAAATATGGATGTTCCTTGCCCCTACCACCTCCTCCTCCAGCCCATTCCATTTGTCAATACATCTATAGGGGAAGCTAAACTTCCTGATATCGTTCTTGCAGGTAGGTCTTTTTACTTTGTAGCTGTGGCCTCTAGTTATTCCTGTATCCATAATTAACATCCTCCCTATCCAGCCTCTCCAGCCCCCGGGTGCATTTGTACATCATTATCATGTCTCCCCTCTCTCTCCTCTCTTTTAAACTCGGTAGATTTAATTTGTCTAGCCTCCCTTCATATGGCAGTTCTCTGAGACTTGGAACCAATCTAGTAACTGCTCTCTGGATTCTTTCTAACTTGTGAATATGCTTCTTTAGATGCGGGGACCACACCACTGCTGCATACTCCAATCTTGGTCTAATCATACTCTTCATAATTTTCGCTACCATGGTCTCATCCAAGTAGGTCAGAGCAACTTTCATATTCCCGGCCATTGCATACATTCCGCTAAAGAGCTTGTTAATATGTTTCTCTGGCGACAAATTATCTTGTATAATCAACCCTAAATCCTTTTCTTTTTCGGCCTTGCTAATTATATTATCTCCCATCCTGTACTCCCAATTTGGTCTATTCACACTTCTTCCCATATTTAACACATGGCATTTACTTATATTATTATATATATATATATATGTGTTCGAATTCTTGAGGTACCGTAAAACCATGTAACTTCGGACATTTTTCAAGGTTTTTTAACGATATCTCCTGACTGTAAACACATTATAGAGATATAACTAGGTCAAGTGATGTGTGGCGATAGTGCGCGGTAATCCAGGAAGCCTCCTAAAATTATTCCTCATAATAAGAGAGCTATCCTTATCCTAAATGGTGTCCGAAGTCATCTTGAAAAGTGGCTGACTTCGGACATGTATGGATAACTTCGGACATCAGTGATTTCTTATGGAAAATGATTGCCAAGAAAGCTGGGATAGCTTCGGACAAGCGGAGGGGAACTTCGGACCTACGTTCGTGGTTTTATTTCATTCATTTTTCAGCTCCTACTATTTTATATGAATATTTTATTATTGCTGCTTATTCCTGTCCGATGTCTTACTGGAAAATGCACAGTCAATACTTTTAGGCCTGTATAATTAGTATAGGAGGGGGTTATATATGATGTTTAACAAATATTCTTTTTGAATCTGTTCTCGTTAGGCATTGAACTCACTCTTAGAAAATATTGAGCAGGAAAAATAACCAATGCTGTCAAATCAATAACTCGAAAATTAACTAGGCCTAGTGAAAATATATAGGTATGTATACTATATCACTGCATACACATTTTTATGAATTTGAGCATTTTTATAATTATAACGTATGTGTTGGTGTTTCTTACGGCAGATAATATTTTTTTTGGACAAGATATATGCCTCTCCTAATTTATATATATTACGGTATTTAGTAGCAGTCTCGGAGTTTCCAACGTAGGGCTTATGATCTCAGCCGCTACCACAGCTGGCCGATTTATCGGTACTCACGCGAAGTACCAAATAATCTCTAGAGTTGCACCTCAATTCACTACTAGGCACGTTGTACACACTCCGAGACGACTAAAGAAGGAAGAGAAAGCGAAGGAGAGAAAGAATTGTTATTTCTTACAGTTTCTTACAGTAGATCCTCTGGAAAAAGGCAAACTATGCCTGTGTATCCAGCTCAGTACCAGTACTTGCACTGCTGCGGTCGTTCACGGTGTTGGTGTTATAGTTACCCATTTAATCTAGCTGCTCTCCTCATAGCCATGCTCCATTTTCTATGAGTCTACCCCAGTACATGAAACAGTATCAGTCACTTCGCGCCCACCGTCGATGTCACACGCCTTTTTTGTCTGTGCTTCGCGAGTGCCTGCTTTGCATCCCCTTCACTTCAACTTAGTGAGTGTGAGCCTTTTCAGGCTGTTGAGGTTTTAGAAGGATGTTCAGTGATGTAGGCAGCACTTTATACGGATTTATGGCGTGTTTAATGGGTGTGCGCGTAGTGCTTATTTATTTGTTTTCTTCGGGGGTGTTTGGTCCGCGACGCCGCATAGCGGTCGTTGTGTGTCGATTCTACCCTCGCTTTTTGGGTTCATGTTCACTTTATCTACCCTTACCGTAACTTGGGGGGGGGGGAGATGCTTCCCGCGGGATGCATTGTGTTTCTTTCCCTTTGTGACTTTTTGTTTTATTTGTTTTTTCATGTGACTATGTGTCGATGTTTTACAAGACTTGAGCATGAGGTTTCTCTGGATTCTGCTTTTGTGTGAGCATAGGGCACACAGCCTTTATTCTCTCACAAACATGCTGCTTTGGTCTCAACTGACCTATAGCCCTTCTGACTTGTTTATTAAACTTGTCCATAGTTGGTGGTCTTGTCTTTCGTTCGCCTGGTTCACGCTTTTGTCAGTTCCTTTTAGTTTCCCCGGGCCTACTTGACTCGTGGATACGTGGTTCTGGTGAAAATGTCGGTCAACCCCTGGGCTATCCTCCTTTTATTTTATTAATTTAACGTAATTGTGAGGCTTCTCGGGCAGTGTTTAGCTTTGTTACTAGGTTTTTTCACTCAGGGATTGACGCTGCCCTAGTGTTTTCTCTTTTATGTGAATTGTGTAACTAGGCTAGGCCTGTTTTTTATGTTGAGCTGACCACCGTCGGATTGGGCCACACAGTCCTGTCCTTCTGTTTTCCTCTTGTCTCTACTGACTTGCTGGTTGGTCTTCTACGCTCTTGTTAAAATTCTCATTATATTGTGTGTTTAAGCTAATCGGTTTTTTGCCTTGAGCTGCCCGCCGTTGGAATGGTCCACACAGGTCCTTTCCTTCTGACTTCCTTTTGTCTCAACTGACTGGGAGGTCTCGGTCTCGTAGCTCTCGGTTAAATTCTCGTTTTTCTTACTATTTACATGTTTCTGTTCTTCCCCTGCCTGTGGTTACTTGATCACAATAAGGGGGGGGGGGGATGTCTGAAAACTGTACGCGATAAGGGCCCCGCTCACAGGGAGGATATGCTTGGACAAGTTGACTCGACTTTTGTGTTTACTCACGTTTTTTCGCCACACAGGCGAGGGTCTTCAGGTGTCCTCATCTCCTTCTATCTATCTATCTATTGCCTGACGCCGTGATCCCCGAAGGGGTGGCCACGAACGAACCGCCCCCATGCACCTCTGTCCCCAGTCAGTCGACGCCCCTCCCCCCAACCAGCACCGCCTTCGTTCATGTAGTTCCTCACTCCATCCTTCCACCTCATATTCGGTCTACCTCTCCCCCTCTGTCCCTCCACCTCGCTCTCGTACACCCTCTTAGTCATTCTCTCGCTTTCCATACGTTCCATATGGCCGAACCATCTCAAGTTGTTCCCTGTCACACTTTCCAGCACATCTACCTCCACACCACACCTCCTTCTTACTTCCTCATTAGTCTGTCTATCCCTCCATGTAACTCCGCACGCACTCCTTAAGTAATTCATTTCCACTGCTCTCACTCTTGGTCTGAGTCTCTCAACCAACGTCCATGCTTCGCTTCCGTAAGTCAGTGTCGGGATTACCACACTGTCATGCAAGGACTTCTTCACTTCCATACTGACCACCCTATTTCTTGTTACTGCTTTTAGCGTTCCTACAACCCTCTTCCCCTGTTGTACCCTCTCCCGCACCTCTTCATCCATAGTCCCATCTTTACTCAACACACTGCCCAGATACTTAAAAGAGTTGACGATCTCCATAGCCTGACCGTTCAGCTTCACCTCACACTCTGTGACTTCACCCCCTTTCGAAGACCATAACCTTGCTCTTCCCCGTATTTACCTTCAAATTCCGTTTTTCGCACACTGTTCCAAACTCATTTACCAGACCCTGCAACTCCCATTCATTATCACTCATCAGAACTGTATCATCCGCAAACAGCAGTATAGGTAGCTTCCACTCAATTCCCTCCCTTTTCAGCGATACACCAACATTCACTGCTCTTGATAGTATTTCTTTCATGACTCCATCCATATATACAGTAAACAACCACGGGGACATCACACACCCCTGTTTCAAACCAACATTCAGGTCAAAGAACTCGCTCTGCTCACTCTCCACACGTACTGCCGGCCTTTGCACCCTCATACATGCTCTTCACTGCTTTCAGCAACTTGCCCTCTACTCCGTATATTCTAAGTACTTTCCACAAACCTTCTCTATCCACTCTGTCATAGGCCTTCTCCAAGTCCATAAAGGCAACATACACCTTTTGTTTCTTCTCCAGATACTTCTCCACAACACAATTCAGGGTAAAAATCTGATCTACACATCCTCTTCCCTTCCTAAAACCTCCCTGCTCGTCGCCTATCCATTTCTCCGTTCTCACTCTCACTCTCTCAATCACTACCCTACTGTATACCTTCCCTACTACGCTTAGAAGACATATTCCTCGGTGGTTACCACACACTCCTCTTTCCCCTTTGCCCTTATATAGGGGGACTATTATGCCAGTCTTCCAGTCATCGGGTGCACTCCCCTTCTCCCATGCTAGTTTGCACATTTTCCATACCCATTCTATCACTATCTCACCACCATACCTCAACATTTCCCCACACACTCCATCTGTTCCTGGTGCTTTCCCCAACTTCACTCTTTTCATGGCTTCCCACACTTCTGACCTCCTGATCCCCACCTCCTCCTCCACTACTTCTCTTCTTCTCCCTCCCATACCATATCCAGCTATGTTTGCTGGCTCTTCATTCCTTTCATTTAGCAACTCACTGAAGTACTCCCTCCATCTTTCGACTCTCTCTTGCTTCTCGGCTAGCATTCTCCCATTCTTATCTTTCACACCCTTACTGTTTCCCTTGCTACCTTCCCTAACTTTCTTGACTTCTTTCCAGAAACAGTTTCTTACTCTCCCTCCATTTTACACTCAGATTCCTTCCAAATTCCTCATCTACTCTTCTCTTACTTTCCTTCACTACTCTCTTCACCACCCTCTTACTCTCCACGTACCTCGCTCGTTTCTGTCTCTCGGAATCTTCATTCCCTCTACTACCCAACCACACTCTATATGCTTTCTTCTTTTCTTCCACAGCTATTCTTACCTCTTCTGTCCACCATGCTGTACCTTTCACTCCCCTCCCTCTTCTCCTCACTCCACACACCTCCTCACATGCTGCACAGATCTCATCCTTAACACCTTGCTCATCTCCTCCACTTCCTCCATAACTTCCAGGTCGAACCCACCTAGTCGTCTTTCCACTGCTCTCCTGTACTCCTCCCTGACTTCCTCCTCCTGCAACCTCTCCCCCCTCACCATTCCACCCTCCTCTCGCCTCCCTCCCACTCTCCTCACCCCCTTCTTTTGTATCCTAACCTTAGCTACCACTACATAATGATCAGACAGACGCCCTCCAATACCCCTATACACCCTAGCATCTATCACAGATTTCTTCATTCGTTCATCCACACATACATAATCAATCAATGACTTTCGTTCCACCACTGTCTTATCTTTCATCGTCAACATCCGTTTCCACGTGTACCTGTGGATCATTCTGTGTCGGAAGAAGGTGTTGGCTATCCACAGCCTCCTTCCCACACATACGTCCACAAGTGCACTACCATTCCCATTCACCTCTGATGGTACCCCCCACCCTCCCACCACTCCCTCAACTTTCCTATCACCCACCTTACCATTCATATCCCCAATCAGAAATATTCTTTCGTTCTTGTCAAACTTCTCCAGGCACGCCTCCACATTCATCCAGAACTCCTCTTTCTTTCTTTCAAGTATATCCTCTGTCGGGGCATACACGCATACAATCACCCACGTTTGTATTCCTACTTTCATTCTCACCCACACAATCCTTGAACCCACAGACCCATACTCTCATCATCACCCCATACTCATCTCCTTCATCTTTTTAAATCCGCCCTACAAGCGCCTTTATCTTTTTGATGTGCCCTATGCCTTGTCAAGGCCTAGGCCACATAGCTTTTTCGCTTGACTTGGTTTAGCGCCCTGTTCTGCCCCCTTTTTCATGTACCTGGACAGGGCTCCTTGGACAACGGCTGATTGGCTGTTTTCCTATCCCTTATGTCCTGTTCCTTGTGTCCTCCTTCTGTACCTGGTTCCTGCCCTACAGGCGGCCTCCTTGTATACTGGGTGGACCCAAGGACCACCTGAAAAGTCCTAGGACTCGACCCAAAGTGGCGATGTCCTGTGTGTTTTGGATTCCCTCCCCGCCCCTATTTAAACTTATAGGGTACTGTTGGGTTGCTCACACTTGACCTTTTTCCTTCCAGCTGGTGCCCGCTCTACTGCCGGCTGTCCCTACGCCGCCGCCACTTCGCCCCCTCCTCCCTCCGCTCTCACAGAGGGTTCTCAGGTATTTCGGATGGGACAAATTTCCACAAAATTTGGTTTGGACCTGTTCCCAGGATTGGGTCTCGCTAAGGGGCTTGTCCCAGCCCTGGTGTTTACGGTCTACTGTGTGGGTGGTGTTTACTTGATTTTCCTGTTCTACTTGCTACTTAGCGTCTTCCTGGATGTTGTCTTACTTGGGTATCACATGCTGTTTTGGCTATACTGCCTCATCTTGCCTGTCTCACCTCCACTGGTGTGTCATGCTTCCCCCCCCCCCATTTTTCAGTGCCGTAATGCCGGCTCCTCTCTGCTTCCGCCTGACATGCAATCGGTCGACCGTGCTGGACCGTCGGGGGTGCTGCATCCACGCGGCCTACTACGGCGAGGTTATCTACGACCCCCGTCGATGTGAAGTTTGCCTCTCCGCCCTTCAACTCCTGGCATCGCTCCCTGCTTCGGTGGAAGGCCGACGGGCCACGGGGTCTCTCCGTCTATCATGGGATCTCCTCTCCACTTACGTCCGCCTTGCCTCTGCCCTGTGTCCAGCCCTCTCCTCTCCATTCCCTGTTCGGTCTCACTGATGTCCTCGAGATGGTTCGGGAAAAGGGGGTGGGGGGGGAATGGTCGCGTCATGGACGACCTGTGTCGGCACACATTCCCTTGACAGGTTGACTCGACATTCGTGTTTACACGCGTTTTTTCGCCACACAGGCGGGGGTCTCCTAGTGTCCTCTGGCTCTTCCTCTTTTTCTAGAATTCCGCTCTACACGCGAATTTTCGACTTTTTGATGTGCCCTGGATCTGTTTCTGGGAATCGGCCGCCCCACCGTGGCCTCCACTTTTGTGTCTGGCCTGCAGCTCCGCTCCTCGGACTTCACTGGGTTCTTAAGCCCTACGTTGACTTCGCTTTTCCTGCCCAGTCCAGGACGTTCGCCACCCGTTGCCGTTGGCAGGTTCGGGTGGTTTTTTCTGCTCGTCAGCCCCTGCCGACGTCCGCAGCCACCTCCTCCTGCCGGACCTTTTACATCCGGGACTGACGTTCCTGGGGGTGGCTTGGCAGGTGGCTTTCTTGCTTGTGCTACACAACACATGCTCCGCACAATGGGAGGTTGTGGCGAAGCCCTCGTCGTCCTCCTCCAACCTTGCGAGTGGAGGTCCGTCGCCGGGGCCTTGGGCTATGGGACGGGCCGTGGGGGGCGTTGTATACGCTCCTTCCGTAGCTGGGACCCTCGTCCTACGCTCCCTTGCTCGGGCAGGAGGGGGACGGGCCGGAGCGTGAGGCCCGCTCTCCGTTTTCGTCGGGATGGCCAGGTGGCCGGGGGTTGGCCATGGTACAGTAGGGTCTCACATAGAACGTGTTCGCATAGAACGAGTCGCTTATAGAACGACCGACCTAAAATATTGTTCCAAAATTTTCGTTAGGAATGAATGTGATCATATAGAACGATTTCGCCATCAAAGTAGGGCAAATCCGAGGAGTTCTCATATAGAGCGCCGAAATACAGTATCGTAATAATAATAATAATAATAATAAGCATGTTACTTATTTCTCATAAGCGCCAATTTTTCCGAAGAATTCACTAGCGCTCGAAAAGAGAAAGAAAAAAGAACAAAAATCAATGCATCAAAAGAAGGCTTATATACAACACACATTTAACAATCACTAGCAGTGGCAAAATAGCCTAAACTCTATAGCCATCTGTCATGACACCTCTCTCAAGATCATAGCTTCTCTCAAAGAGAAAAGTCTTAAGTTGTCTCTTGAAGCATTCAACAGAACTCAGTTGTCTCATGGACAGCGGCAACCTGTTATACAACCTCGGAGCCATGTAGGAGAATGACCTCTCAAAGAAAGAAGACTGCTGGAAAGCCCTTGGTTCATCAAGACGAAAAGGGTCATTGTCATGACGCACAACTACACCATGGTGTGCCGGTGGGCGCCTGAGAAGCTCCGCAAGGTACCTAGGCTCACCAAATTTGAGAACCTTAAAAGTCACCAAACACAACTTAAATTCTATTCTTGCTCTTACTGGCAGCCAGTGCAGTTCTATGTGAAGAGATGTAGTAGGAGTTCTAGGTAGAACACCAAAAATTAGTCTTGCGGCCCTGTTAAGAACAGACTGAACTTTCTTCAAAATATAATTTGGAAGACCCACCAACAGGGCATTGCAATAATCAACACGAGAGAAGACCAATGAGTGAACCAACGTCAGGAGGCAACGTCTGGTTAAAAACGGCTTCACCAAATAGAGATTTCTGATGTGCAAGTAACAACTTTTAACTATCTGGTTTACATGCTCTTTGAAATCTAATCGGGAGTTCACATATACACCCAGATTTCGAACAGAGTTGGCCGGTCGCAGCTGAGATCCACCCACATTGATGGAGAGGGCACCCACTATATCATCAGCTCTTCTATTTCCTCGGATGATGAGAATAATATCAGTTTTACCATCATTTAGTTTAAGTTTTCTCGCTCTCATCCACTTCTGATATCAGACATCAACAATCCATCTTACTCCGTATATCAACTATATTTGTGATTCTCACATAAATCTGGGTGTCATCTGCATAAAAGTGAAAGGTGACATTATGTGCACGAAGCAGAAGAGACAAACTGCTAATATAAATTATAAATAGGATAGGACGTAAAACTGATCCCTGCGGAACACCATACTGCAGGGGTGTCGAGTCCGAGACCACTTGATTTACCATCACACTCTGGGATCTACCTGACAAGTACGACCCAAGAAGCAAGAGAGCGGAGTCACGCACACCACAATCATAAAGATCACTCAATAACAACTCGTGATCCACTGTGTCAAAGGCCGCAGAGAGATCAAGCAAGACCAATAGTGAGGCCACACCATTGCAAATGTTCTCAACTAGATCATTATGTACTCTAATCAATGCTGTTTCAGTTGAATGATGCTGTCGGTAAGCAGACTGAAAAATTGGGATAGTTTCATTCTGCTGAAGTAGTGGTTGTAATTGGTCAAGTATTGCACGCTCTAATATCTTTGATATGAAGGACAGGTTGGAGACAGGACGATAGTTCAACATGTTCTCAACATCAAGTCCAGGTTTCTTTAGAGTAGGTCGGAGTAGTGCATGCTTTTCAGAATGTGGGAAGCTACCTTCAGAGAAGCACTTATTAATTATTTTGGAAATAAACTCAACTGTGTGATCATAGACTCTTGGTAGCTTGGAAACATTTATGGGATCCAACGGGCAAAATGTTTTATTGAGGTTTTTTATGTAGGACGAGATCATGTCCACCTCTACTGAGTGAAAGGATGAGAGGACATTATTAGGAATGTGTCGGGGTTGGAGTACAACTGAAAGTTCTTCACCAACAGAAGCATCATCCAGTTCCTGTCTTATGCGAGTTATCTTGCCAGCAAAAAATGCCACAAAGTTGGCAGCCAACTCGGCATCGGGTACAGAAGGTCTTAAGCTGACTCTTGTTTTTCCAAGTAAACTGTTTACAATTGAAGCCAACCTCCTCTGGTCATTACCACCACACGAGTCAACTTTTCCCTGATAATACACTTTCTTTTCATCTTTGATTGTGTGGACCACAGCTCTTCTGGCTGACAGATATTGCAACCATGTAGAGTCTGTTTTATTTTTCCGCCATTCACGCTCAGCTCTTCTACGCGCTCTTCTAAGAAATTTAACTCGAGTGCTATACCAGGGTGAATCATCTCGTACTATGATTTTCTTCTCTACTTCTGGACAGTGATGATCGAACACTAATTTAAGTGCATTTCCATGTACCTCCACCAGCTCATCTGAAGTAAGGTTGGAAGTATCAATACTTCCCAAGTACTGTTTTACTTCACTGCTAGCCAAATTTTGGTCTGCATTTTTATAATTTCTAAATCTGATTACTTTTTCATGTGTGAGTGGCTTAGGGAAATCAAAGCTGAAAGTAATCAAAGCATGATCAGAGGTATTAGGGTCAGCATTCTCAACATCAACATCCAGAACACCACCACAACCCACAGGAGAGAAAACCAAGTCAAGGGTGTGTCCTAAGATATGAGTTGGGTGGGACACATGGTTTACAAAATTGTTCTGATCAGTCAACTCAAGGAACTCAGGAGAGAATGGCTTCAGATGAGGGCTGTCAACCCAGTAATTAAAATCTCCACATATCAAAAGTCTTCCGGTTTTAGCAGAAAATTCCTCGAGAAACTGCCCAAACTCTTCCATAAAACCCCTATCTGTGCCACGATGGCCAGGCCTATAGACAACTGCCATTCTTAGAATTTGTTGATGGAGTTTTATTTCCACTTCCAACAGTTCATAGTAAAGAGGGGCTGGGTTATGGCTTATTTGCAAGATATTCACCAGAGATGTGGAGTAGACAACTGCCACTCCACCACCCGGATGATCTCCCCTAGGCCTAGGAACATTTATTATGGAATGGGTTTTAGGCAATGCCGCCTGGATAATATTCAGATCTGACTCGAACAACCAGGTCTCAGTGAGACATAATACATCAAGGTTACGTTCATCCAAGATCTCGCAAATATGATCCATTTTGTTACGCAAGGAACGAACATTCAACAGACCCAGTACAAAACGTACCAAATATCGTACGTTCCTGACGGAAATTTACACTTACAGTGAACATTGACCATATTGGGCCACCAAAATGCCGCGATCACATAGAACGAAATCACATAGAACGGCCTCGTTTATCGACCAATTTCTCGTTCTATGTGAGACCCTACTGTAGTTCCTTTCTCTGTGACAAGTTACGGGAGGCTATGCTCCGCACACCACCTAGCTCCTCCTGGCCAATACCCTCTCCACTCACCCGGCCGTATCATTGACTTGGTGGTGGGCCTGCCGCAAAGCGCCCGCACCGGCTTCTCCCGGCCCCACTTCCGGCACTAGCCACGCCGGTCGTGGGCACGACGGTGGTATAGAAGGGTCTGGCCTGGTGGTGGAGGTATCAACCTCCTCTCGGGCGCCTTCCCCGTCATCGACGCAGTGTCTCAGGAGGTGGCCCTGGTAATCCGGTCCTTGTATGGGGGAGGTGCCGTCGCGATACCATCTCCACATCTTGTGTCCTGGACACACTCGCTGTAGTCGTCCATGTCGCGTGCCTGGGGTTCGCACTCGCTATTTAACAAGGCGAGCCTCCCACCTTCACACTGACGGCCATGGAACCTACATAGTGCTCCTGTTCCCCGGAGTCGGGTGTACGCGTCAACACTTCGCGTGTCGTGTTCTGCCCGTTTCTCGTTCACGAATGTGTTCTGGGATCATTACCTTGGGTGGCACTGACCGTGCCTGTCGGCCTGACTCGGACTCGACCACCTTGTTCTGCTGGTCCCCTACCACTTCCCTGTATCCCCCCCCCCTTACTGGCTGTGGCCGGTACCACGCTTGCTACATATGAGACTGTCACACTGGGTCGCTCGGGGCTCGCTCGCTGCGGCGGTGCCCTGGACTGCTCCCCCGGCGGCCATCTGGATAGACACCGATGCGTCATGTGAGGTGGGGTGGGGCTCCCAATCTCATATGGGTCGTCGCCACCACGGCAAGTGGTCAGGGCTCTTCCGCTTATACACTGGCATAACCGCCACAGGGTTATGGTCCCCCCGCCGTGCATTTGTCTCTTCCTACCTCTCCATATCCTCGGCCAGGCTGGGTATCCCTTGGATTGCGTTCAACCAACGTGTCACCTGCTTCGTCATCCTTCCTGATTCTCTTCATGCTGTATTTGTCCCATACTGTATTTTCTTCCTTTCCCTGAAAAGGGGGGGGGGAGGTATTTTTTGTATGCTTGTACAAAGCCTTTCTTTCAATACGTGTAGGGTAGAGGCACCAAAGGAGACGCAAAAAGTGTGACAGTTTTCAAGAAAAAAATCAGTGTGTCAAGCTCATTCATTCTTTTAACTTGAAACTCACTTGATATATTACCAAATGGTTATTCTTTTAATGGATGTGTCAATGTAGGTCCAATATCAAGTGCGTCTCCTTATGACCACCAAACCCTAAGTAGACGCACCCCAGTCCAGTGCAGACGAACGTCTGTTTTTTTGTATTAATATGTGAGTAATTTGATTATTTAGTAGATAATATTTATACCACTTATACTTCTAGCTTAAACTAAAGTAGTTGCATGCTGATAGTGGGCCTACATTGTACATCTATAGAGAAAATAAATTGTGAAAGACTTTGCCCGAATCCTAAGCCATTTTTGGCAACATTTCCAAATAGCTACGAAAACTACATCAACGTGTAGTGAATACCAACCAACATCCGACTCTATATATATATTCTTTAAAATATCGCGCCGCAGTGAAGTTACAATGGTCGAGAATTGCACATTTGTTGGTAAAAAGCAACCCCGCCACCCTTCCCCTGCCTAGCTAGTTTGCGAGGGAGGGGGGAGGAAAGGAGGGGGAAAATACGCAATAGCGCTTATATCTCTCATATATATCAATATTATATCACCACAAAGCACATGAATGCATATAAGATGCATAGTAACAAAGAAATATGCGAAATAACCCACAAATTACCGATTCGCGAAGTGGGGGAGGAGAGAGAAATAAAGGAGTGCCGATTTCCCTCTCTCCTTCGCCCCCCACTGGCACAACCCTCTACTAAAGGGTTGTGCCACTGGCCCCACCGCACGGCAACACGAGTCACTCCAGTGAGGGAATCAGAGGGACGTCCAAACAAGTAGACCTATGTCTCGTTGATGTTCAGTCACGGTCAATGAAAAAGTGCAATTTGGCCACATTTAGACCCCTGAGTGTGTGAGTGTGTGTGTGTGTGTTGTGAAGCTGGGTATCGAAAGCTCACACTTAGACCTACGTGACAAAAACAAATTGTACGATTATTTCTGTCATTATTTAGTCTTTATTCGATAGTTCATACACTATTTATTTCTATTTTCCATTTCTGTTAGTTTGTAGTTGTAGTTCATGCACTATTAATTCAATATTCTTGCAACTGAAATAAGATATAATAATAGATTATAAATAGGGCAGATAACTTTGATAAATAACACTAAACCAATGGAGACGCACACCACCACCCCATCCAGACGCGTCTCTATATGGCCCGCACGTGTGCGTCTCCATTGGGCCTCGAAGTCAAATGAAGGTAGCTCCACCACCATCAAAGGAAACTCGACCATGAATACAGGAGGAGGTGGGGCGAGATTGGGGTTTACCATGCATGCGGTTTATGCCCTTCTAAACCCAGTTTGAAAAAAATGCGTCTCCATTGGTTTTGGACCATATCATGAACCAATGGGGACGCACCCACTTTCACGAGCACTCGTTCATGCAAGAGTCATGAAACCATGCAGGAGTATAGTTCAAGACATGCTCTTTCCATTTGAAACAAAAGAAAAACGATCCGAGTTAGAGAAGTAGGAAAAAAATGAGCTGTGAAAAATCGCTTTCTTAGGTTTGGGCTAAGAGATACCCAGAAAATCTCATTTTTATTTTTGTTTATTTTTTCTCAAGATAAATGTGTGTCCTATTAGGCTGGTAGTCTTTGAGAACATCACTAATAGCATAAAGTATTTTTTGATGTATTTGTTTTCTTTTCAGGTACTTTAGTTTTTTGCATGGCAGTTTTTTTGCATGAAGTGCGTCTCTACTGGACAATTCGTCTCCTTTGGTATCTCTACCCTATGTCCTGTCTGTTTCGTCTTGAGGATGTAGCTCCTACGGTTTTTACATTCTGACTCCACTGTCTCCGGGTCTTGTGTTGGTATGCTTATACCTCCTACCCATGTCATGTAACTACGGAGTGTCCTGTGATGCCGTCCGCCAGCTATGCCATGCCTTGTGTTTTTGTGAATACTTTACACTTGGCTTCACTTTAGGATTTCGCTCTTACAGTTTTTACATTCTGACTCCACTGTCTCCGGGTTTTGTGTTGGTCTGCTATTGCCTCCTACCCATGTAGTGTAACTACAGAGTGTCATATGGTGATGTCCACCGTCTCCTGTGTCTCTTCGTCCCATACTGTATTTCTTCCTTTCCCTAAAACAAGGGGGGGGGGGGGGGGCGGAGTTCTTTTTGTATGCTTGTACAAAGACTTTCTCTTTCAATACTTGTATGACCAGTACTGTCTGTTTCGTGTTACGGATGTCACTCTTACGGTTTATTACATTTGGACTCTACTGTCTAGCGGTTGTTGTATTGGTATGCCTATGCCTCATACCCATGTCTTGTCCTTAAGAGAGTCTTCGGAGGTCATCCACTTGCTGTGCCGTGCTGTTTGTTATTGTAATACTTTACTATTGCCTTCACCTTTCCCATGTTGGTGTGCCATTCCATGGTCGACATGACCTATTCCTTTACCTGCCTGTGCATTTTAGACCCTAGACTGATACGCTAGTAACTGTATTTTCTTAATATGCACCATACTGTTACGCTCTTTTTCCCCAATAAACTAAACTGTTTATTTGTGTCTTTTCTTGGTCCTCTACTTTGCTAAGGCTTGGGTTTTTGTGTTTTATTGGATGTCCGCCTCCAATGTGGGATTCAAGCCCTATGTTGGAAACGTAGAGACTGCTACTAAATTGGGAGGTTTGACGACCTCCCTTATAACCAAATAAGGAAAACCTCTTATTTGGTAGCAGTCTCGGAGTATCCAACGTCACAGTATCCCGCCCTCATGCCGATCCCCTGGACCCCTGCCCATCCAATCTAAACTGATTACTTGATACCTAGATACTGTTTCATGTACTGGGGTACACTCATAGAAAATGGAGCATGGCTATGAGGAGAGCAGCTAGATTAAATGGGTAACTATAACAATTCTTTCTCTCCTTCGCTTTCTCTTCCTTCTTTAGTCGTCTCGGAGTGTGTACAACGTGCCTAGTAGTGAATTGAGGTGCAACTCTAGAGATTATTTGGTACTTCGCGTGAGTACCGATAAATCGGCCCGCTGTGGTAGCGGCTGAGATCATAAGCCCTACGTTGGATACTCCGAGACTGCTACCAAATAAGAGGTTTTCCTTATTTGATTATAAGGGAGGTCGTCAAACCTCCCAATATATCCAGAATTATCCCAAATACATAAATCGGTTAGCATATTATCATATTTTTATGGGTTTTTGGAATCAGAGAATTATTATTTGATCTTTAACCACATTTTAATGATGGACAAGTATTATGAATTATTTTCATAGGGCAAATAATAACAAACAATTTGTTTGTTCCATGTCCGAAGTTACCATTTTTTCTGTGGAAAACACAATCGGTTAAATGAGTGTTCTAGCTAGAGCGTTATACAAGTGTAACAAATTTCCTTTGGTGGATGTTGTCTCTGGTAATTTTACTACAAAGTTAGGTGACTGGACGACTCGGCCCATGGGACAACTCGGCTCGGACAGCTCGGCCCACTTTTGGACAACTCGGCCACGACGGCGAGACAACTCGGCCCATTATTTGAGACAGCTCGGCCCCATGTTTTGCTATGGGGCAATTTGACGAGCCCAGTCAGGATTAGGATGGGGAGAGCTAAGTGGAGGGTCTATGGGTGAGGCCATGTATGCAGCACCAAATCCTGTCCTCTGCGTATGCGCGGCCTTTTCCCTAATATTTGTATTATCTTATTTAGGCTCAACTGTTAGGTTAATTTAAGTTAGGTTAAGTTAGGTTAGGTTAGGTTAAGATAATATAATAGTATAAAGGAGAAAAAAAATCATGCCAAGGGGCCTAAGATTCTCACGCATGCACAGAGGACAAGATTTGCAGGATTTGGTGCTGCATACATGGCCTCCCGTTTATGGCGTGTGTGTAATGTGGGAGAAATGTTCGTTTATTGTATAATTATGTCATAGGCTAGTTCTCTCGATTCATAATGTGTAGGTTAGGTTAGGTTAGGTTAGGTTAATTAAGAGTTGTCTCGTTTTTACTGGGCCGAGCTGTCCTGGCCGAGCTGTCCTGGCCGAGCTGTCCTGGCCGAGCTGTCCCGTGGGCCGAGTAGTCTAGTATTCCAAAATTATATCAGTCACAACATCATTCATACAAACAAATTTCTTCAGGGTGATAGAAGTTTGGCAGGGTAGCGAAAAATTTAAAAAATTTCGTCATATACAGTCGGCCCTCGGGTAACGCGGCTTTGGACAGTGCGGTTTTGCTCTAACACGGGTACCCCAAATGTGCCGAGTCAGCATCTAACACGAGTTTGTTTATGTACCGCGCGTGGGGCTCTGGCGGTTGGCTGGCAGCTCTCGGCATCTCTCGGCCCGTGACTCAGACTCGGGTGTGCTCGGTGTGCCTCGTGTCCCGCCAGTCAGTGTGCTGCCGCGTCTACCCGTGATTACCAGTGTCCGTTGAAAACGTCCCTGTTTTCCCAAGTTTCGCCACAACCATGCCTCCCCCCAACAAGCGTCGGAAGTTTACATATGCTGAGAAGTTGGAGATAGTGAAGAAGATTGAAGGTGGAGCAAAGAAGGCGCATGTTGCTCATACATATGGGGTGAACGAGTCTACTATTAGAACAATCTATAAGGACAGAGAGAAGATCCGTAAAGTTTTGAAGGGACACCCTGGCCAAGCTAGCCTACATGCCTTCAAAGTTGCTAACCCTGTGCTTAAGACTACAGAGAAACTTGTGGGCAGATATATTGATAGGCAAAGTAGGAATGCGGTACCGCTCGATGGCAAGGTTATTCGTCAGAAGGCTAAACTTTTATATCAACAAGTGGCCATCAAGTTAAACGAGCGTCACCCTCCACCATTCCAAGCTTCGCACGGCTGGCTTTGGTCATTCATTAAGCGTCAGAAAATGAAGAATGTGAGAATAACAGGAGAGGCAGCCAGTGCAGATACAGCAGCAGCAAATCAATTCCCTGCCTATCTACGGCAAATTATAGAAGAAGGGGGATATACGGCAGACCAGATATTCAACGCTGATGAGACTGGCTTTTTTTGGAAGTCTATGCCTAAGCGTACAGTCTGGCCTGCCAATATGCGAGAATATGGGCGACACGCGAGGGTGCGGAATGAAAATTAGCGTATTAGCAATAGAGTATTATATGGGAATAAATCGATATGGGCGGCACTGACTCCAAGTTGTCTACTTTAGGCCTATTTATCTCCGTCAATTGCCACAAAAGGTACATATATGTATACATAAACATCCAAATCATAAGAAAATATAACAATAATAATAAACTCACCTTAAAATTAACAGTAAATGTCCAACACGAGTCGGACAGCTGTTGCGCGAGCGTGGACTGAGGGTAGACTGGCGTATCCCACAATGCCCTGCGTGCCTACGTAACTGGTGCGGAATGGTGGGGGGCCTCGCGTATTAGCTGAACTCCCCGGAATTGCCCTTATATCGGGCCCGGATTCGCGTTTTAAAGGTACATCACGCGTTTTGAAAGTTTTGGGTATGATTCGACCCCCTCCTCGTGTATAAGGTGAATCGCGTATTAAAAGCTTGCGTATTGGCAGGTCAGACTGTACTTATATCCATAAGAAACAGAAGAGTGCCAAGGGCTTTAAGGGAGAAAAGGACAGAGTGACATTGCTATTAACATGCAATGCGTCAGGGTCATGTAAATTAAAACCCCTAGTGATCCACCGTGCAAAGAAGCCTCGCCCCTACAGGAACCATGATATGTCCCGTCTGAATGTCCACTGGATGTCTAATAAGAAAGCTTGGATGTCGGCTGCCCTAAGTCTTGAGTGGTTCGACAAGTGCCTAGTACCTGACCTAGAACAGTTCTGTCGCCGAAAAAACCTAGCCTTTAAGATCCTGTTTCTGCTCGACAATGCACCTGGCCATTCTCCCCTGCTTATCGACCGACACCCTGCAATAAAAGTCATGTTCATGCCGCCCAATACGACGTCTCTTCTGCAACCCCTAGACCAAGAGATCATCGCCAACCTAAAAGCCAGCTATGCTACCAAGACCTTTACGATGTTGGACTCTGCAACAGACACCCACGAAGAGATTGACCAGTTGTCCGACCTCGACTCAGATTCAGATGACCCTGGACCTGCCCCTGCCCCTGCCCCTGCCCCTGCCCCTGCCCCTGCCCCTGGACCTGCCCCTGCCCCTGGACCTGCCCCTGCCCCTGTCCCTGGGCCTGCCCGTGAGGATCCTGCAATAATCACTGTCTTCCAATTTTGGAAAAAGTTCCACATTAAGAATGGCATTGACTTTATTGTGGAAAGTTGGAAGGAAATAAACCAGCCCACTTTCCACCACGCCTGGCGGAACATTTTGGAGGGGTTACCTGGCCACAAGTTAGACCTGCCAGGTGAGCGACAGACGGTTGAAGCGGCGGTTGGCCAGGCAGTAGCAGCAGCTCGTAACGTAGCCGGTTTGGAAGAAATTAACGAGGAAGACGTGCGAGAAATGATCGTACCACCTGACCTAGATCCAGAGGAGTTACTGCAAGATTTGGATGATGAGCTAGCAGAAGAAGAACCTGTCGAAGAAGACGGGCCTGCAGGAGAACCTATCACCGAAGATTTACGGGAGATCATCGAATTGGCTGACCGCTTGGCAGATCACATACAAAACAAAGATCCTAATAGGGATAGGGCTATTGCTACATCAACACAACTTTCAACTCTTCTAAGAGCCTACTCAGAGATGTTCACCTATCGTGTCAATGCTCGTCAACAGTTGCGCATCACAGAATTCTTTCGTGTCCGCCAGCAGCAACAGGTACAGGAGCAAGAACGGCAGCAGGGCGACGATTCTGACGACTCCCTCGCTTCAGACATCGATGTGGACGATGCTATGTCCCTCTTCTCGGGGTTTGGCGACGACGACCAGCATCGTCGTCAGGATCTGGGGAGGCCTTCAACATCCTCTCAGTGACGCCAATCGTGGTGTCGTGGGGGAGGGGAGGGGGAGGAAGGGGGCGGGCGAGAGAGAGAAGCGCTACGCACTACATCACCACCAAACAAGGTACAGTACAGTACGGGATTCATATTGTTACCATTAATTTATTAATATGCAAGATTTCATACATATGTTCTGTAAAATATTGTTAGGTTGTGTGTGACTGATGTTTGATCCATATTTTGTTAGGTTATCGGGTGGTAAATGGGTCAAAAAGGGGACTTTGGGGAAGTGGCCAGAACCAATAGAATTAATCCCATAAGTTCTTTGCTTTGTGTAGCGCGTGTTTGCGTAGCGCGGCGCGGTCCCAGTACGATATACCCGCGTTACCCGAGGGCCGACTGTATACTGTATAATATTTTTTTCGTGTACATATACTCATGTCAGTTCCCTAGGGCTTTTACATGCTCTTCCTTTGCCATTTCTCTAAACGGACCACACAAAAAAAACAATAAAAAGCGTTTCCATTATATAATGACAATGGCTAATTACTTATTATCGCCGATGTCCGAAGTTACGACCCAAGTCCGAAGCGACCCGGTTTTACGGTATGAAATGCACCCTGTGGCAAAATACAGATTTTTATAAAAACGTACGCGATTTTTGCGGTCGGTCAATAAATGTACAGTACCATTGTTTTGGGTGGCCTGATGCAGCGCTACCTTTATTGCATAAATCTACCTCTTATATGTTATGTTTTATATATTGCAAAGTAAGATATGGTCACCATAAGTGTATAAAGTTGAAGCCAAAGCCATTTTCCGAACTACGATGTCTAATGGTAATTTTTTGTAATTACCTTGGAAATAATGGCTATAAATCGCGAATTGTGCAATAAATATGTGTTACATTAATATGTGTTACATTTATTTATTGACATGCTTTTATGTAGTTTTCGTATATAATCGAATAATAGTGTAAGGGGGTTTAGAACTATCAAGCCAGTCTTACTCATTCAGTGAAGAAAAATGGCGGACTTTCGGTTTCTCGTCATATTTCAGGCTTATATGGAGAATGTAGCTTTAGTATCAGCATTTCCACACATAATTTACAATTGTGAATAACTGAACATCTTGTATGACAACGAGGAGCTGCTTAAAATGGTGAAAATAGGATAATATTGAGACAATTCGGATGGCCTTAAATCGACTTTGGTAAGTATTCAAATTACCTATTATTATGTGACCTAGGTACGAAATATGCATATATATGGAAAGTTGAAGGCTTTCTGAAGCATATGTAGAGGGTATAAGAAAGATATGAATTAAATTACCAACGTTAAACGGTGTTACAGACATCGGTGACAAAGGAACCATCCTCCATCCACCAATAAATTCGCCGTTTCGCGTCACTTTCACTAAGGTTCACCATGTTATTACATGGCTACCATAAGCCGATTTTAGTGTTTTAAGTGACTTATGAATAGCTTAGAGTGTGCTCTTTATGAATATACCAATGAAAGTTATATACAGAAAGTTTTTATAGGCTATGCGTAGCCTAATATGCAAATGAAAATTGGTACTTTAATTGACCGACGGTACTTATATCGGTGTTTTTACCCTACTGTGTTTTTCAATTATAAAACATCGCAAAATCCGAGCCAACTTTTGCCAAAACTTGGCTCGGGTTTTCCAATTCTTGGGTTTTATGCCTTTCCAAAACCTTAAGACACGAGCCAAGTTTTGCTAAAATACGTTATTATCGCCGTTTTACGCATTTAACCCGGGAACTGAGGGAAGACTCTTAAGAGTTCCCCCGGCGGACTGCGGGAAGACTCTTAAGAGTCAGAGAAAAAAAAAAAAAAATTTAAACATCGAACATGCCCTTGGGCCATGCAAAATATCAGTCCTCTACCTCCCCTCCTTCCCCACTTTCCTCCCCTCCTTCAGTTATCACCTATTTTCCCTGTTATTCCCTTATTCCGAGGTATATTTTCGTGCTAACATTAGCGAGTTGCAAGCAGGGCATTGTCATCACTGTTAGCAAGCGAGTGCAAGAGAGAGAGAGAATCGATCGACAGTGTCTCAGTGGCCTTGGGGGAAATTGGCGGGAAAGCAGGTTGCCTCACCCATACATTATGTAACTCGCGGCCTGTATCGCCGATTTTGACCATCCAAACGCTGTTTTCACTCGTTTTATTGTTGTTACAGGTTAATACCTTTATAATCAACCTATAATAGGCGCATATGGATAAGTATTAATGCTATTTATGGTAAAATGAATATTTTAGTGATGGAAACAGCTCAAATACGTCAGCACAGGCAGACGTTTCTAATTACCCACATGCGCAGTTCAGAGGTTAACCCCTCATTTTCCCTGACCTTCATAGCCCTCCCTACTATCGGGCGGCGTGTCATAAGATCGTTGGATAATGGGGAAACGGTTGGTAAGATTAGGAGTAGTGGGCGTACCACTACCGACATACAGCATAAATCATCTATAAAACATTAACCTAACCTAACTTAACCTAGTACTACATGAATACTAGGTTAGGTTAGGTTAGGTTGTTTGGTTAGGTTAATGTTTTATAGATGAGTTATGCTGTATGTTGGGCGTACTACTCCTAATCTTACCACACGTTTTTTCTGAGGTTTGTAATTAAATACAGTATAGGCCTATTAACCTAACAAGTGCGCATGGGGGTAATTGGAAACGTCCCCCTGTGCTGACGTATTTGAGGTGTTTCCGTCACTAAAATATTCATTGTACCATTAATAGCATTAATACTTATCCATATGCACCTATTATGGGTTGATTATAAAGGTATTAACCTGAAACAACAATAAAACGAGTGAAAACAGCGTTTGGATGGTCAAAATCGGAGATATAGCCCGCGAGTTGTATAATGTATGGGTGAGGCAAGCTGCTTTCCCGCCAATTTCCCCCAAGGCCACTGAGACACAGTCGATCGATACTCTCTCTCTCTCTCTTGCATTCGCTTGCTATCAGTGATGACCACACCCTGCAACCGGATTTCTAATGTTAGCACGAAAATATACCTCAGAATAAGGGAATAACAGGGAAAATAGGTGATAACTGAAGGAGAGGAGGAAAGTGGGGAAGGAGGGGAGGTAGAGGACTGAGATTTTGCATGGCCCAAGGGCCAAATTTTTTTTTTTTTTTTTTCCCGATGTCAAAAGTTGATTTTTTTTTTCACTCACTCTTAAGAGTCTCCCCGCAGTCCGCCGGGGGAACTCTTAAGAGTCTCCCTGCAGTTCCCGGGTTAATGAAAACGGTCAATATTTACGAGTCGCACCACAGCTGGGATCTCATTTCTAATGGTAGTTTTGGGTTCCTATCATTCTATGCTTCATTGCTATATACTTTTTATCCACGGGATTTTTTTTTCTTGTTGTTTTTTGTTTTGTTTTTTGCATTAACCTAACCAAAAAACCTAACCTAACCTAACCTAAATGTATTTGGGGGCTATTAGGTTAGGTTAGGTTAGGTTAGGTTAGGTTAGGTTTTTTGGTTAGGTTAATGCTAAAAAAAAAAATTAGGCCTAGGCCTAAGCCAAGAAAAAAAAAAAAAATCCTGTGGATAAAAAGTATATAGCAATAAAGCATAGAATGATAGGAACCCAAAACTACCATTAGAAATGAGATCCCAGCTGTGGTGCGACTCGTAAATATTGACCATGAAAACTAACAGATTCCATAAATAAAATCCATGGGAAAATTTGTGACATAAAAATGGAGTTTTTCCGATTTATGTTGTAAGTCGTAGTGGACTAGTGGTACACCCGGTAACTACATCCATCCCGCTTCTAACCCCCCCCCCCCCCCCACCCCCGATTGGACTATTTTGCATCATCATTTATAGACTAAAGCCAGTAGGGGGCAAATAACAGCTGGCCATGGGATAATATCGGGAAAAGGCGATCTAATTAAAATACGACATAATAGCCTACTCGTGACCCGACCGGGAGCATAAGAATATCACCGCGAAAGATTTCTTGAATTTGGTCAATATACAGGAGGCGCTACAATATAGGTAGCAAAATTATAATGGTAGTTTTGGGTTCGTATGATCATATGCTTCATTTCTAGGCCTATATACATTTTATCCCCGGGAAAAAAAAAAAAAATCTTGGGATTTTTAATTTATTTTTTTGGGATTTTTTGTTTTGGTCATTAACCAACCTAACCTAACCTAACCTAATAGCCCCCAAATACATTTAGGTTAGGTTAGGTTAGGTTTTTTGGTTAGCCTAGGTTAATAAAAAAAAATAAAAAAAAATCCAAGAAAACAATAAAAAAAACCCAAGATTTTTTGTTCCCCCCCCCTGATAAAAAGTATATAGAAATGAAGCATATGATGATAGGAACCCAAAACTACCATTAGAATTTTGCTACCTATATTGTAGCGCCTCCTGTATATTGACCTTGAATTTAACCCACGAATTAATATAAATTAGAAAGGACCTACCAAACGGGTAAAGTGGAGGTAAACGTCACCTCCAGCAACAATGCCACTCACTCCATCTACCATAACAGCATACATCACTTTAGAGATGGTTCATAATATACTGTATAGGCATTGTTCCCACCTCTCAGAGTAACTTCACACCTGGAGTCCTCGCTAGGGTTTATTAGTGACGTTCAGTTGCTACCTTCCCTCCAACACATCAACAACAACAACAATAACTTCACACCCAAATGATATCGGATAATCCCTAGTCTAACAGTACAAATATAGTTGCTCCAGTCTTTGGAATTATAAATATAATTGAAATCATGTACCACTATTCACGAAACATGCTTACTTCTTAATATAATGATGAAAGAAAAAAATGAAATATGACCACCTGCGAGTTTCAGATTATTGTATAAGGAAGTTGAAGCTGAAGACATCGTTATTTAGCAGAATTACCAGCTAAAATATGCTTGTAATAAACTCATCAACACATAACATATGTCACCATACTTCCTATTCATTATAAACCTACATTATTGTCATTATTGCAATGGTTAAATATCGTATTTGCGGCTCCAACTTCTTTATAGCCTTAAACCTCAATCCAGTATAGATTTGTTCAATTCCTTAGGATTATTAGCATAAATGGTTTGACAATATTCACCAAGCATGCTTTCATCAGAATATAAGTTTGAAAGTGGCCTCAGAAATCTGCCTTTCACCAAATTCCCGATCTGAGAACAGTGTGGTCTGGGCCACACTGGTAGGCGACATGGGTAAGACACTGAGAAGGCCAAAGATCGGCGATGGACTTCATACTAGCGAATACTTACTTGGTCATACTTGGTAGAATTCCGTCCTCTGTGGACGCAGCTAAAGTGGACTTCCGCTGCAACCAGGCAGCTCCGCAACTCCCTCGTTCCGTCTATTTACTAACGAGTTGGATGCGGTGCTGGGATATCCTGGTATTGGGGGCTCGTCTGGTACTGTAGCCAGCCATCGGTCCAGCTGACGCTTGAAGGAGTCTGTCGTGACTCCCGTCAGTTCCCGGACGGCCTTTGGTACAGTATTGAAGAGGCGAGCCCCATTTTTGCTGAAGTTGTTGTGGGCGACTGTTGCTATTTTCTGAGAGGTAGCCTCAGTCCTCTTGATGTAGCACAGTCGCCCTTTTCTAACGTGATTGTTGATGACTAGTCCCACGTCAGGTACCAGCCCTTCTAGGGTCTTCCACACATAAATCACTAGGTAACGTTCTCGTCGTCTCTGAAGGGAGTAGAGCCGCAACTCCTTCAGGCGTTCCCAGTAGTTCATGTGTTGGAGACCCCAGATCCTGCTGGTGAAGGTCCTCTGTAGTAGAGACTCCAGTTTGCCGATGTCACCTATCTTGTGGGGAGTCCATAGCTGGCAGCAGTATTCCACCTTTGGGAGGACCAGAGCCTTCCAGAGTGTCAGCATACAGGCCCTCTCTCTAGTTTGGAAGGTCCTGAGTATCCATCCTGCGAGTCTCCTAGCTGTCTCGGTGGTTTGGTTGATGTGGCGAGAAAAAGTTCCATCTGTACTCATTGTTACTCCCAGATCCCGCACATGTTCTTTTGGAGTGATGGTTTCTTGATTTGTCTGGTAGCTGGTGCTCTCTTTGATGGTTTGCAGAGGGCCGTACCTTAGCAATTCGAATTTCTCACCGTTCATCCTCATGTTGTTGGAATCTGCCCAGTCCAGTAGGCAATTCAGACCTTATTGTAGCAGGGCCACATCGTCAGCTGACTCTACCCTCCTCATTACTCTTGTGTCATCTGCAAATAAGGTGGCCGTGGAGTGCTGGAGATCATGATCAATATCCCCTATCATGATAAGGAACAGAAGTGGTCCCAGTACAGACCCCTGCGGAACGCCACTTATTACCTCGCTTGGGTCTGAAAGGTGTCCTTGGACCGATACTCTCTGTTCCCTATGTGTTAGGAAGCTGTGCAGCCACTTGCCGAGATTTCCTCCTATACCTAGCTTTTTCAGCTTGTGAAGAACGAGGCCGTGATCAACTTTGTCAAATGCCTTGGCGAAATCCAGGTATATCACGTCGACGTTCTTGCCTTTACTGATGTCTTCCAGTAGAGCCTGATGGTGTCGCAGCGACAGACAGGACCGGCCCTTTCTAAACCCGTGCTGTCCCCCGTTGAAAGCGTCGAGGTCCTCCATGTGTTTCGTTATTCGCTTTCTGACGACCCGCTCAATTATCTTTGTTATGTGCGAGGTTAGCACTACGGGCCGATAGTTTTTGGCCATTCCTTTGCTACCCCCTTTGTGGATAGGTTTCACTACCCCTTCCTTCAGGGCTGAGGGAACTGTACCGGTAGCTAGGGACTTGGCAGCTATAAGTTGCAGTGGTAGCACCAGTTCAGCTTTGCAGGTTTTTAGGAGCTGTGGACTGAACCTGTCTGGACCTGTTGCTGAGTCGGCTGCTATGTCGTCAATGGCTTGAATTATATCATTAATATCTGGGATTATGTCGGTCAGTATTGGTGAGTGAGAGGGCTCTTGCATTGTGAAAAAAGCCCCTGGGTCATCCACAGATTTGTGGGGGTTAGGAAGACTGAAGACACTTTCATACTGTGCCCTTAGTATGTCTGCCATTTCCCCTGGGTCGGCCACTAGGTTTCCATCGACATCTTCTAATGGCCCTACTGTCGATATGTTTTTAGATTTTTTGTTAGCGTATGAGAAGAAAAACTTGGAGTTACTGCTTATGTTCTGGACTGCTTGTAGTTCTTCTCTCTTCCTCTGGTCATCATGGGATTTTAGGAGTTTGCTTTCAATCTCCTGAAGGGCCTTGTGAAAGTTGGTGGCTTTACTATGTGGGGGATTTTTTGCCACTTTTCTTTTGTAGAGGCTCCTCCTCCTCATAAGGATGCGACGGTCTCGTGGGATATGTTTTTTCTTAGCTGTACTTTTTGCCGGGACATTGGCTTTACATATTTCTTCACAAATTGTGGTGAATTTAGAGAGCATATTTGCAGCACTGTCTTCCGCAATTTTGGTTGCCCAGTCCATCTTTAATTTGTCTTTAATTTCCCCCCATTTAATATCTTTGTGGTAAAAATTTAATTTTGCCATTCCTGTTTTTTCTTGCTGACCTTGCTGTGGTTTATTGAGCAAGGCATTTATTGCGAGAGACGCTTCGCAGATTTTGTGGTCCGACATGGTGGTCTCGTAGAGCTCGTAGGAGTGCATAATCCCATGGTTGTTGCTAGCTACTAGGTCTAGTATGTTAGTTCCTCTTGTTGGTTCGGATATAAATTGGGTTAGGAATTTAGTCCGCATAAGAGACGCCAGTAGCCTAGCTTGTTGTTTTTCTCCATTCGTTCCTCCCACCACTTCCAATGTCTCCCATTTCATGTGTGGGAAATTGAAGTCTCCAAGGAGTAAGAATTCTGTGTTGGGAGCTGGCAGGTGTTCTACTGTATGAATAACTTTGTTCATGACCTCCTCAAAAAGCTCTTGTGTGGCGTTTGGAGGCCTGTATACTGCCGTTATAACAAGATTTAGCTCCTTGATGGAGAGCGTGAGGATTTCACATGTCCCGTTTGAATGGCTGTCCAGGATTTCTACTGCAAATTTATTCTTTATATAAATGGCTACTCCACCATGACTTCTATCCCGACGGTCTTTGCGGTAAATTTCGAAGTCTTGGATCCGCACCTCTGCATCAAGTATATCGTTGTGCAGATGAGTTTCGGTCAGGGCGAGTAAGGATATGTTATCGGTGGCAGCGATTTCTTGCAGTAGGGGGACTTTGTTCTGATTACACCTTGGATACAGCCCTCTGATGTTACCTGTTAGTATCTTGGTTAGTGGTAACTCCAGAAGGCCCTCTTCCAGTTGTCCTGTCCTTCTATTTTTCCCATCACTACTGTCATCATTTGTTGAAGCTGTTCTTGTTGTGCAGCTAGTTTCTCGACTGTTTGCCGAAAAAAACCTGCTTCATATGTGTAGGCCGGTCTCTGGGTGTTCTGTCTCATGTCTACAGCTACTCTTTCCATTTCAGGCTCCTGTCTTGGCGATTTCTTGTTGTTGCGCTGGCTTCTGATTGGGGTTCTACTGGATGGATATCCCCTGGCTTGATTGTATCTTGTATCAAGAGCAAGGGAGGAGATCCAAAACATGTGAATAGATGAAGAAAATGAAGTAGGGATACAAAGCGACCACAGACTCATGGTGATAAACTACACAAAGGAATGGAAAAGCAAAGGAAACACGAGATGGAAGATTAATAGATGGAATCTAAAAAGTGAAAGATGGGTAGAATACAGAGGTTACCTGGAAGAAATAGGGGAAAGAAGAGAGGGGAGCATAGAAGAAATGGACGGAGAGTTGATGATGGACATAAATAGAGCGGCAGAAAGGAGCATAGGAAGAATAAGAAGATGGACAGGAAAAAGTAAACAAAAACCATGGTGGAATAGGGAAATAAAGCAAGCAAGATGTGAAAGAAGGAATGCAAACAGAGAAAGGAGAAGGATGATAGAGAGAAATAGGAGGGAAGGCGGAGAGAGGGAACGAGAAGAAAGACAAGCGGTAAGGGCATACGAGGAGAAAAGGAAGAAGGTAAAAATACTAATACAAGAGGCTATGATAAAACACGAGAAAGAAGAAGTAGAAAAGATCAGAAACAAGGGTAAAGAGGGACAAAAGGAGTGGTATAGGATGTTAAGAGGTGAGATCGGTAGAGAGGAAGAAAGCGTGGAACTAATAGTGGGAGATAGAATAATAAAGACAGAAGAAGAAATAAAGATTGAAATAAAGCGATACTGGGAGGAAATAGGGGGAGTAAATGAACAAGGGGAGGGGAGGGAATGGAACTTGGAAATGAGAGAGAGAAGACTACCAGAACAAGATAAGATGGAAATGGAAAGGGAACTCACAATCGAAGAAGTAAGGAGAGGGATCAAAGCACTAAAAAAGGGAAAGGCGACCGGCCTGGATGGGATACCAAATGAAATGTACATAGAGGGGGGGTGGGGTGGGGGGGGGGGGGGTGTGGGGTGGGGGGGGGGGGGGGGGGGGGGGGGTGGTGGGGGGTGGGGGGGGGGGGGGGGGGGGGGGGGGAGGAGAGAAATGGCAAGAAGGCTGAAGAAAATGTTTAATGAGGTAATGGGAAATGAGAGAGTACCAGAAAGATGGAATGAAGCGAGAGTAACGCTATTGCACAAGGGAGGGTACAAGAGTAAGAAGGAAATAAAAAGCTACAGGCCAGTGACAGTGACAAACACAATAGGGAAACTCTTCTGCGGGATATTGAAGGAAAGGATGAATAGAGCCATAGAGGGAAACAGAATAATAAGTGACGAGCAAAATGGGTTTAGAAGAGACAGGAGGGGGACAGATAATATCTATATACTAAGCGAAGTGATAGGGAAAATGAAAAGAGGGAAGAAAACGGGTTACTGTGCATTCCTGGATATAGAGAAAGCCTATGATAGAGTAAACAGGGAACTGCTGTGGAAAATAATGGCAAGGAGTGGAATACCAGAAAAGTATATAAACATCATAACATCGATGTACCAAGGAACAAAGGCGAAGTACGCGCTAGGAAGTATAGAAACAGGATGGGTAGAAAGCAAGAGGGGAGTAAGGCAGGGGTGCGTATTATCGCCGTTATTATTTGCGTTATATATGGAAGAAATGACACAGAGGATAAAAAGAGTGGGGGAGGGGATCCAGATAAACAAGGAAAGACTGGGGGTACTTCTGTTTGCTGACGACGTAGTTCTGATGGCAGAAACTGGAGGAGGGTTGCAGAGACTACTAGAGGAAGCAACGAGATTCGGGGAGGAACTAGAAGTAAGATTTAGTAAAGAAAAGAGCCAAGTGATGAAAATGAATGGACAGCTGCAAGAGGACGAGGAATGGACACTGGAAGACTTCCAGTGTCCATTCTTACTTAGTAAATACTATTTTACTTAGTAAAATACCACAGGAACGAAAAACCTGAGAGCGAAACCTCCACCCCTAACGAGCCACAGGAACGAAAATCCTGAGAGCGAAACCCCCATCCCCAACGAGATCCCAGGTCCCTTTTATTATTTTCCCGATTGGGTCTCTCTCTCTCTCCCAATTCATTCCACATATTATACGTCTCTCAATCACAGTCTTCTAATATACAAACCACAATATTTTACTCACTGATATTCTTGATGTACCACCTAAGTATGTATTTAATTATGTAACCACCATACAGGCTATAATACTTTCATTGTGTAGGTTCGAGGCGATCTAAGACACCTTAGCTTCCATTTCACACCAAATCAGATCGTGATTACGTCAGCCCTGTATTTAGTTATATAACAATCATAGTCGCCCAAATTCTAGCAATTCAATGTCTCTAACCTCCCGTTGTTTTATCCACTAACTATATATATTCCCAACCTTCCTAGTACCACCTCCATTTCACTAGACAAAATACCTAGGAGTAATTCCGAGATTAATTATGAAATTACACTAGACAGCCCCATAACTCACTGAGATACACATTGCTATTTTATTGATGTACCAACTCCCTAATGTTAACATAATTTAGGGAACTTGTAAAAAGAGAAGACACCTATCTTCGTTCCCCCATTTTTAGCAGGTAGCTATACATAACCTCACGTTGCATTGTTCGTCTGTCAATTTGTATTCCTTGCCAGTTCTTGTATTGATTTATGCCTGTTGATTTAGATAAGTTAATTACGAGTTATGTAACAACCTTTAACCACGACTCTATACACCCGATAACCCTATGCCAGTTATTGTATTGATTTAGGCCTGTTAATTCGGATAAACTCACTATGACCAATCTGCAGACGATTATCAGGAGAGATGCAGGAAAGCTACCTCGTATCTCTCTCTCCATGACGAGTATAGATATATGTACCCCCGTGCTCAGTCGCCCCCTTGCCTTGTTCTTCTAGTAACTAAGTGTATATATATATAATATTAACCGGAGTATGCCACCAGTATTGATACGACATAGCGGCACTGTCCTTGTGTCGTATTGTGCCACGTGCATACCAAACTGGTTTTCATCATCTTATTAGGACGACGTCTTAATATGCCGTCGTTTATGCATGTATTCAATCCTTAGGTTAATTATCTTTTATCCGCCATTGTGTTCCTCTCTTCCATTTACTTTTCCACAATTGTTATACGTCTTCCAATCACCTCCTCCGTATCCACAATCCACACTACTCTGTTTTGCTTCGTGACCCTATGCTCAGTGGTCACCTGTTTTGTGGGTCACCGTGTCTTTTGCTCCTTCACGCCCCGCTGCACACGCCACCCTACCTGTTCGATCGTAGGGGAATGCCACCCCTATGTCCAGCGCATTAAGGGTCACGACCCTAGGTCACGAGCGGCGCGGCGCCTAGCCTCAAACCACCCCCTTTCTAATATCCAACCCCCCCTGTAAAGACGCCCAGACGAACGTTCTAACATGCCGATCCCGTTCATTTCCTCACCCCAATAAATAGCAGATAAAGACTCATTCTTGTAACCCCATTTACTACCCTCTAACTTACTAGCCCAACTCACAACCTGAACCAGGAGGGCGGACGGCGCGAGGCTACAGCAGCCAACATCTCACCCCTAAGAAGTCGACGGTTCCGCCTGACTTGCATTTTCACGAAAACTATACTATTATGAGCCCCATGAGTAATCCTAGTAAGTAAAAACTAGAGCCCAGGATCAACCCTCCCTAGGAGTATCACTCTTGACACCACATCATAAGAAAACCCCATTAGCGTAGAGAATCCCATATATACATATTTAAGGAGTGGCATGCCCCCCCACCCCAAAGGGATACCCCCAACCCCCGCGGACATTCACCATGACCCACACGTAGCCAACAACTTCTTGCCAGACACCAGGTGAATTTCCAACAGGTGATGAACTAACCCTCTAAATACCTATCCAAATACCATCCTATCCCATCCTTAACCAAAACCAAAATCTTCCTTATCCCATCCTAGATTAAGAATAGCATGTCAGCTAGACCAGAGAAGGATATTTAGGTGAATTGATGAATAATACCTCCCAGCCTATTCACGTAGTGCGCCAGTAAAGTAGTCCCTATGAACCTTCACCAAATCCGCCTAAATAACTCTACTAGTACCTCATACTAGAGTTAAGATATCCACGATCATAAATCAGATCACAAGTTACTTACCGCCACATTAAAAAAAAACCCTCCCTAACCCCCTAAGTTCACCAGAATAAATTAACTACTTCATAGCATTGACATCCAATACTTCTAGAACATTCCTGAAGCTTCCTTGACCTGCCTATAAATAAGACCCAGAGACAACAGTCGGGCAGTTGAATATTAGAGCCCAAAGCAACGGTTGTCCACACTGCGGTGGCTTTCTAATACCGCCTCCCCCCCTCAAGATTCACGATAGTTCGGCGTTCCGTAATCTGTGTAACTCTGTTAGGAAGTGTTTTAACCCTTTACGAATGTTTTATTGCGATCGGGACTACCGGCAGTAATATTATATTTGTAGACAACAAATTCACAAATTATTGATTGTTTCATTAACTTCTGATAGTGCACCATACGCTACTTGAGCTACGAACGATCATAACTCATAACTGATCTAAGGCAGAAAGATCTTGTTATGTTAGAAGGGATTATGTGAGAAACTCTTGAGTGAGGACTCTGCAAGAATAACTCCTTGGCAACAATCGACTGTCTTAACCCATCAGCAATTGTTGCCAAAAAGGTGCACAACCACCCGCAAGAAGCCCATCTGCAACCCTTCTCTACACTGCCGGACAGCCCCAGAGCTACTGTTAACCCCCAACATCACTAACGCAAGATACCAGGAAAACTCCATCACAGTGTTACTTCACAGAGTACCAGTGTTACGGTGCTATTAACTATCAACCATCCAGTGTATTCGATTGTGTCTCAACTTTCTCTGATGTTATAACAAGTGATTATGCTAGTACGTATTAATATATATCAGTGAAATTTAGCTTAGGCGTAATTATTCTTGCCATCAGGTTTAACCTTATTCGCCCTCACTGATATTTTTCGGTCTGAAGTATCACCTAGACAAGTGAACATCCTAGACCAGTGCAACTAGTTACAGTTTTCCCTTTACGATTAATTCTTGGGCAATAACCACATTACTTATATTTTCATCCTTGATTAAGAGTCATATTACCAGAGAGAGTTAACAAAGCGAAATACCTAACCTGTGTAATTCATGTACCTTACGTATCATAAAGCAATGTGATCAGAAGAATAATGCCTGAACGTTGGAAGTGGGAAGTATGTCTCTATCCAAATCCGCGATAAGTGCTGGGAGATTGTAATAAGTCCAATAACCTACCTGAGTGCTCCAACATCTAATGTTCGTGAAATTCTATTACGTACCTTCTACCTGAGTGCTATTGATAATAAAGCTGTATTACAAACCATTTATCCGAGATTATCTATGTCCTCTGTTGATTCTCTTTATGTATTTTGCAAGAAATCCAATAACCCAGTCTTGCAGAACTCACCTATACCAAGTTAATCCTGTATAAAATCAGGGCATAACAGGAAGGAAACAGAATGAAGAAGACAAGGGAGTATAAATATATGGGGGTAACAATTACGGAGAAAGGGTTTGAGAAGGCGAAAAGTGAAAAGATTGGAAAAATGCAACAATGGAATGGGAGATTATGGAGCGCGACAAGGTTAAGAGCGAATAGCTACGAAATAGTGCGCGGGCTGTGGAAAGGATTAGGAGTACCTGCAATAATGTACGGCTTAGAGGCGGTCGAAACAACAGAGGCAGAAACGAAGAAATTAGAAACGGTACAAAATAAAATCGGGAGGACAGGATTGGGGGCAAATAAATACGTAGCACAAGAAGCAATCCGAGGGGAGATGGGGTGGAGTACGTTTGAAGAAAGGATAGGGAAAGCGAAAGGGAAGTACAAAGTGAGGCTAGAGGGGATGGAGGAAGATAGGTGGCCAAAGAAGGTATACAGATGGGCGAGCGAGGAAAGTAAATGGAACAGAAAGTGCAAAAGAAGGTTGGGGAGGATAACTATAAAACAGGACCGTGTGGGAGGGGAATTTAGAAAACGAAATGGGAGAGAGGAGTGGGTCATACTGGAAAATGGGAGGGGATGTGTCAGAGAGATAGAGAGAGGGATAAAGGAGGAGGGGAGAAGAAAGTGGAGTGAGGGGGTAGAAAATAAAGCCACGCTGTCATATTACAGAGAGAAGGAAAAACCAGCTAGAGAGCTATTCTATGATGGAGGATGGGGATCGAAACTACTGTTTAAAGCAAGGAAAGGATCGCTAGAGACGAATGAGAGAACAAGGAGATGGAATGGAATGGGACCGCACTGCAACCAATGTGAAATGGGAGGAGACCCAATAGTGGAGGACGTAGAGCATATAGTAACGGAATGTACAAGATATAATGAGGAGAGAGACGAGTTGGAGGGATACATGAGGAATAGAGTTGGGGAGAGGGGGTTTTGTTTACCTTAGTGATTGCTTACCTTAGTGATAGTAAAGAGGCAAGAGAGTCAGAGCTCATAAGGGGTGCCTCTTCTCAGGTTTCTTTCAGTCAAACTGGTCGTATCTATTTTTAAGCATATTAATGCTCGTACTACTTATTAGACTTTCGTTGAGGCTGTTCCATTTATTTATAATCCTTGAGTTGAAGAAGTTGTTCTGCTTGGAGGTCCTGTGACGTGGCTTCATCAGCTTCAAACTGTGTCCTCTGGTCTCCATGTGTCGTCCAATGGGGGCTAACTGCAGGAAATCTTCACTAACCTTGTCAAAGCCCCTCAGGATTTTAAAGGTCTCGATTATATCACCCCTGACCCTGCGTTCTTCAAGTGTGGTGAGACCCAGCCTGGCTAGCCTCTGTTCATATGGAAGTCCTGCCAGTTCCGGGATTAGTCTTGTGGCTCTCCGCTGAACTTGTTCAGGGTGAGAGGAGATAAAGCAGAGAGACGATAGAGGGGTAGGGGCGCTGTTGGGGTTAACACAGGAGATGGAAACACAAGACATGAAGATGGTGAAGATGCTAGAGAAAATGTGGAGGAAGAGAAATGAGTAGGGGGGGGGGGGGGGGGGGGGGAGCGGCGGTGAGGGAGCGGGGGGAGGAAGTGAGGGGGGGGTTTATAACAATAAAAAACTGTCCCTTAAACTATCCTTCTACTCTAAACTTTCCCTTCTACTAACGTTTCTGAGCCAGTACCGAATTAAAGGTCAGCCCTGTGGATCTGCACGGTCTGCGGGCGGGTTCAAAAGAAGAAGAAGAAGAAGAAGGGCCGCTACTGCTGTCATATGTCATCTGACTGTGGCAGGGTTTATTGGGCTTGGCCTAACAGCGGCCTAGCACTCTAGCAGGTTATATTTGGAAGGATTTGCCCCTAAACAGTCGAGCTCATTTACAGTAAGTTCCAGTCTTGTGAGTTGTGGATGGCTGAAAATGAGGCACAGGGCTATAGGCCTAGAGAGGCCATCATGCCCAAAGCACTATGTAGGCTTGCTCTTCTGGGCATGCAGGAGAAGCCGACTGAAAACAGTTAGGCCTAGGCCACTTCCAGACAGTATAGTACGTCTGGGTGGAGTATTTAATTTACATCACATCTTAGGCGGTGGTACCTTGCCTACTTCAAACCTGCAAGCAATCGCCAATGCACTTGCTACCTTTCTGCATGCAAGTGGACGGATCCAAGACCTATAAATTACAAGTACTGTACCAGTACAGTACTACAAGATATGACCATCTATCAAGACCTCTCCCTGACCCGTACCTGGCGTCTGTCGGCAAGACACTCTGTCTTAGCCGCAGAACTTTTTGCAATATTGATGGCCCTGCAGTTCCTACACGATTTCCTTCCCCCTCAACCAGTGTGCCAAAATTCGCCCATTTTCTTCGTGATCCCGAACCTAACATTGAAAAAATATTGATACTGAAATAGGCTAAGAGCCTGTGACTGTCCCGGGGCGGCCGGGAGCCCCGCTAAACCTGCCATTCTATTTCTATATTACACTCATCAAACGATAGTTGCTTTGCTCTACACTGTACTCTACATTGGCTATGATCTTAGAACTATTATATATCACCTGTTGGATTGACACCCTGATTATATATCACCTGTATTGAAGTCCAAATGCAGCTAGGCCTACTAATGTAAATATAGACGGATAAATCCAGAGCTCGAGTCATGAGAGCGATTTGTTTACACTGTGAAAACACAACTTGTTCGGTTCGGATGAGGTGACTGACTTTAGCACCAATATAACAAATATATATTACAATAAGGAAACAGCCATCGTTCATAGAACGAACTCCTGGATGGGAGAGTCCGCTAAAACAAACAAACAAACAAACAACCAATGTACCCCTACACTCCGATGTTATATTGCGCCGAAGGCTGAGTCAAGACGAACACAACTACCGTAATTTTATTGGCACTCGAATGCTCAATAGTCCTAATATGTAGATTAAAGGATAATAATAGGTATTTATCTAAAACTATGTATATATTAACTAAACTACTCCATGTGTTTAATATATTGACTAAATTTCACTGAAATGAATAATGTAAAATATTAATTTAAGTTTGAATGTTAGTTTTCTGATCTGATCTGATCTTAATTAAACTCCCACAAAATACACGATATTTTTTCGTATGTGCTAATTTTATGGGGTCTCTAATTTCTTAAAAATAGTGAATGAATATAAATTTTATGTGTTTGACAAAGAGCGCAAGACCTTGAGGCATAAGGTAAGCTATAAATTAGTACGATTTTATGATGAATTATTGGTTTTTCAGGGGTATATATGTGGTTGGATCAATGGAAAACAACGAACGAATATCAGCAATGTTTTCCATTGTGGTGTTTCCGAGAATAATCCAATGATGACGTCAAATTAGCTTGCCGCCAATCAACTGTGGAACACTTGGAAATGTGTTAGCTGTTATTGTCTACTGTTAACTGTCTACGTGGTGCGATGCATAAGGTGTTGATTTTCGGTGTGAGCATCCTGGATTCGAATCCACGGACTGCCACATGTGTTTGTAAATTTCATTAATCGATTTTAGGAGTATAGTTGGTTGTTGGAAGGAACATAATAATTTACCGATATATTTGTGGAAAAATAGAGTGAATTAAGGGGCTGGAATATAACATTGACTTCATGTGAAGTGCGAGTGCCCTACACATTCTAAAATTGTGCATATTAATCTTGGGGAACTCATTATATATAAGGTATAAGTTCAAGGTGATACTTTGGATAAACCTGACTTCTAGCAAGCACCAAACAGCGATTTTGTAAGTAGCCAAGCATATTATTTTTTTCAGATAAGCCTAGGCCTACTTGTATTAGCCTAGGCCTATGATGATAATGATAATTTGAAGCAGAAATGAGTAGCCTAGGCTGAGGCTAGGCATATTAGGCTTAGGATAACCCATTATCCAACAATCTTAGGACTGCCCCCACTAGTGGGGCTATGTATAATGTATTGATAGGCTAATGAAGATCAAGGAAGATTTGAGGTTAAAGACAGTAAAAAATAAGGTTAGCTAGGCAGCTGGGAATCTGGTTCTGGTAGGCTAAGACTCCGAGCCCACTCTTAACCCGCGAATGGCGAAGGTCCTCAATTATGGTAATTATTTAGAAGATGACCTTTTTTTCTAGTTATTAAAAACTTACTCTATGGTGTATTATATGATATATAGAAGCAATAGAACTGTTAAAATGACCTGGGAAGTGTATATTAAACTTAGCCTAGACCAACATTCCTGTATTTTTATTTTTTGTAAGGCTAGGCTAGGCTAACCTAGCCTAGGCTACTCTTAAGTTTTGGAACACAGTAGGCCTAAGCCTAGGCCTATTTTAGATGTCTAACTTTTAAAATAATAATATAAAAATACGTAGGCTAGGCCTAGGCTAGGATAATTTTTTTTTATCATTATACAGAAAGTTGTATCACTCAAAAAAACAGCGTCATTCGACACCCTGGCTAGGCTATAGCCTATGACAATAACAGTTTGCCATCATGCCGTGGGATTATAGGGGTAGACCTGTCACTGAAGAATACTTTCGCAGTCTTACCGTTTGTTTTTGTTTTCAAGGTATAGGCTATAGGCAGAATAGGCTACAGTAGTATCTTATCTACTGGTATCTTATTTTATTGTAGTTTATATTATGAGTGGAAGATTTGCAATAACTTACCCTAACCAAAGTCCAAACTTAGTGTCCAAAGTGGGATCTGCACCCTGCCTCTATGTTCTCATTTTGTATACCGGTAACTTTTAGCCAGATTACCGGTACAATTTAATAAGTGTACAGCCAGCAGCTAGGCCTACCGCCTACAGTGCATTTATAGATTTCCCGGAATCCCGGCCATGACTTGGGTATCACTAAAGAATCTTTCCGCAGCCTTATGTACAATTGTTTGTTTTTATTTCTTCAAGGAATATAGTACAGTAGTTTATTGTTCAATTGTTTATCATGTTATGAGTAGATAATTTGCATTACCTTACCCTAACCTAACTTTACTTAGTCTTAGTGTCCAAAGTGGGGGCTGCCACTATCCCCACAGTCCACACACCCGCTAACTAACATATATTATTGGTATGTCTTGTCATTACTATAACCTGACTTCATGGGGGTAAAGGAGGAGGAAGTCAGGGAGGAGTACAGGAGAGCAGTGGAAAGACGACTAGGTGGGTTCGACCTGGAAGTTATGGAGGAAGTGGAGGAGATGAGCAAGGTGTTTAAGGATGAGATCTGTGCAGCATGTGAGGAGGTGTGTGGAGTGAGGAGAAGAGGGAGGGGAGTGAAAGGTACAGCATGGTGGACAGAAGAGGTAAGAATAGCTGTGGAAGAAAAGAAGAAAGCATATAGAGAGTGTTGAGGGAATGAAGATTCGAGAGACAGAAACGAGCGAGGTACGTGGAGAGTAAGAGGGTGGTGAAGAGAGTAGTGAAGGAAAGTAAGAGAAGTAGATGAGGAATTTGGAAGGAATCTGAGTGTAAAATGAGGGAGAGTAAGAAACTGTCTGGAAGAAGTCAAGAAAGTTAGGGGAGGTAGCAAGGAAAACAGTAAGGTGTGAAAGATAAGAATGGATGAATGCTAGCCGAGAAGCAAGAGAGAGTCGAAAGATGGAGGGAGTACTTCAGTGAGTTGCTAAATGAAAGGAATGAAGAGCCAGCAAACATAGCTGGATATGGTATGGGAGGGAGAAGAAGAGAAGTAGTGGAGGAGGAGGTGGGGATCAGGAGGTCAGAAGTGTGGGAAGCCATGAAAAGAGTGAAGTTGGGGAAAGCACCAGGAACAGATGGAGTGTGTGGGGAAATGTTGAGGTATGGTGGTGAGATAGTGATAGAATGGGTATGGAAAATGTGCAAACTAGCATGGGAGAAGGGGAGTGCACCCGATGACTGGAAGACTGGCATAATAGTCCCCTATAAGGGCAAAGGGGAAAGAGGAGTGTGTGTAACCACCGAGGAATATGTCTTCTAAGCGTAGTAGGGAAGGTATACAGTAGGGTAGTGATTGAGAGAGTGAGAGTGAGAACGGAGAATGGATAGGCGACGAGCAGGGAGGTTTTAGGGAAGAGGATTGTAGATCAGATTTTTACCCTGAATTGTGTGTTGTGAGAAGTATCTGGAGAAGAAACAAAAGGTGTATGTTGCCTTTATGGACTTGGAGAAGGCCTATGACAGAGTGGATAGAGAAGTTTGTGGAAAGTACTTAGAATATACAGAGTAGAGGGCAAGTTGCTGAAAGCAGTGAAGAGCATGTATGAGGGTGCAAAGGCGGCAGTACGTGTGGAGAGTGAGCAGAGCGAGTTCTTTGACCTGAATGTTGTTTTGAAACAGGGGTGTGTGTCCCCGTGGTTGTTTACTGTATATATGGATGGAGTTATGAAAGAAATACTATCAGAGCAGTGGATGTTGGTGTATCGCTGAAAGGAGGGAATTGAGTGGAAGCTACCTATACTGCTGTTTGCGGATGATACAGTTCTGATGAGTGATACTGAATGGGAGTTGCAGGTCTGGTAAATGAGTTTGGAACAGTGTGCGAAAAACGGAATTAAGGTAAATACGGGGAAGAGCAAGGTTATGGTCTTCGAAAGGGGTGAAGTCACAGAGTGTGAGGTGAAGCTGAACGGTCAGGCTATGGAGATCGTCAATTTTAAGTATCTGGGCAGTGTGTTGAGTAAGATGGGGACTATGGATGAAGAGGTGCGGGAGAGTACAACAGGGGAGAGGTTGTGGGAACGCAAAAAGCAGAAAAAAGAAATAGGGGGGTCAGTATGGAAGGGAAGAAGTCCTTGCATGACAGTGTGTAATCCCGACACTGACTTACGGAAGCGAAGCATGGACGTTGGTTGAGAGACTCAGACCAAGAGTGAGAGCAGTGGAAATGAATTACTTAAGGAGTGCGTGCGGAGTTACATGGAGGGATAGACAGACTAATGAGGAAGTAAGAAGGAGGTGTGGTGTGGAGGTAGATGTGCTGGAAAGTGTGAAAAGGAACAACTTGAGATGGTTCGGCCATATGGAACGTATGGAAAGCGAGAGAATGACTAAGAGGATGTACGAGAGCGAGGTGGAGGGACAGAGGGGGAGAGGTAGACCGAATATGAGGTGGAAGGATGGAGTGAGGAACTACATGAACGAAGGCGGTGCTGGTTGGGGGGAGGGGCGTCGACTGACTGGGGACAGAGGTGCATGGGGGCGGTTCGTTCGTGGCCACCCCTTCGGGGGTCACGGCGTCAGGCAATAGATAGATAGATAGATGGGGGTAACGGAGACTTGATTGAATATTTTCGGAATTAGCCTCGCAGAATCTTGAGTCTTTTAAAGTTGTGAAAATTAAAGTAAGTTTCTACGTTCCTACTGATTGTACTTAACCCGAGATGGGAATAGCCTACCCAGGTATTTTTTACTCGGCCCAGGGAAAATAATAGACAAACAAATGTTCTAATCAAAGTTTATTCTTGAAACTTGGTACCGGTATGTATTTTAACCAGTACTCTATAGTAACTCATGTATCATATGAAAGGATATAAATTAAGTATGTAATAGTTCTTGGAATGCAACAACAAATATACATGAAATCTTTATTGGACAAAAGTTACAAAACTAAAACAGGGACTGCTAAGAATAATTTAAAAACCTGTTTTCAATGCCTATATTAGTGGACCTGAAGTGCATCTCTTTGAGACTGAAGTACAGGCAGCCAGCTCCCCTAGTATCCTGATTAACACCTTACGAGCGGCCTATGCGGTTTATTTATATGTACCGCACAGCGGGGTGTTTTTAGCCAAAATAGGGCTGTTTACGTGATCATTTTCATGCCTAAATAAGACCCAGAACGTAAAACAAGTACCTATCCCTGAAAGGGCATAAACAGAGCTTTCGAATGACACCATAACGATCCTTGTATGATGGATAGTTTTCTTGCAATAACCGTGCAACGCGAGTGCAAAAAGCAGGTAATTCGGTACTTTCGGTACATAATTGAGTATGTAGCGAGTGAGAGAGGGAGGAGGGAGCTGAGATTTGTGTCAGTAGGTTCGCCGCGGTGGTCTGGAGCAGTCATACGCTCGCTAGTCTCCTGCCACCACTTGTCTCTCTCCTCTCATTACGTGCTGAAATTGCCACTCGACCTATGTCGAGCGCCGCCACATAGTCCAGCTTTTTTTAACTCGACTTATGTTGCTCGCCGCTAATTAAGGGTTAAACACCAGTAAACATACATAACATCCCTTTTACTTACAATATTATTCATTCCTTTTAATAAATTTTGAGCATGTATTGTGCATATATTTACCTTCACATCTCAAAATTTCTCCGGCGGCCGGGGGGGTAAGCCCCCCGGACCCCCTGTTATGAAGCGGGGGGCTGCACCCCCCGCAGACGCCGCGCAAAGTTGATCCTTGTAAGCTTAGAAAAATGATCCAGAACTGGATAATTTCTGTTTTGGCACCCTGCCCTCAACCAGTAGTCATCTTCTCTGACTCTCTCTCTTCCCTGTACCTCCTTTCCTCACAACATCCTCGCTCCTATCGCCGCCTAGTCTTCCTCTCTCTTTCACTTGCCTACTCCCTGCACTCCAAAGGCTTTACTCTGAGGTTCCAGTGGGTCCCTTCAGTCTTCACACACTGGTATTCAAGGCAATGAAATCGCTGATAAAGCCGCCAACCTAGCACACTCCTCACCCGCCATTGAATCATTCCCCCTAGACCACTCCTCCATCTCCAAGCTCCTCTTCGACACCTGTTGGTCGAACTGGAGTACGTCTTCTTCACAGTCCCTCTCCCGCACCACCCTTGGGCAGTACCGCACTGATCCCTCACCCCAGCCTTGGGCTCGCTTCCCAGATAGGGCACTCGATGTCGCAATCTTGAAGCTCCGTATAGGCCACGCCGGCCTAGCCCCAGACCTCCATCGATAAAGCTCCTCCCTGACCCGTGGTGCCGTACTGTTGAAGAGACTGTTGATCATTTCTTACTCTACTGTCCCCGCTTTCACTCTCTTCGCCTCCATCTTCGTGAGCGACTTCATGCACAAGGCATCAATAGGCTATCCCTCCCCACACTCTTGGGTCTTGGGGGGAGGCACTCTCTCCCCCCCCAATAGATTTGGCGTGCTCCGGCTGGTGGCTAAATTCATCGCCAAGAGCGGCAGGTTCGCCCGCTAGCCCCGCATACGGTACTAGACCAGACGAAGCGGCAGGGTGAGAAGGGGTCCAGCTAACGGACTCTCCGGCCCTTTGACCCAAGAAAGAAGAAGAACATCAATGCCCCTCCTGACTGACATTTAAACGCTTGCCATGGAACCCCGCCAGTTGCCCCTATCAAACGTAAAACCCTAGAACACTTGCACAGTTATCTGAGGAAAGTGACCCTTAGCACACTGTGCATCAACGGTGAAGAAGAAGAAGAAGGCTACTTGTTACTTATTACCTATTGAATAAGGTTACTGGTGATGGGCTGGTCTATCAGAGTGAGAACTGAGCGATCTCTGCCATACCCATAGCTTACTCTGACTGTTCCTTTTACTTTTATATTTTCTAGATCTCAAGTGACACCGTCTCTTCCGTGGATTGACCTCCCAATCTACCTAGATTGGAAGCCAAAGTGTCACATTTTTCCTTTGCCCCTCAACTTTCTCTTCATAATTGCTGAGGGGCACAGGGCCCTGGGTGGGGCTTTGGTTTCCCGGGCGTTTCCGCACCCTCCTCAGCTCCCCGCCATGGAGTGGCTTCGGTCACCCAGGCTTTATTGTGGTCGGCAGTGAGGGTTCTGTGGGGGCGCACGGTTATGGCCTTGGCCTTGCTCGGGGCCTTGGGGCTGTTCGGCCAGGCAGCTTGGGGAACAACAACAAAAACAACAACCTATTGAATAACTTGAATAAGTAACAGAACATTAAAAACAGTTTTTTGTTAGGCCTAGGCCTACAGTAAACCCTCGCTATCTCGGACTAATTGGGAGGAGACCCAGTCCGAGATGTCCGATTTTCCGAGATGTCCGAAGTCCGACTTATGTCCGACTTAAGAGAGGGAAAATTCCGAATTAGAAGAGGAAAGTCCGCGTCACCAGAGAAATTGAGATTTTTTTTTTTTTTTTTTTTTTTTTTTTATCTATCTATTTAATGCATCTATCTCCCTTAGGCTATACATATATATAACTGTCTTATTTGGTCTTTTTTTAATCTATGAATCAATTCTAATACGATGGAATTTGAAAACAATATTACCCTTCTAACACACAAATAATAAAATGAAAAAGAGAGTAAATAAAAATGTCTCCTTTGTCTTTCAGAAACATAAGTCCGTCTCGTATAGGCTATGTTAGTATTTTATCGCTCGCTCGCCCCTAGCCACTCTCTCTCTATCTATTTATCTCTCTAATGCATCTAACTAAGTTAGCTAACTCCCTTATACATTAACATAACTATGTCTAATTTGGACTTTTTGTAATCTATAAATAATTTCTAATGCGATGGAATTGAAAACAATATTATCCTTCTAGCACACAAATAATAACATGAAAAAGAGTAAATATAAAAGTCTCCTTTGTTTTTTCAGAACCAATTAAGTCCGTCTCATAATAGTTCGTGTTTATCGCTCACTCCCCCTCTGTAACTCTCTCTTTCTATCTATCTATCTCTCTAATGCATCTACGTAACTCCCTTATACATTAACATAACTATGTATTATTTGGACTTTTTGTAATCTTTGAATCATTTCTAATGCAATGGAATTGAAAAATATAATATCGGACATTTTCCGAATACTTATATAAAGTCCGACAACATCAGAGACTGTCGGAACGATGACGGAAATGTCCGAAATACTGAAGTGCATGTCCGAGAGGACGTAGCCAGTCCGACTAGTACGGGTTTCCGACTTCTAGAGGTCCGAGATGGCGAGGGTTTACTGTACTTGTTACTTATTCGAATAAGTAACAGAGTCCTGAAACAGTTACTTGTTACTTAGGCTATTCCAATAGGTAACAGTTACTTATTGGGGTCAATATTTACGAGCCGCACCACAGCTGGGAATCTGGGATCTCATTTCTAATGGTAGGTTTGGGTTCCTATCATTTTATGCTTCATTGGCTAGGCCTATATAATTTTTATCCACCGGAAAATATGTTTTTTTCTTGGCTTTAGGCTAGGCCTAGGCTATTTATTTACAGGTATTTTTATTTTTTTTGCATTAACCTAACCTAACCTAACCTAAATGTATTTGGGAGCTATTAGGTTAGGTTAGGTTAGTTTTTTTTTGGTTAGGTTAGGCCCTAGGCTAATGCTAGTCTTGGCCTAAAAAAAAAAAAAATTAAAGGCAAGAAAAAAAATATTTGCCGGTGGATAAAAATTATATAGGCCTAGCAATGAAGCATAAAATGATAAGAACCCAAAACTATCATTAGAAATGCGGCTCGTAAATATTGATCCTTATTCGAATAAGTAACTGAGTATTGAAAACAGTTACTTGTTACTTATTCCAATAAGTAACAGTTACTTATTCGAATAAGTAACAGAGTATTGAAAACAGTTACTTGGATAATCTTCAAGGACACTACATCTGCCTTATTAGAAACAATTTATTAGGGAAAATAGGCACCAACAGATTCGCCATATTTTTCTCCATATAGGCCTAGTCCACATGGAGGATTTTCGTTATTGACAAATTGAAAAAATACCCTTTTCACAGAAAAATACACCAAAAATCTGTCGAAGATGTCAAATAGGGGGGATGTGGGGGCGGCAGCCCCCACCCATAATACTAGGATAGGTTAGGTAAGGTTGTTAGGTTAGGCTAATGTCCTTTCAAAGGGGTATAGGCTAGTAAACACTAGGATAGCTTATACCAGGTCAGAGGTAAGAAGAAGAGTCCTGCTGTAGTCTCCTTGAATGCTACCGTTACTTGTTACTTATTCCAAAAAGAAACAGTTACTTATACGAATAAGTAACAGTCTTGAAAACAGTTACTTGTTACTAGTTCCAATAGGTAACAGTTACTTATTAAAAAAAGTAACAGAGTATTGAAAACAGTTACCAGTTACTTATTCTCTATCTATCTATCTATTGCCTGATGCCGCAATCCCCGAAGGGGTGGCCACGAACGAACCGCCCCCATGCACCTCTGCCCCCAGTCAGTCGACGCCCCTCCTCCCAACCAGCACTGCCTTCATTCATATACTTCCTCACTCCATCCCTCCACCTCTCTTTCGGTGTACCTCTCCCTCTCTGTCCCTCCACCTCGCTCTCATACACCCTCCTAGTCAATCTCTCGCATTCCATACGTTCCATATGGCCGAACCATCTCAAGTTGTTCTTTTTCACACTTTCCAGCACATCTACCTCCACACCACACCTTCTTACTTCCTCATTCGTCTGTCTATCCCTCCATGTAACTCCGCACGCACTTCTTAAGTAACTCATTTCCACCGCTCTCACTCTTGGTTTAAGTCTCTTCCCGAACATCCTTACTTCGCTTCCGTAATTTAGTGTCGGGATTACCACACTGTCATGCAAGGACTTCTTCACTTCCTTACTGACCACCCTATTTCTTGTTACTGCTTTCAACGTTCCTACAACCCTCTTCCCGTTGCACCCTCTCCTGCACCTCCTCATTCCCAGTCCCATCTTTACTCAACACACTGCCCAGATACTTAAAAGAGTTGACAATCTCCATAGCCTGACCGTACAACTTCACCTCACACTCTGTGACTTCACCCCTTTCGAATACCATAACCTTGCTCTTCCCCGCATTTACCTTCAAATTCCGTTTTTTGCACACTGTTCCAAACTCATTTACCAAACCCTGCAGCTCCCATTCATTATCACTCATCAGAACTGTATCATCCGCAAACAGCAGTATAGGCAGCTTACACTTATTTCCCTCCCTTTTCAGTGATACACTAACATCCACTGCTCTTGATAGTATTTCTTTCATGACTCCATCCATATATACAGTAAACAACCACCGGGACATCATACACCCCTGTTTCAAACCAACATTCAGGTCAAAGAACTCGCTCTCCTCACTCTCCACACGTACTGCCGCCTTTGCACCCTCATACATACTCTTCACTGCTTTCAGCAACTTGCCATCTATTCCGTATATTCTAAGTACTGTACTTTCCACAAACCTTCTCTATCCACTCTGTCATAGGCCTTCTCCAAGTCCATAAAGGCAACATACACCTTTTGTTTCTTCTCCAGATATTTCTCCACAACACAATTCAGGGTAAAAATCTGATCTACACATCCTCTTCCCTTCCTAAAACCTCCCTGCTCGTCGCCTATCCATTTCTCCGTTCTCACTCTCACTCTCTCAATCACTACCCTACTGTATACCTTCCCTACTATGCTTATATATCTTCTAGATCTCAAGTGACGGCGTCTTTTCCGTGGATCGACCTCCCTACTGCCAACCTAAAAGTTGGCAGATTGGGAGCCAAAGCGTCACATTTTTCCCTTGCCCCTCAACTTTCCCTTCATAATTGCTGAGGGGCACAGGGCCTTGGGTGGGCTTTGGTTTCTCGGGCATTTCCGCACACTCCTCAGCTCCCTGCCTTAGAGTGGCTTCGGTCACCTGGGTTTTGTTTGTGGTAAGCAGGGAGGGTTCTGTGGGGGCGCTCTATGGCCTTGGCCTTGCTCGGGACCTTGGGGCTGTTCGGCCAGGCAGCCTGGGGAACAACAACAACAACAACTATGCTTAAAATACATATTCCTCGGGGGTTACCATACACTCTTCTTTCCCCTTTGCCCTTATATAGGGGGACTATTATGCCAGTCTTCCAGTCATCGGGTGCACTCCGCTTCTCCCATGCTAGTTTGCACATTTTCCATACCCATTCGATCACTATCTCACCACTTATTCACCATTTATTCACTTATTCCAATAAGAAACAGTTACCGGTACTTATTCGAATAAGTAACAGAGTATTGAAAACAGTTACTTGTTACTTGTAGCTTATTCCAATAAGAAACAGTTACTTATTCGAATAAGTAACAGTCTTAAAAACAGTTACTTGTTACTTATTCCAATAAGTAACAGTTACTTATTAGAATAAGTAAGTCCTGAAAACAGTTATCTATCTATCTATTGCCTGACGCCGTGATCCCCGAAGGGGTGGCCACGAACGAACCGTCCCCATGCACCTCTGTCCCCAGTCAGTCGACGCCCCTCCCCCCAACCAGCACCGCCTTCGTTCATATACTTCCTCACTCCATCCTTCCACCTCTCTTTCGGTCTACCTCTCCCTCTCTGTCCCTCCACCTCGCTCTCATAATACTTGCGTTAATATACAGACCTCCAGCTCAATCAGTACAAACTGACCGAGAAATTTACGAACAAATTGCAGATGTAAGTACAGTCGACCCTCGCAAATCCGGACTTCACCAATCCGGACTTTCAACAATCCGGACACAATCCGGAGTCCGGTCCGATCGTCCGGTAGTGCGTACCGTAACGCATACTTGTCCGAATACTTAAAATTTTGTCCGGTAGGTGGCTCTCGCGACGGGTGACGCCACCCGTTCCCGCCTAGTCATTCAAGCTTGTTTACAACCCGCCGTGCGACTACCTGGTTATTAAGGTGTTTGTGAAGTTATTATCGACTTTCATTGCCAGCCACCATGCCCCCCAAGCCTCAAAAGACTGCCAAGCGGGTAAAGGTTACTCTGAGTGTAGAACAAAAGCTAGAACTGATAAGGAAGCTTGAGAATGGTCATACAGTGCTCCAGGTTTGTGAGGAGTATGGGTGCAAGAAGCAAACCGTCTCCGATATACGTAAGACCAAGGACAAGTTAAAGAACTATGCTGCTAAATTTTGTGTCGAAGGCAATAAATCTAAAACTGGCAAAGCAAGACCAAGGAAAAATATGACCACAGCTGATCATTCCCAGCTAGATGCAGCTGTACTGAAGTGGTTTCTTCAGGAGAGGTCTAGTGGCGTGAATGTACGGGGTGTGGAGATTATGACCGCCGCAGTGAAGCTGGCTGAAAATTTAGGCCTAGCTAACTTTAAGGGTAGTGATGGTTGGTTATGGCGGTTTAGGAATCGACATGGATTGTTTAACCCTCTCCGACATATGACGCAATTTTGAGCCTATTAGGGATACTTTAAAGCCTTTATTACCATCAGGGTTTTTTACAAACCTTTATTTTAGTTACTTCAACCTCTGCAGTTGTCTTTGAGTTAGATGTGGGCAGAAAACTAATTTTGGAGAGGTAATTATAAGAGTGAGAGAACTCTATTTCTTATTGCTAATCTGGCAACCTCTGCGTCATATATGTCTGAAGGGGTTAATGTTAAAACTCATGTGGAAAGTGGGAGTGCAGACAGTTCTGGGATAGAAGCTTTCCGTGCTCGTTTCCATAAGCTTGTGGAGGAAGAGAACCAAACCCTCTCTCAAGTATATAACGCCGATGAGACTGGATTTTACTGGCGTTCTATGCCCAAAAATACCCAGGTAACGAAGCAGGAGGGGAAAACAAAAGGAAAGAAACTATCCAAGGAACGATTATCAGCCCTGTGTGGGGGAAATGCCAGTGGCACGCACCGTCTCAAGCTGGCGATTGTGGGAAAAAGCAAGAGGCCACATGCAATGAGGAACCTAGACATCGAAACAGAACTGCCAGCCAAGTATTACCACAGCAAGAAAGCCTGGTTCAACTGCGCTATTTTTACTGCATGGTTTTTCGAATACTTCGTGCCAGCTGTCATCAGATATCAAGTGGAAGTTTTGGGCATCCCCAGAGACGAAGTGAAGGCAGTTCTCTTGTTGGATAATGCCCCAGCCCACCCCAGCGCTGATATAGTGGTCTCACCTGACGGGCGAATTAAAGTTGTGTACCTCCCGCCTAACACCACAGCACTTATCCAGCCCATGGACCAGGGCATTATTAGCGCCCTCAAGAGGAAATATACCAAGAAGTACCTCAATGAAGTCCTGGTGGTGCTGGAGGACGAGTCCGACTCAGTACAGGACACTCGTGGGGCATGCACACTGGCTAACATCAAAGCCTATAACATCCGCTCTGCTATTTGCAATCTTTGCTCTGCTTGGGATAGCCTACAAATTTCCACCTTAGCCAACTGTTGGAAACCATTCCTTCATGCCGAAGATGATCCCAACGACTTCGAGGGGTTTGGTAATGATGAGGCTGCTGATTTCCACAACCTATTGAGGAATGCTGGGGAAAAGGATGTCACTGTGGAAGATGTTCAAGATTGGCTGGACGAGGCAGAGATAGTACCAGGGCATGAAATTTACATTCATGAACAGATCGCAGAACAGATCCAGAGCCAAGAAGCAGAAGAAGAGAGCAGTGACGAGGAAGAGGAACCAGTAAACCGACACAAACTATCGTCACTGAGGGCCAGTGTGGACGACCTGATTGCCTTCACTGAATACACTCCTGAGGTAGCGTCACACTACACCCAGCTACGTTTACTCAGGGAGGCAATCATACTGAAGCAGCACCAAGTGGGTAGGCAGACGAAAATCCACTCTTTCTTTCGCCGGCCAGCCACAGCCACCCTAGCCACCACCCAGGAGCCTCAGCCGGGTCCCAGTAGTGCCACCACCCAGGAGTCTCAGCCGGGTCCCAGTAGTGCCACCACCCAGGAGCCTCAGCCAGGTCCCAGTAGTGCCACCACCCAGGAGCCTCAGCCAGGTCCCAGTAGTGCCACCACCCAGGAGCCTCAGCCGGGTCCCAGTAGTGCGACCCAGGAGCCTCAGCCAGGTCCCAGTAGTGCCACCACCCAGGAGCCTCAGCCGGGTCCCAGTAGTGCCACCACCCAGGAGCCTCAGCCGGGTCCCAGTAGTGCCACCACCCAGGAGCCTCAGCCAGGTCCCAGTAGTGCCACCACCCAGGAGCCTCAGCCGGGTCCCAGTAGTGCCACCACCCAGGAGCCTCAGCCGGGTCCCAGTAGTGCCCCCGACCATCGCCGGCCAGCCACCACCCAGGAGCCTCAGCCGGGTCCCAGTAGTGCCACCACCCAGGAGCCTCAGCCGGGTCCCAGTAGTGCCCCCGACCATCGCCGGCCAGCCACCACCACCCAGGAGCCTCAGCCGGGTCCCAGTAGTGGATGTGGATGTGAGGTGGATGATCCGATGGTCGTGGATTCGACCTCGGATTCTGATTAACCCCCTTCAATCAACCCCTGTACATAGTGTAAATAGAAGATTTAGGATAAGGTGAGTACTGTACAGTACTGTATATTACGTAACTTTTATTTACTGCTAGGCTATTAATATTAATAATGTGTGTACTTACACTAGTTGTATTTGCGGGAGTGAGCATGCTCGTTAATTCTCGCCTCCTAAGATATGTTTGTCATACCGTGCTTTGAAACTATGCACTGATGGTGCAGACACTACTTCGGCTGGCAATTTGTTCCACCCACTAATCGAGTAGTTAGGAAATCTTTTACTTTTCAGATCAGATGTACTATTAGGCACTTTCAGTTTGTAGCTGTGACCTCTTGTTCTCTCACCTCCATCCCTCTCTATGAAGTTTTCTTGGTCGATTTTGTCAATACCTCTAACACATTTGTATATCTGAATTTGCTGTCCTCGTTTCCTTCTCTGTTCCAGTGTAGGTAGATTCAATCTCTCGAGCCTCTCTTGGTACTCCAAATTTTCCAAACCTGGGATCATCCTCGTAGCTGCTCTCTGTACCCTCTCAATTTTGTGTATATGTTTCTTCATGTTCAAAAGTCTTTTTCTTTTTCTGCTTTGGGAATCACTTAGTTTCCTAGTTTATAATCTTTTCTAGGTCTGTACTTGCTTTTACCCATTTCTAGAGTCTTACATTTCCCTGCATTGAACTCCATATTCCATTTGATGCTCCATTCATGGATCTTTTGCAAATCTGCTTGGAGCTCAAGGCAATCCTCCTGGGTTCTGATCGTTTTAAGCAGCTTAGCATCGTCCGCAAACATGCTCATGTAGCTTGTTAGTCCCTCAGGTAAGTCATTTACAAATATTAGAAACATGATTGGGGCTAGGACAGATCCTTGTGGTACCCCACTCGTAATTTGAGTCCAGTTTGACGATTTCCCCCTTACTGTTGTTCTCATCTGTCTTCCGCTAAGGTAGCTCTCCATCCATTTCAGCAGTTTGTCTCCTACTTTTCCCTCATGTTTTAATTTCCACAGCAATCTCTTGTGTGGAACTTTGTCAAATGCCTTTTTAAAGTCTAGGTAGGCACAGTCTACCCATCCTTCCCTCTTGTCCACTGTGTCTATTACGCTAGAGTAAAAACTCAACAAGTTGCTTACACATGATCTGCCTCCTCTGAATCCAAATTGTCGGTCAGTAATTAATCTTTTGGATTCCAGGTAGTTCACCCATTTGTCCCTTATAGCCCCAGTGATTTTCCTTGTGCTTTTCCCTTCCCTTGGGTAGATTATACTTCAATAGTAAGTCTATGTCTAGAACTGCATGGTCGCTTTTTCCTAGTGGGCATAGGTACTGAATACTTTGAACCTCCTCCTCCCTTCTTGTGAATAGAAGGTCCAATCTAGCTGGTTGATCACTTCCCCTTACTCTTGTTGACTCTTTTACATGTTGGTATATAGAATTTTCCATGGCCATACTTAAAAATTCATAGCCCCAACTTTCCTCCCCTGCTCCGGCTTCAAGATCTTCCCAATTCACTTCCTTGCAGTTAGAGTCCCCACACATGACTATTTCATCCTTTGAAGCCAAGATATTTCCTAGCACACTAATTGTTTCCTTACGCATTAGGCTATGCTCCTCCTTACCCCATGTCTTCGTCTTGGGAGGTACATACGCTACTATCACCACTATTTTTTTCGTTTCCACCAATCTCTATTGCTAAAACTTCTGCTGTTGAAGTTTCTAGTTTTATCTCAGACACAATCAAATCTTTCCTAGTAAGGATGCACACTCCACCTCCATGTCAACATTTTCTGTCCCTCCTCCAAATCCTGTATTCAGACCATCCTAGCAAATTTATATCAAGGTCTTCTCTTAGTTTTGTCTCAGTGAGACATACTATTTCTGGTTTCTTAGTATTGAGTAAGTCTGTTAGTTCTAGTTTCTTAGAGATTAGCCCATCGACATTGCTATATAGAATCCTTATACTTTCTAGTCCCCCATTACCTGCTCCAAGCGCCTTATCTGCGGCGGTCTGTTCCCTACCCTCTTTTACTTTTAGTTTCTTTTTACCGAAAGTTTCATAATCTTCCTCTTGCTATTTTCCTCCTTGGCGGTTTTCCTTAGTTCAGCCTCCTTCTTTCTCTCTTCTTCTGGTAAGTCTCGCCTGATGTAGATTTTGTCCTTACCCTCTAACCCTTTTAGCCTAGCCGCTACTGCCATGATTTCATCACATGTCCTTCTTGACTTAAATTCGATTTTTACCAGTCTATTGTATTCCTTTGTACATTTTCCCAGCCTAAACATGTCTGATATTTCCTCCTTCCAGGTGTCCTCCTCATCTTTAATAGATTCCAGAATATTGTTGATGCGACCTTCATCCTGCTCTTTTCGTTTTGTCCAGTCTAGTTCCTCCTTTTCTTCCACCCCTGATATTATGAGGCAGTTAGCCCTACGACTTTCTTCCTGGATGGCCTGAGAGTTTTCGTGGATGCCTTGCATAACCATACTTTTTACCTGGTCCTTTATCCTAACATCTTGCTGTTTCTGTTCATCCAATATCTTCCTGAATTCGTCACTGTGTGCCTTCCTTACACTGTCTAAATCTTTTACCACTTGGTCTCTAGTCATTCCCCAAGCATTTTTACCTTCAGAGATACTGGTGTCTAGCCTAGTCATTATCACTGCCTTTTCTCTCTCCACTGACTCCAACCTGTTCTTCAACTCACCATTCTCTGTAACAATTTCCTTCTTAACTATCTCCAAGCCGGTCACTCGGTCCTCCAAGTTCTTGATTTTGTTCAACAGCATGAAGCAAAATTTTCCAGTGTCCTCAGTCGTCCATGTTGTCATGAAACCGGGAAAATCCGGCTCTCCCTCCGATTCGTCACTCCCGCCTTTATCACCCCTCCCCCCCTCAGCCCCCTCGTCACCTTCATTCACCATCTTCCCCACCTATTTCCTCTTGAAGTTGGAACCAAATATCTTGCCTCTTGTGCTGGGTAATACTTACATAGGCCATATACTTTTACCCACCATACTGAGCCGAGAACTTCCCGCGCCGAAAACAACAATATTGTGCGGACTCTTCGGATTGTTCACTCACCCCTCTAGTATTAGTCACTAATTTCCCACTTGCCAGCCGAAGTTTACTTGATTTTTATCATCATCCTAATCCCTGGAGTCCCCTTAACACATGAATAAGAGATAGAATATAGCTCACTCCCGCCTGCAACCATGTACAGTAAGTAGAAATCAGCTGGAGCCTGTGGACCGCTTCCTCTCGAGTCAGCTGTTGTCTGTTGCGTATGTGTATGCGTGTGTGGCCCCCCCGTACACTATTTTCTGAATCCGGACTTTTCCTGAATTCGGACAAGGCCCAGTCTCTTTTAGTCCGAATTTGCGAGGGTCGAGTGTAACTCACAAGATACCGTAATTTTTGGCGACTTTAATTTACCTGTGACCAAGTGGGGCGATACTCTTACTTCACACTCCGGACATGACTTGTATACGAACTTGCAAGAGAGTTCGCTTTATCAATTGTTCGAACACCGACCCGTGGTAATAACGTTCTTGACATTGTACTTGCAACAAAAGAATTAATAGAGAATTTGAATGTTGGTGATGAATTCACTAACAGCGACCATCGTACGACAACTTTCACTTTAAAGTTTATTAGTAACAAACCAAATAGTAGCATCGAAAAAGTCCCTAATTTCAAGAAAGCAAACTTTCATAAACTTAGAGCTATGTTTAAAGAAACTGACTGGAGCTTTTTAACCCGTACAGCCCCAGCGACGCGTCGGCGATGTATGTAACGCACAGCCCCAGAGACGCGCCTGACGCGTCACCCTAATTGCGCCGACCGTAACCTCAGGTGTAGCCACTCAAGAGGGCTCAGATTTGTATGGGAACTGTGTACATATCTCACGCAACCGTGCCGATGGTTGAAAACTCTCAAAGTCGACGTGCGTGCGCGTGAGCGCGCAATAACCTATTTTTTGGGGGTACAGTAATTGCCTTCAATTTTTTACTCTTGTAAAATACGTTTTCGGGGGCTCTGTAGGACCATTTTTTAAGCTTTTTGAGCGTTTTTTCGTGGTTTTTCCTTCATTCCTAACCCATTCGCTATTGTTTCTGGAATAAAACCATTTTTTGAAAACCGGCCGGGTTCTGGTGAACAAACATTACAAAACTAGCCGGGGCTATCTATCTATCTATCTATTGCCTGACGCCGTGATCCCCGAAGGGGTGGCCACGAACGAACCGCCCCCATGCACCTCTGTCCCCAGTCAGTCGACGCCCCTCCCCCCAACCAGCACCGCCTTCGTTCATGTAGTTCCTCACTCCATCCTTCCACCTCATATTCGGTCTACCTCTCCCCCTCTGTCCCTCCACCTCGCTCTCGTACACCCTCTTAGTCATTCTCTCGCTTTCCATACGTTCCATATGGCCGAACCATCTCAAGTTGTTCCTTTTCACACTTTCCAGCACATCTACCTCCACACCACACCTCCTTCTTACTTCCTCATTACTCTGTCTATCCCTCCATGTAACTCCGCACGCACTCCTTAAGTAATTCATTTCCACTGCTCTCACTCTTGGTCTGAGTCTCTCAACCAACGTCCATGCTTCGCTTCCGTAAGTCAGTGTCGGGATTACCACACTGTCATGCAAGGACTTCTTCACTTCCATACTGACCACCCTATTTCTTGTTACTGCTTTTAGCGTTCCTACAACCCTCTTCCCCTGTTGTACCCTCTCCCGCACCTCTTCATCCATAGTCCCATCTTTACTCAACATACTGCCCAGATACTTAAAAGAGTTGACGATCTCCATAGCCTGACCGTTCAGCTTCACCTCACACTCTGTGACTTCACCCCTTTCGAAGACCATAACCTTGCTCTTCCCCGTATTTACCTTCAAATTCCGTTTTTTCGCACACTGTTCCAAACTCATTTACCAGACCCTGCAACTCCCATTCATTATCACTCATCAGAACTGTATCATCCGCAAACAGCAGTATAGGTAGCTTCCACTCAATTCCCTCCCTTTTCAGCGATACACCAACATCCACTGCTCTTGATAGTATTTCTTTCATAACTCCATCCATATATACAGTAAACAACCACGGGGACATCACACACCCCTGTTTCAAACCAACATTCAGGTCAAAGAACTCGCTCTGCTCACTCTCCACACGTACTGCCGCCTTTGCACCCTCATACATGCTCTCACTGCTTTCAGCAACTTGCCCTCTACTCCGTATATTCTAAGTACTTTCCACAAACCTTCTCTATCCACTCTGTCATAGGCCTTCTCCAAGTCCATAAAGGCAACATACACCTTTTGTTTCTTCTCCAGATACTTCTCCACAACACAATTCAGGGTAAAAATCTGATCTACACATCCTCTTCCCTTCCTAAAAACCTCCCTGCTCGTCGCCTATCCATTTCTCCGTTCTCACTCTCACTCTCTCAATCACTACCCTACTGTATACCTTCCCTACTACGCTTAGAAGACATATTCCTCGGTGGTTACCACACACTCCTCTTTCCCCTTTGCCCTTATATAGGGGGACTATTATGCCAGTCTTCCAGTCATCGGGTGCACTCCTCTTCTCCCATGCTAGTTTGCACATTTTCCATACCCATTCTATCACTATCTCACCACCATACCTCAACATTTCCCCACACACTCCATCTGTTCCTGGTGCTTTCCCCAACTTCACTCTTTTCATGGCTTCCCACACTTCTGACCTCCTGATCCCCACCTCCTCCTCCACTACTTCTCTTCTTCTCCCTCCCATACCATATCCAGCTATGTTTGCTGGCTCTTCATTCCTTTCATTTAGCAACTCACTGAAGTACTCCCTCCATCTTTCGACTTTCTCTTGCTTCTCGGCTAGCATTCTCCCATTCTTATCTTTCACACCCTTACTGTTTCCCTTGCTACCTTCCCTAACTTTCTTGACTTCTTTCCAGAACAGTTTCTTACTCTCCCTCCATTTTACACTCAGATTCCTTCCAAATTCCTCATCTACTCTTCTCTTACTTTCCTTCACTACTCTCTTCACCACCCTCTTACTCTCCACGTACCTCGCTCGTTTCTGTCTCTCGGAATCTTCATTCCCTCTACTACCCAACCACTCTATATGCTTTCTTCTTTTTCTTCCACAGCTATTCTTACCTCTTCTGTCCACCATGCTGTACCTTTCACTCCCCTCCCTCTTCTCCTCACTCCACACACCTCCTCACATGCTGCACAGATCTCATCCTTAAACACCTTGCTCATCTCCTCCACTTCCTCCATAACTTCCAGGTCGAACCCACCTAGTCGTCTTTCCACTGCTCTCCTGTACTCCTCCCTGACTTCCCCCTCCTGCAACCTCTCCACCCTCCTCACCATTCCACCCTCCGGTGGAGCCGGGGCTCCACGGGTTAATTAACAATAATGACATAAATACATCTTGGAAGTTATTTGAAACTACTTACCTAAAAGCAGTGCAAGACTGCATGCCATCGAAAATATGGCGTCCAGGCCATAATAATAAGCCCAAATGGTGGAATAAAGATATTTCAAACTGCCTGCTTGCTAAAAAATTTGCTAATGATAGATTAAAATCCTCACAAAATGACGAAGAACGGGTGAATTTGTAGAGCTACGACGCAAAGCCAAAAAGTTAATTAAGCAAAGTAAAAAGACCCTAGAGTTACATATTGCGAATCAAAGTAAACAAAACCGAAAGAATTCTATAGTTATATCAGAAAGAAAAAGTAGTTACTTCAACTGTTGGACCGTTAGTCGATGAAAATGGAGAATACACCAAAGACGAAGTACAAATGAGTAATGCCCTCAATACCTTCTTTGCATCAGTTTTTACAACAGAAGACCTCAGTGATATCCCTACACCATCGCCGATTCAGATTGATAATTCAGATGTTCTAAGCAATATCACCGTTATAGAGAGGAGTATTGAATTGTTTAGATAAACTCAAGGTAAATAAAACGCCTGGACCTGATACAATCTCGCCTAGAGTTCTAAAGGAAGCTAAGGATGAGCTCTCCAAACCACTGATATTACTATTCAATAAATCCTTGCAGTCTGGAACTATGCCTGATCAGTGGAAGCTAGCCAACGTAACACCGATATTCAAAAAAGGCAGCAAATCCCTACCCAGTAACTATCGTCCAATTAGCTTAAGCTCAGTTGTATGTAAAATGCTAGAAACGGTCATAAGAGACAGACTCGTAAATTACTTAGAGGAAAATAACATACTTAACCCAGTGAGACCCAGCGTCGCACGTGATGCGTCGGCAGTGTTTGATCACCAACTCCCAGCGACGCATCACGTGCGTCCGACATATAAAAAACACTTACGTGGCTCGTAAGGTAGGAAATGGCGGGAGAATAGGAGGGGGAGGTACCGTAGTGTGTGTGGGAGCCGGGCCAGTAGGTGTGAGCGGGCCGAGACAGCCGCGCGGCTGGTGGTGGTGGGCTTAGTGGGGATACTTTACACCCTTAGTTCACCGCCACTTTGAACCTTCATTACTCCGGTCGTATGGGAGCTAGAGGCTTGAGATTTATGTGAGACACTCCTTAGGATGTATGCCATACAATGCCATACTCAGTTTTTACCCTAGTGCTCCCGGGCGGGTGGTCATGCGGGGGCGACGAACTATTGAAACCCCCCGCCCCCCAAATGACCGAAATGATTTTTTTTTTCTTCATTTCTCACCATTCTCTTCCATTTTGGCTCAACACATTTTTTTGAGGCCCCCCCCCCCCCCCCAAAAGAAAAATGTCCGAGGTGATTTTTTTTTTTTTTTTTTTTTTTTCATTTCTCATCCTTGTCTTCCATTTTAGCAAACAAAAAAAAAGAAGTGAAAAGGCTTGGGACTGGGGTGAACAAAATATTATAACTAGCCGGGGCTCAACGGGTTAAAGATACTCAACACGGCTTTCATAAAAAAACGTTCCTGTTTAACAAACCTCTTAGACTTCTTCCACGATATCCTCAACCTCTACGATGAGAGTAAAGCTGTAGATATTATGTACTGTACCTTGATTTTCAAAAGGCCTTTGACAAAGTTCCCCACAAACGTTTACTGCTAAAACTAAAAGCGCATGGAATACAAGACGGTGTGTTAAAATGGATAGAAAATTGGCTCAGCGACAGAAAGCAAAGAGTAGTCATAAACGGTAAGGCATCTAAATGGACCAATGTAAGTAGCGGGGTACCCCAGGGAACGGTACTAGGACCAACTCTCTTTCTAATTTACATCAACGACATAGATGAGGGTCTCACCTGTACAATATCAAAATTTGCTGACGATACAAAAATTGCAAATAGCGTACTCTCAAAAGAACAAGTTGACGATATGCAACACAATCTAGATAAATTGTCATGTTGGACCCAAATTTGGCAAATGAGTTTCAATGCGGATAAATGTAAAGTACTACATATCGGATACCTAAATGAGAAAGCAAACTATTCGATGAATGGCACTCATCTTAAGAATGTAAACAGAGAAACCGATCTGGGAGTAACAATATCGAGTAACCTAAAACCGAGTCAACAATGTTCAGAAGTTATTAAGAAGGCAAACAAAATAATTGGCTTTATAGGCAGGTCATTTGAGCATAAATCCAAAGAAGTTATCCTAACCCTTTACAATTCCTTAGTCCGCCCTCTTCTGGAATACTGCGTTCAATCCTGGTGCCCTTTTTACATAGCCTACATACATACATACATACATAAAATTTTAAGACTGAGTGTTCCACACATCAGTGCAGTTTCAGTCTCTTGTCCTAATGGCGGCATTCCAGGCAACCCTGTTAAGGGCTGCTTCACTTGTCAAGTTCTTGGATTTGAGATCGGCGCGTATAGTCCGATCCCAGGTCTTCCTCGGTCCACCCCTTGGTGCAGCTCCCTCCACAATCACAGACCTGCATTTTTTCACCCAATTTTGTTCATCCATTCTCTCCACATGTCCATACCATCCCAGTCTACTTGTACGCATCACCTCGTTAACCCTTAAAGAGCGGCGCTCGACTTAAGTCGTGCACCAATTTGCAGCAAGTTAGGAGCATTATTAAGGCTTCTAAAGGGTTAAAATCGAGTGCAAATGGCCGGAAGTGCAGCAGGCCACACGTCCGACACCCAGGGCTTACCGCCACCCACTGACTCACGCTCCCTGTGTTCTCGAGAGGCTGGCAGTGTAGCCAGTAGTGAGCATAGCTGGGAAAAATATACCGCTATATGCTAAACTCCCATGTTGGTGGCACCACTGCATGAGAACCACGAGTGCTACGTAGCCCGTTCTGGTCTCATTTTGAAGCTTTTAGCGCCTAGTCTTTTGCTGAATACATTTATTTTCATGCAGATACTTAATTGATCATTCAGGAGGGCCTGAATATGCCCAAAATAGCCCAAAACACCCCGCTAGACAAGGGTTAATACTCTTTATACCTAAACGTCTCCTCAGCTCAACATTTGTTATTCTATCCTGTAGCCTGGCCCCACACATCCATCTCACCATTCTCATCTCATTACGCTCCATTCTGTTGACATCCTCTACTTTAACGACCCATGTTTCTGAGGCATACGTCATTGCACTTCTAACACATGAGGCATACACCTTTCCCTTCAGGGGGAGAGGCATTCTTTTCTTGGTCAGGATTGGCATCAATTCTCTGAACTTCCCCCAGCCACACCTAATTCTAGCAACAGTGGCAGCCTCGGCCCCACCACCGGCAGAGATGGTATCTCCTAGGTAACAAAACTTGTTCACCAGCTCCAAAGACTCATTTCCAAAATTCACAGCCACAGGATCATCACTTAACACAAGCTCACCTTTGCACACTACGCACTCAAATTTCTCTATTTCTGACTTATCCTTCGGCAGGGGCCCCTTTATTCTACTACAGTTCTTACTCCCATGGTGTACCCAACATCGACAGATGCTACATTGAATTGAGTTAACGCCCACTCCCTTTCCACACACTGCACATGGGTATGCACCGCTCTTTTCCACATTGCCTCGTCTCAATCTACAATGCATAACCTTGGTTTTGTTAATATTGACTCTTAAACCCTTGCTCGCCATGCCCTCTCTCCACTCTCTGAATTTGGCCTCAGCATCCAGCATACTGTCAGCTATTAGGACTAAATCGTCTGCATAAAACAGTTCCAACGGGAGTCCGCCTCTAAAAACTCTAGACAGCGCCTCCAAGACCATAATAAAGAGGAGGGGGCTTAACACTGAACCCTGATGGAGTAACACGGACTGCGAACTCATCACTCAGTACACCCTCACCGAACTTCGCGAATCCTCATACATCTTCATTATCACACGCACCAGCCACTCTTCCACACCAAGTTTCCTCATAGCCCACTGCACAACATCTCTAGGTACCCTATCAAAGGCCTTCTCCAGGTCCACAAACACAAAGTAAAGATCCCTGCCTTTTAGTAAGTATCTTTCCTGTATCTGCCTGACTATGAAGATAGCACCGGTTGTACCACGTCCTGGCATAAAACCAAACTGCATATCATAAATAGAGATGCTTTGCCTGATCAAACCCTCAAGGACTCTCTCACAGACCTTCATGATTTGGTCAAGCATTTTCAGGCCCCTATTATTTCCTCTATCTAGCGCATCCCCTTTTCCTTTGTATATATTTACTATTACACTTTTGAGCCAATCCTCTGGGATTTTCTCATCTTTAATAATGGTGTTTATCAACTCAGTGACTAAGTTTACACCAATCTCCCCTGAGGCTTTTATCATTTCAGCGACAATGTCGGAACAACCTGGAACTTTACCGTCCTTCATTTTATTGATTGCGTCGCTCACTACAGCTGGTGCTATCAAAGGAGGGGGCCCAGATATTGGTTTTTCGATACTAAGCTGTTCCTTATCCCATTCAAACTCTACATTTAGCAATCGTTCATAGTGTACCTTCCATGCTTCTCTGATTTCATTTTCTGCATACACAATCTTCCCATTATCATTTCTAACACACTGTTCACCTATAATATCCCTACTGTCATTTTTAACTCGCCTAGCTAGGTTGAAGATCCCATTGGGATTGTCAGTGTTACACACTTGTTCGAGGACCAGGTCCTTAATGCGATTTTTAGCATTGTAAATAACTCTTTTGGCAGTTCGTTTAGCTGCCTGGTATTCCTTCCTGCTGCCTCCTTTCTTCCATGCTTTGAAGCATCTCCTTTTCTCTTTCACAGCTTGTTCTACCTCATCGTTCCACCACCAAGAGGTCTTATTCCTGGGGTGACCCTTTGTTTTCCCACAGACTTTGTCAGTGGCAGCGATAAGGCTATGCTTAAGAAAGTTCCATTGGCTATTTACATCGTTAGGCCTAGCTTCCTTATTTCTATTAATTTCCTCCAGTTCATTATGAAACCTATCCCTAACTTCCTTGTCCTTCAGCAGCCACACTTTTCTTTTGGGTATGTAAACCTTCTTGCGCTTAGGATCTCTGTATAAGCTCATGTCTCACACAAGTAGCTTATGCTGGGGGATTCATTCTTCGCTCGGGATGACCTTTACATCTCGAACTAGTTTCCAGTCTTTCCTGTTAACCAAGAAGTAATCTATCTCTACTGGAGACCCCAGAGTTATACGTGATCAGGTGGCTCTGTCTTTTCTTGAACTTTGTGTTACACACAACCATGTTGAGTGCAACGCAGGACTCCAATATATATTCGCCTTCTAGATTTCTCCTTCCGTAACCATTTCCTCCATGTACCCCCTCGTATCCATCTGCAGATGCTCCCACGTGACCATATCCCGATATAAGAATCCATAAGTAGAGTCCAGAGCATATCCGCTCAAATTAATGTTACCAGTGTGTAACTATGAAAGTGTAGAATACTTTGATATATGAGCAAAGAAGTAGTGATCACGTAAACTGCAGATTATGTACGTAATACGTATCTGCCATAACTTATATAAGAATGGATTCCAGGGGGATATATTCTATCGGCAATCATGAATACGATTAGAGTGCTATCTTATCGGGATAGTATCCTGAGGAAAACATTGTTCCTCATCTTTATCTAGGTCAAGCCTAACAAGTTTGGGGCGAGGACAGTTAGGGGAGGAAGTGCCTTTTAACCCTCTCCGACATATGATGCGATGTTGAGCCTATTGGGGATACTTTAAAACCTTTGTTACCATCAGGGGTGTTTAGAAACCTTTAGTTCATAGTTACTTCAACCTCTGCAGTGTCTTTGAGTTAGCTGTGGGCAGAAAACTAATTTTGGAGAGGTAATTATAAGAGAGAGAACTCTATTTCTCATTGCTAATCTGGCAACCTCTGTGTCATATGAGTCTGAAGGGGTTAACTCTGTAGGTATAGACCTCTTTTTAGGGGTTTCTTTTGTGGAAGACAGAGCGTCCAGTAAGAAAGAAACATAGTCCCTACTGACCATGTCTGGGACTTTTTTTTTTTTTTTTTTTTTTTTTTTTTTTTTTTTTTTTTTTTTAGGATATATAAACTTTCCCTTCATCCCAAATGTTTAGTAATACCGGAGTCGCCCCCGCTGCTGTTATGTGGCCACTCGGATTGTGGTAGTGTTACGCGAAGAGTGCACAATTCGTACATTTTTTAGGAGCCCACTTAGTCAATGTGCAATTCACACAAGATATCTGGCGTACATACCTCGTCAGTTGTGGCTCAGGTGAGGAGGCGGAGATTACTGAGGAGAGCTATAGCCTACCTGTCAGAAAAAGGCCAAGAATCAATGTTACATTGTATAAGAGCAAAGAACCAAAGCATGTACCAGTTCCTTATGTATAAGGCTCATGCAATGTCGAGTAGCCTGCTGGCCCTATGAATGTTTTAAAGAATTTAGAATAGTGTAGCATATTTGCTACATCGTATATAAGAATGGATTTAAGTGGGATAGTCTATAGGCTATCATAAATGCCACTGGAGTACTCTCCTCCCTTCTTTTTCCATTCATTGTTCTACATTGATAACTCGGAGGGAAACGTTGGTCTTTAATTTAACCGGAACCAAACCGATAACCTCATCATCCTTAACGACATCCATCAACATACCCATATTCCTCACCAAGCCCTCTATAACCCATCATCTCCAGACATCACCTTTTGCTCCCCAGAACTCGCCCCCACAACATCCTGGAGGGTGGTCAGAACCTTAGGCTCTGACCACCTCCCGATCATTATCACCACCAAAACCAGACTCACCCCAGCTAGCCACAAACACACATACACCAATTATAAAAGAGCTAACTGGGAAGCATTCACAAATGAGACAGAACAACACTTCACAACTCTAAACAGTACACCCATCACTAACATCAACAATGCTGTACACATACTCAATAAAACTATCCAAAACGCTGACAAGAAACACATTCCAAGAGGTAACAGAAAAAGACACAACCCCAACTTCACACCAGAAATTCAAAACCTCATCAGACAACGTGACATACTGAAACACTCCCCAGCACCCCACACACAAGACATCACACAACAAATTCAAGCACTCAACACCCAAACTAACAACAAAATACAAGAACAACAAAAACTAAATTGGAATAACTTCCTACAAACACTTGATCACAAAACAAACCCCAAAAAACTATACAAAACACTAAACAGCATCACACTTTCCAACAGCAACACAACACAATCACATGCTGCAATCACAACAACAGACTCTACTCCTTCATGTAAACAACAAGCAAACACTCTCATCAATCACTTTTCACATGTCAGCCACCTAAAACCTCACAAAGACGACCGACGTGTCATCCGACGTAAGAGACAATTCCCCACAGACCCTGACTATACACCCTTCACCAATCACCAGACAAAGCATATCATCAACAATCTCAAGCACTCACCCGCCTGTGGCCTAGACAACATAAGCAACATACACCTCAGACACCTGGGACCACAAGGCATACAAGCACTCACTAACATATCAAACTACAGCTATTCACACAACACAATACCAGACATTTGGAAGCATGGTATCATCATCACTTTCCCCAAACCCAACAAAGACCCCACGCTACCCTCCTCGCACCGCCCCATCACACTCCTTTGCTCCCCCTCCAAAGTCATGGAACGCCTAGTATTACAACTAATTACACCTGACCTACCCCTAGCTCCAACACAACATGGCTTTAGGCCACTGCACTCCACAAACACTCTTCTCACAGACCTTACACAAAGAGCTTTAGACGGCATCAATTCAGCTAGACCACCACACAGATCACTATTAGCCACACTCGACATTAGTAAAGCCTTCGATGCCATCCCCCGCCACAACCTAACAAACAAAAATCTACAACACAAACATGCACAACAACACAAAACGGTGGCTGGCCAACTTCCTAGCAGGCAGATGTGCACACGTATCTTTTGCCGGTCAGTCATCTAAAATCAGAAACTTTCCAAACGGAGTCCCACAAGGATCCGTCCTATCGCCCGCACTCTTCAATCTGTACATGCACGATATAACTACACCCAATACGCCCCAAATAAACTTAGCCTCCTATGCAGATGACATAACACTCACATGCACACACCATGACCCAAAAAGAGCAACAGATCTCCTTCAACCCTATCTCAACACACTACATGGCTGGTGCACTACAAACAGACTTAATCTAGCCCCAGCCAAATCCACCGCAACCCTGCTCACAAGTTGGACAGGAGAAACACGAATACATCCCTCAACTCACCATAAACAACACACCCCTAACACATACACACACACCCAAAATCCTAGGAGTAACATATGATACTCATATGACATTCAAACAGCACACCACAAACATTAAAAAGAAACTGACACCCAGACTTAACGCCCTCAGGTCACTTGCTCACACAAAATTTGGACACAACAAAGAAACTACCACCACAGTATATAAACAATACATAAGATCAGTGATGGAATACGCAAGCCCAGCCTGGGCTTCTAACCTAGCTGAAACACATCATAAAACCTTACAGACTATTCAAAACAAAGCCCTGAAGATCATTACAGGCTGCACAGCTACTGCACCCACAGATCACCTACATCAAGAAACCAAAATCCTCAAAGTCAAAGACCATCTGGACATGAGAGGCACTCAATTCCTGGCAGCAGCCTCCACGAACCAAGACCACCCACTAAACTACATGGCAACACACCCACAGACACCAAGAAATATCAAAACAACACCCAGCACACGGTATCACACACAATTATTGTCCTCTCTCCCTCCCTGCCCACCCCGAACCAACTTCCAGAAGCACATCCATACTCATATCTCTCACCGATCCATCCACTCACTCACAGACAACACACAGCTGCATGCACGACCTCCCGAAATCCATCCTTCCGAATCCTCCCTTCCTCGCGAGGACAGAGTCCACCTGGCCAGGCTGAGATGCGGACACCATCCAGCTCTCCTGAGCTATCAGAAGAGACTGGATGACTCCGTTGTCGACGCCTGCCCGGGATGTAACACAGCACCCCATACCATTAAACACATCATAGAAGACTGCATTTCACACAACCACTTACGCCAACAACACAATCTACACTCAATGAGAGCTCTGTGGGAAAGCCCGATCATGGCCATGGCCTTTCTCAGGGACTCGGGGCTGTTCGGCCAGGCAGCTTAGGGAACAACAACAACAACAACAACCGGAACCTTTTGGTACATCGGATGTTTGTTTCTGAAGGAAAACATTGTTCCCCCCCCCCCGGAGTACCCGGAGTACTTGGAGGAAACTCTCGTTCCTAAATTTGACCTGAACCTCATGGTTCCTCGGTTTTCAGTATTGCCCGGAGTACCCGGAGTACTTGGAGGAAACTCTCGTTCCTAAATTTGACCTGAACCTCATGGTTCCTCGGTTTTCAGTATTGCCCGGAGTACTTGGAGGAAGCTATCGTTCTTTTTTTTTTTTTTTTTTTTTTTTTTTTAATCTGAACCTCTTGGTTCCTGGGTTGTCAGTGTTTACCCAGAGTACTTGGAGGAAGCTATCATTCCTTATTTTAATCTGAACCTCTTGGTTCCTGGGTTGTCAGTGTTTACCTGGAGTACTTGGAGGAAGCTATCATTCCTTATTTTACCCGGAGTACTTGGAGGAAGCTCTTGTTCCTTAATTTTAACCTAAACCTCTTGGGTCTTTAGTATGTATCCGGAGTATTTGGAGGAAACTTGTTCCTTAATTTAACCTGAACTTCTTGGTTCCCTGGTTTTTGTTAGTAACCGGAGTACCCGGAGTATTCGGAGGAAGCTCTCGTTCCTTAATTTAACCTGAACTTTTGGTTGTTGTTGTTGTTGTTCCCCAGGCTGCCTGGCCGAACAGCCCCAAGGCCCCGAGCAAGACCAAGGCCATAACCGAGCGCCCCCACAGAACCCTCCCTGCCTACCACAATAAAGCCTGGGTGACCGAAGCCACTCCATGGCGGGGAGCTGAGGAGGGTACGGAAACGCCCGGGAAACCAAAGCCCCACCCAGGGCCCTGTGCCTCTCAGCAATTATGAAGAGAAAGTTGAGGGGCAAATGAAAAATGTGACGCTTTGGCTTCCAATCTTGGTAGATTGGGAGGTCAATCCACGGAAGAGACGCCGTCACTTGAGATTTAGAAAATATATAAGTAAAAGGAACAGTCAGATTAAGCTATGGGTATGGCAGAGATCGCTCAGTTCTCACTCTGATAGACCAGCCCATCACCACATGACTAGAACCCAATCCTCTCAGCATCAGCTAGGAAAGGCCCTAGAAAGCCGCCTTTGGCGGGGGGATAGCTCCCCTATTTCAACCCCTTTCGGGGTTGGGCACCCGCCTTGAACTTTTGGTTCTTTGGTTTTTTGTATTACTCGGAGTACTCGGAGTACCCGGAGTATTCGGAGGAAGCTCTCGTTCCTTAATTTAACCTGAACTTTGGGTTCTTTGGTTTTTGTATTACTCGGAGTACCCGGAGGAAGCACTCGTTCCTTTTTGTTGGTGTTTTGTGCACCTGGAGGAAAACTTTGTTTCTCCATTTAACCGGAATTTGTGCATCGTTTTTTTTTTTTTCCTTGAAACCATTTAGTACCCGGAGGTCTAAAACCCGGAGCCCCGGAGAGAACGAAGGGACACAGGAGCCCCGCCGACTCCGGGACTCGAAGCATGCAATTGTATAGGGTTAGTGGTGCTCTTGCACTAGAGGAAACTTTGTTTTCATGCAAACTCTTTCTTTCTAAGAAATTAACACATAATTCCATAGGAATCTGAAGCACTTCATAACATAACATTTGTATAGGGAGAGAACAATTGATCTCTTATGTAAAATTCAGTAGAGGAAAGCCGAGCTAGTTAGGCCCATTGGCCGCCTCGTGGACACTTGCTCGAGGCGGCGAACAAGCATGGCCTTATAAATAAGTAACTGTTACGAGCATGTGACATATAAGGGAATCAATAACTCTAGCTAAGAATCTATCAGCTCGAAGTAATGCTAGAAGCAAGCAAACTATAAAATGTTAGAAGCAAGCAAACTATAAAAGCGAAGTGACCTTGAAAATTTAATACAAGTAATATTTCGGGAATAATGTAGGCTACTTTACGATAAAGAAAACTTAGAATTAATAATATCTTAAGAGTTCAACGTGTAGCCTGAGGGCACACGAATAAGGTGAATAATAGCCTACGATAAGTAAATAATTAAATGCAAGCATTGTATAGGATATAGCCTATTATAACAATAATCACTTACTACGACGAATAACACATATTAAGAATGGCGAAGCGGTACCCACATACTTTCGGTGTGGACAGGCATGGACGGTGGCCCTCTGAAACATACAGGCGATTACTCAATTCATGTTTGGACCTAACTCAAATAATATATAACAAGGAGTCACTAGGAGTGAGAAAGCCAGGCAAACGCCGAGGCGCCCAGAGCAAGGGGGCACACGTCCGACTCGCCTGGATCACAACCGTAAAGAGGCAGATAAACACGCTAGAAAGTCTGGCATCACGTGCAAGGGAAGCATAACGACAGCACAGCTGGAGGGCTGAGGCACCGGGAGGTTTGAAATGATAGATTCTTCTTTAAATTTTATTTCTAGTGGTATTCATTTTTAATGACGAGCCCTTGGTAAGATTTAATGGGTATTAACCAAGGATTGTTTTTATGCTATATATGCAACGGTTGTGATAAGAACTCCGGGAAATCCCGAACGGGTCCCGGAATCTCAGCCTATATACAGTATAGCATAGGCTCTTCGTCATTGACGAAGGAACCAATACTAAATAACGCTTTAGTAAAATAGGCTACATTTTTAAAATATAAGAACACAAAACCACCACATAATTCTGACATTTTCAGTATTTTTGTTAAATGATTTACTCTTAAACTTCAGAAGTTCCTTTATAAGCTAAGAAAATCGCCTACAGCCAGGTAGGCCGAGCTAGAAACATAGAAAATCATCACTGATTATGAAAAAAAAAGGGAAAATTGTTGTCTTAAATAGGCTAAGGGAATGCCTGCAAGGTGTTTAATAAACTGAATAAAATTGCATCCCTAGACTAATGGTAGTCCTTGTCTATATAAATCATAAGCGTCCTTCATGCTCATGTATGCTAACCGAAATGTATGATAGTGAAATACTAAGAACAGCACTGAAACAAAGCTACGATCGTAGCTAACAGAATGCTATTCATGCACACACGTAAACACTTCATAAGTCAACACAAGACTGAGAGCTGACGCTGGTGCAGCTCATCAGAGTCTTTTGGTGCCGCCACTGCGGCTGGGATAAATCTAGTACGGTACTAGATGTTATATTTATGAAATATGCTTAATTGAGGTTAGAATTTAACAAACATTAACATAGAAAGGTGTTGAATAGTATACAGATGCTTAGTATTTTCAAATGTATGTTGTCAAATATTAAAGGTGAATTACATAAGTTGCATACCATCGAAGGTGTATATTTTGTATGCATCAAAACATATTAAGGATGCTCAGGTTTGTGTATAATAACGTAAATTTAAGTCAGTAAAGAAAACAAATATTCAACAATTTTATATTTGGCGGCGTCTAATAGTTGACAGTCTCGCAAATTTCGCGCCTTCCAGTATTGTGATGACGTCATAGATTCTGATAGTTGTCAGGCAACAGAAATTTACCTTTAACTTAACCCAATTTATTTTATATGTTAGGGGCAAATTTAAGGATATTCCCAATAATGGTGTATAATTACTAGAGCCTTTAACGTTCTGCTGAATAACTTATCTCATTTTTTTTTTTCTTTGTGTAATTCACCTTTAACCTCTTGTGTCTATCATAATCTTCTTCCTGACAGTGCTGTGAGCCAGGGAGGTCTGCAGCTCAACAGCTCTCATGGACGAGCCGCTACTGAGTACGAGAAAGAGTAGGGGACCTAGCACCGATCCCTGAGGTACAGTACTCCCTCGAATTTTGCGAGAATATGGTCGACATTGCAGCCCGCAAAATTCAAAATCGCAAATTTCAAATAACTAACCTTATGGGATTAATTGAATATGGTCGACATCTCATCATCGAGGGCCTATTTTTTGGTGATTTTCGTCCTTGTTTGTACACACATTATGACACATACACTTAATTATACATCCTACAATAAAGAAAAACACAGAAATACAGATTCAGGGGACCCAGGGCACAGGTAACACTTCAATTTTGCCCAAGGAAGTCGATTATGCGAGAGCGTGAGAACATATAGGAGCGTGGGAGAATCTATAAACAGTAAACAATGGGCCGCAGGGCGGCCCGACGTCACGACCCTGCTACTCCCCCCCGAAAACTAGTGCGGAAACCCCGTATCATTTGGCGCCACCCGCAAAACTCAAGTAATATCGCACATATCAAGTCCCGCAAAAAAGGTAAAATCTTGGGTCCCGTTCGCAAAATCGAAATTTCGCAAATTTGAAAGACGCAAAATTCGAGGGACTACTGTATTCCGCTGGTAACTTTGCTTGGATGTGATAGTTTTTCGCTTGTTGCCACCATCTGGGTTCGGTTGGTGAGGAAGCTGTGAATATGGTGGCCTGGGGTGGAAATGATCTTTTCCTCAAAATTATACTTGATGGGTTGGTCCTTCAAGAATTATACTTGATGGGTTGGTCCTTCAAGAATTTGTCCAAGAGCTTTTCAAAAGATATCCCACTCTTAGCTTCAATTATATCATTAGGCAAGCTATTCCACACATTCATAATTCTTGAGCTGAAGGTTATCTGTCTCAATTGGGTACTAAACCGCTCCTTAGCCAGCTTCTTATTGTTGCCACAGGTTGGTCCTTCACTCGTTTGTAGGTTTAAGTTAACTTGTTCGTAAATACCTCGATCATGTCCAAGGATCTAAAAGATCTTTGTATCATTCCCATTATTTGATTTGCTTTATTCACTTTGTCCGGTATATGATTCTCGAATGTTAGATAACCATTTGTTGTTACGCCAAGATCCTTTTCGTAGCTAACCTTCAGTTACCTTCTTTATTTCATGTATGTACTTGGTTGTCCTGTGTCTTTAGGTGGTAGTCAGTTTCTCTTGATGTTAATTACGTCTTCAACATATTTTAAGATGTTTGCATTTGTCTGGGTGGATGAGTAGGAGAGTCGAGAGACTATCTTCTGACCAGATTTGCAGTGCACTTAGGTCTTCTTGGAGTGTTGCTTGATCCTTTCTAGTCTCGATTCTACGGAATACCTTGGTATCGTCTGCAAACAGGTATGTGGATGATTTTACACAATCTGGAAGGTCATTTATAAATAGTACAAACAGAATTGGTCCAAGTACATTTCCCTGAGGTATACCACTCAGAACATTAGCCCAGTTAGAGTAAACTCCTTTAATGTGTACTCATGGTCAAGAACGATACAATCCAGCTGTAAACGCTTCCTGTAATGTCATATCCAGTCAGTTTTTGTAATAGGCGTTTATGTGGGACTTTGTCGAACTCTTTGATCACTCCTTCCTAGGGGAGGATGTACCGGTAAGCGATATCTAGTCAATCATCCCTTCTTCGCTTGACAATACCAGGTCTAAGAGTTTAGGACAGTCACTCCCTCTGCCCCTGGTAGGTTTGGTCACATGTTGATGTAGGAATGTGTCTCAGGGTTTTAACAAATAAAAACTCATCACTTGACACTCCTCCAGGCATTGTCCAATACTTCCAGTCTTCTGGTGATGGGCTGGTCTATCAGAATGAGAGTTGAGCGTTCTCTGCCATACCCATAGCTTACTCTGACTGTTCCTTTTACTTATATATATTCTAGATCTCAAGTGACGGTGTCTTTTCCGTGGATTGACCTCCCTACTGCCAACCCTGGCAGATTGGGAGCCAAAGCGTCACATTTTTCCTTTGCCCCTCAACTTTCCCTTTATAATTGCTGAGGGGCACAGGGCCTTGGGTGGGGCTTTTGTTTCCCGGGCGTTTCCGCACCCTCCTCAGCTCCCCGCCTTTGAGTGGCTTCGGTCACCTGGGCATTATTAGTGGTAAGCTGGGAGGGTTCTGTGGGGGCGCTCGGTTATGGCCTTGGCCTTGCTCGGGACCTTGGGGCTGCTCGGCCAGACAGCCTGAGGAACAGCAACAACAACAACAACAACTTCCAGTCTATTTTAGTGCAGTTAAAATCGCCTGATGTTAAAATGTGGGTGGTTCTTCATTTAATTGCTTCCTTTAACCCTTCCTACCCGGGCTGCCTTAGGTAAGGACAGCGCGGCAGAAGGGCCGCTACCCGGTATGCCTTACCTAAGGCATTTGCTTTAAAGCGTGCTTTAAATTTCGCGCGGGCAAATTTTACTTTGCGTGGGCGATCGTAGCGCCACCAAGCCTCAACTACCACGCTTATCAGTTCCTACGTTGCCGCCATTGAGAGCTACAGCAAAAAAATGAATTCCGACTATCCGATACTGTGCAATCTCCCGCGCGTCCCAGTGCTACCCCGCTTGCAACATCTACGCCTCTGCCAACCGAGAAGAAAAAGAAACTAAGGAAAGTGAAACGTTTGCTAAGTGAGAGTGCAATACAACGTGAACTTTTCAACCCGGATTTGAGCAGTGGTGAAAGCTCTGTGGACAAAAACCTCTATATTCAGAGTAGAAGTGGGAGCGAAATTGACGATTTTGTGGGATTTGGTGCTGATGACAATGTTGATTTATTTGAGGGGGGTGATAGTAGTGATGATCCTGATGTGGAAGTGGTGGAGGAAGGTGCTATTGAAGTACAGTACCAAGTGTGCTAGAGCCAACCCCTTCGCCTAGTTTCGTAGGTCAGGGTAGGCCTAGCCCTAGCCCTACGCCAGGACCTTCCCCTTTGCCTGCCCGTACGCCCTTGAAAGTGGGTAAATACTTCTATAAACAGTCTTTAGTAAAAAGTGCAGCCAAGAAAGCACGCAGGGAAGCAGAAAAAGTGAGGGAAGGCATAGATAGTGAGAGTGACGCCGACCCAGGCCTAGCAACCACCCGCATTCCTTTGTCCCGACGCCTTGACCCGGGACGCCGGGAGGGCCACCCACAGCCCTCGGCTTCATCTGTCCCTCAGGGTGACCAAAGGGCCTCTACAAGTGCGTCATTGGCCTCCCACAGTGTGCCACCACAGGCCCCGCATCGTAGGTCATTATTTCCTGCGGAAAAGTCCACGGCTAGCCGCAAAAGGAGCCCAACTCCCGAGGCCGAGGCTCCCATTGCTCAACCTCCCGCAGCCCCACGCCGCCGACGCCCGGTCTATTCTTCACCAGAGTTGTCTCCTGAAAAGGTTGCTGACGACCCCAACATTGCCCCAGATGACCTGATGTCGCCTGAGGAAGAGGAAGAGGAAGAGGAAGAGGAAGTCCCGACAAGAAGAGTCAAAGGGCGAGGTCGTGGACGTGGTCAGCCTGCCGACGCCGCTGCCCCTGGGCCTGGGCCTGGGCGTGGGCGTGCAGGGCGTCCACCTGGGCGTCCGCATGGCCAAGGGCGTGTGCCAGGGCGTCCAGGGCGTGTGCCTGCTGCAGCTGCACATCCTTGTCCTCGAGCTGCTGAGATGTTTGTGTGGTCAGATGGGGCGGATTTTGTGCCAGATTGTCCTGCCTTTGACGAGGTACAACAGGGTTCCGGGGTGTCACCAGCATATCCCTGTGGCCCAAATGCCACCCCCAGTGAACTTTTCTGTGGCTTCTACGACAATGAAGTCATGGAATACCTTGTCAAAGAGACAAATAACCACCAGGCTATCTGTTCAAACTTTCTTGGCAGGAAGACCAGTGCCAAGATGGTGGCATGGAGAGCTCTCACTGTGGCAGAATTATATGTGTTCTTGGCACTCACAATGCTGATGACACACATAAAGAAGCACGTTCTGGCCGACTACTGGATAACTGGTGACCTCACAACGACTCCAGCATTTGGCAAATTCATGTCAAGGGATAGGTACTTCGACATCCTCTCATATTTCCACCTGACAAATAACATGCATGTCCACGAGCCCGACACACTTTGGAAGATCAGGCAACTGTATGACATGATACGTCATCAGTTTTCCACCTACCTGATTCCATTTCAGAAGCTGTGCATCGACGAGTCTCTGGTCCTGTTCCGTGGTAGGCTGCACTTCCGACAGTATATCCTGTCAAAGAGACACCGCTTCGGCATCAAGCTCTTCATCCTCTGCGACTGCAAGACGGGATATGTGCTCGACTTTATAGTCTACAGCGGCAAGGGTGGTGAGGTGCAGATTGACCCCCTCATTGGTTTTGGCGGCGCTGTGGTAAAGAGGATGATGGAGAGGTACTTCCATGACAACCACGTCCTCTATACCGACAATTATTACACGTCGCCTATCCTCGCCAAGTACCTCCATGACCGCAAGACCGGAACTGTCGGCACAGTGAAGGGGAAGAGGAAGGGCATGCCAGCCTACCCAACCAAAACTAAGAAGACGGACATCTTCCATAAGAAGAGTGGCCCCATCCTCTCCATCCACTGGCATGACCAGCGCAAGGTCAACCTCCTCACCACATGCCACAAAGCAGAGATGGTCCCCACAGGGAAGCTGGACCGAAAAACGAAGAACCCTATCACGAAACCAGCTGCTGTTCTGGACTATAACCTGAACATGCGCCTCGTCGACAAGTCCGACATGCAGATGGGCTTCATAGACTGCCTGCGAACATCTTGCAGGTGGTACAAGAAGTTTGTCCTGCATACAGTAGATATGTCTGTCCTCAACGCGTACAACATCTACCGTTTGAGGAGTCCAGTCATCAAGTACAAGAGCCTGCGGACCTTCCAAAAGCAGCTGATACATGAGCTCCTGGTAAAACATGCGGGTACACCAGGGAGGCCACTACAAGGACCAGGCATGATGGACAGAACAGGGTGTGCCGAGTTCTTGAGAAAGCACCAGCTCGTCGCCCTTCCTTTCCAGGGTCCTAACAGCAGAATAAGAATGCAGAAGAGGTGCTATGTGTGCACCCGCACAACTCGACGACCAAGCAAATCCACAAAAAACACTTGGCTGCCTCGAGTGTCAGGTGGGACTGTGTGCTGGCACCTGCTTCAATGATTTCCACACTATGACAAACTATTGAAGTGTAAGTGACAGTGATAGTGACACTCAATAATAATAATAATAATACAGTATAACTAAGTATAAGTGAAAGAGACACATAAGTAATAATAAGTGCCTTCAGAACAATATGAACAAGTGAAAGTGACACTAAAATATATATTCCTAACAATAAAGAAGTGAAAATGACACTATCAATTACCATAGTCCAGTATAAATAATCATAACTACTATAATAATAACAATAATACTAAGTATAAGTGACAGAGACACAAATTACTTCAGAAAAATACATTTATTGAGTGAAAATATCATAACAATAATAATATATGGCATAATAAACAATAAAACACTAAAAATCCCGCCATAATTCAAGGTAGAGCGACGAGTCAAAACGTTCGTCGTAGCCTGGGCCGCGGTTGAGCGTTCGGACGCGGCGAGGTAAATACGCAGCAAAAGTTACCTCCACTTTCATCACCATAACTCCGGAACTACTTGAGCTAGAAAGCTCTACTCAACGCCATTCTACGCGGCAAGGTAAGGCGCGCATTTTGACATATGTTTAATTAATGTAGGTAGTATATTAAGCGAGATTTGCCTTACTTTACTTTTGTTGTGTTTTCAGCCAAATCGCCCGGATACAGCCTCCGTCCTTAAGAAAGGCTGCCCGGGTAGGAAGGGTTAATAGCTTCCTCAAATTGTAATTATTTATGTTGTCACTGTTAGGGCTTCGATATACACAACCAATGAGAAGTTGGTATCACCCTTATCTAGCCCAATCTCTATCCATACAGATTCTATGAAAGCATATTTAATTTATATTTCTCTAGCTTTCAAGCAGGTTTTAATATATAGTATGATACCTCTACCTTATTCATTCAAAATATTTGAGTACATATTGTATCCTTTGATTTTCAATTCTGGTTCGGTTACTTTATACCTAGCATGTTTCGGTTTAACCCTCTCACCACGGAAGGGCTCTTGAACGCCCATAAAAAAGCATATAACAGCTGCCCGGAAGGGCTCTTGAACGCCCAGTGGTTGAAAGCCTGTGAGCTTCGTGTGCGAGGCGTCGGTCCGACGCATGTAAACAACAGCCGGCTGGACCGACGCCCCGCATCTCCGGCCACAAGAAGGAGAGCGTCGCTTGTTCGTGTGTGCCTGTATGTTGTTGTTAAGTATCGAAAAGTAGTGTAAAGTGGCTGTTTTGGCCATAAAGTTATCTCCAATGAAATCATCATCACAACTCAACCAGTTGACTTAGAGAGCTCTACTTAATGCCATTCTACAGGTAAATAACACAGCTACGCTTGGGGATGCGCGGGAATGCGGGAAGCAGTCAGATTAACACATATACGGTAGCCTAGCCTAGACGTTTTTCGGCCAAAACACCCGGGTTTCGAGGAATATATATATAATACATAGCCGGGGCTGGAGGGTTAACTTCGATTAACATTATTATGTCATGGGTGGACTATGCTTGATTAATTTTCATTATCAACTCTGTCATTTTATTTGTCAAGGTGCCTGCATTTAGTCCTGGAGCCAAGGGGTGTTTGCATGCATGAATGGGCCAAAAAATCACCCGCTTGATTTAGTTAGAGGGTCCACTGGGACACCTTTTTAGCGAGGGTAGACATCCCGAAACCCGGCAGTTATAGTGTTATTCGGGGTTTTCGCTGAATTTAATGAAATCAAAATAACTCCTTTTTTTACGTGTGACGGTTACATAAATTGCAATAACTCGGCAATGAAATGGTCTACAGAGCTCTTTCACCATTCAAAATAAAGCTTAAAGAATTATCTATTCAATGGATACAAACACAATAAGATTGGTCAATATCCAAGGTCACAAGAGGTCAAAGTATGACCTTTTCTGATGAGGAACTAAAATTTATGACTTTTCAAATTCAAATATTTGTGAAAAATAGGTAAATGGATTGAACGTTTAATGCTTTTATATTCTGGTTAGGTACACCATAGGCAAGTTTTTGAAATTAGTTGGAAAAGTTGATTACGTATTTTAACCCCTGTGTAGCAATCAATAAAAGGTATATATACCGTGTCAACGTGCAGTTTCAGTCTCATTAGGACAAGAGACTGAAACTGCACTTATGTGTGGAACACTCAGTCTTAAAATGTTATGTATGTATGTATGTACTGAAGCATAACAGGTATATGCCGTAATTTGTATTCTTTAGGATTGCAATAGGAATGCAAAAATTAGTTAATCCAGTATATTTTATGTTCTCTGTTCATATATTGTTAATTTAAAATTTTGGGAAAACTAATTTTTGTTTTTTTGTTTTCAGTGAAGAATGTTTGGCATACCAAAGAAAAGATTAAGGGCATCACAGTTACCATCCTCAAGTGGTTCTTGCGATCCCAAGAAATGCATAATCTGCCAAAAGTATGATGATAAATGTGAAACGACCAGCACTGAGAATGGCAGGGCACGTATCATTGAAGCAGCGGAAGTGAGAAAGGACGTAGTTTTTGAAAGACTGAAGCAAGTGGACAAAGGCAAATTCTTATACCATATTACTAACGAATGTTATAAACAGTATACCCTCAAGAAAACACTGGATAAACTCAAGCAGTTAACCGAAGTCTCCACGGATATTGCTGCTTATTCCCCAGAGGATAGCTCATCCTCTAAAAGGAGTAGATGATCTATGGTGGATTCTCGAGACCCTGCATCTCTGCCAGCTAATGTTAACAAGTTTTTAAAGAAATGTGTCATTTGTGGAAATCCAAAACACAACAACGTATACGATAAATGGAGGATTTCTGAAAAAGGACGGGCTGAATCATTCCTAAAGGCAGCCATGATACTTCAGGATGATGTGTTTACCCGAACTTCCGACTTGCAAGATGCGAATGCCGTATTTGGAGCGGATCTTTACTGTCACAGCCAGTGTATTCGTAACTACATCAGGAAAGGAGAGAAAGTAGCAACTGAATCATCGTCAACGCCAACTGGCCAGCAGAAGTTTGATATCTTTGCAAATTTTATGAAAGATTTAGAACCAGGGTTGAACTCAGGGAGATGCTATAACCTGACTTATATTTCCAAGTGCTGTAATGAAGCGCGGAGTAATGATCAAACTCGTTTTACGTACACAAACAGGGATGTGAAAATGTACCTAATCCACCTGTTTGGGGGGGATGTCTCATTTTTTGTCCCAACCGGTTAAAAAAAAACCCACCATTGTTTTCAAGCCAGGTGCAGCTGAGACAGAGCCAGAGAGAAGTGAAAGGTCGTTAGATAGGGAAACAGTAAGAAAGTGTGGTACCATGTTGAGAGATTGCATCCTCAACGAAGACTTTGAGCTGAATGACAGGTTCTGTGATGCCAATGAACTTGAGAAAGCATATTCTGACATGATAATTCCCAGTGACGTTGCAGACTTTTTTTCAGCTCTTTTTGATGTTGATATTTTACACAGTGACAATATTGTAGATGGTGAGCCTGAAATTTATGAGGAGAGTGACACTAGATCTTCCAAGATAAAAAAAGTACTATCTGTGTATCAAGTCATCTTTTACATTGTAAATAATGGTAAAAAGCGAACCCCTTTGCACATGTTGAACTCTGAAGCCATTTATAATGTGTGTAGGTCAAAAATGCTTATTTCTAGTCTCAATAGGTTTGGACTGGCAATTAGTTATGACGAGCTACTCCGCTATCATTCTGATATGGCATCATTTGTTACAGAAGCAAGTCAGGGTCAGGTCCCACTTCCTAGTCATTTAAACACATCAAGCTTCACGTTGGGGGCCTTTGATAATTTTGATCATGAGGAAGCAACACTATCTGGCATAGGAGGAAGTCATGACACTGTTATGATTCTTATGCAGGACAAACTTCAAGGAGTGACTCTGAATAGTAAGCCTAAGATATCGGAGACTGGTGTCACCCACAGAGAGAGACAATTCACACAAGAGTTAGGTTGCCAGACTTTGTTTCCTTACACAAACCCTGCTAAAAAGCCAAGCCTTCCAACAATCTACGAAGTTCCGGAAGAACTGTACAAAATAGACAAATCACATGCAAAAAGTGTCAGCAGGAAGGACGTAGCTTGGACTGTAAGTAGAATGGATCTATCATGTATGACGGATGGTGTTAAAGAAACAACTATGTACCAAACAATGCCCTCTTGGAGTGCCTTTAACTCTCTTATTACTGATGAGAATGTGTGTCAGAAGGTTGTAGGTTTCCTACCAGTCCTTCCCCACCCTGTTACGGAATATGGCACAGTTTACACAGCATTAAAAAACTTCCAGAATATTTTGAGTCAACTAGACCAAACACACTTGCCCGTGGTATGTGATGAGGGGGTGTATCACATTGCCCGTGAAATCACCATGAGCAAACCATTTGAATTTAATAACTTGGTGTTATGTCTGGGCTCTGAGCAAAGAGACACCATTACCTGATCTAGACACAACGATTGAAGAGGCCGACGTCAGAATTATCCCACATGCTCGTCATTCAGTTGAGAATGGGACTAAGAGAGTGGTTATTATATCAAATGATACTGATGTAGTAATCTTGGCCCTACACTACTGGTCGCTTCTGAAGGCACATGGCCTACGAGAGATGTGGATTCGTGCTGGTGTTGGTAATACCACAAGATACATACCCCTTCATGTTGGTAATACCACAAGATACATACCCCTTCATGTTGGTAATACCACAAGATACATACCCCTTCATGTTGGTAATACCACAAGATACATACCCCTTCATGTTGGTAATACCACAAGATACATACCCCTTCATGTTGGTAATACCACAAGATACATACCCCTTCATGTTGGTAATACCACAAGATACATACCCCTTCATGTTCTAGGCGATAAGTTGGGATCAGATACTTGCAAAATCTTAGTTGCCCTGCACCATCTCACTGGTTGTGATTCCACAAGTAAATTTGGTACAAAGGCTGCTGCACTGAAGGCAGATCCGGTGCATTATCTGATTGATTTTGGAAAGGAATTGAACTGTATTAACTTCATCTTGGTGGAAGAGTTCCTTGCGAATGTGTACACATCAGGAACCTCATGCAGAACAATGGATGAATTACGGTACTACCTCTACCACCACAGCAAAAAGACCATTTTGGAACTGCCTCCCACCAGCCGATCAGTCAAAGGTCATGTCCTCAGGGCATTCTTTGGGACACTATCTACAGCTACACTGCCTAAGCAATCCTCAACTGGATCCCAGAGACATTGGTTTCATTGAAAATGGCATTCTTCAACCGGACCATCTTCAAGTCTTGCTACCGGATGACTTTGCAATGCCTGGATGACTTTGCAATGCCTGGATGACTTTGCAATGTCTGGATGACTTTGCAATGCCTGGATGACTTTGCAATGCCCTGTAAATGTACCTCCTGCTCTACTAAACGCTGTGTCTGCAGACAACTAGATATGAAATGCTGCCCTTACTGCAAATGTCAGGTGAAAGGATGTAAAAACCTAGGCCATTAATGTGACACATCACAGAATACATTTCCAACTGTATCCCCGGCACACCCCTCTCCCCAAAAGTAGGTCATTCATTAATGTGACAACAAAATAATTGAAATCTGCTTTGAAGCTATATATGCAATGTGTGATACTGTGATACAGAGTATTTTGATAGAACTTTAGCTGACTCAGTAGTACCATAATTATATAACCAATACATAGCTATTATTGGTACCTGTATATCATTCGCAAACTTCATATTATTGTACTGGACGCCAAGGGGTTAAAATACGTAATCAACTTTTCCAACTAATTTCAAAAACTTGCCTATGGTGTACCTAACCAGAATATAAAAGCATTAAACGTTCAATCCATTTACCTATTTTTCACAAATATTTAAATTTGAAAAGTCATACATTTTAGTTCCTCATCAGAAAAGGTCATACTTTGACCTCTTGTGACCTTGGGTATTGACCAATCTTATTGTGTTTGTATCCATTGAATAGATAATTCTTTAAGCTTTATTTTGAGTGGTGAAAGAGCTCTGTAGACCATTTCATTGCCGAGTTATTGCAATTTATGTAACCGTCACACGTAAAAAAAGGAGTTATTTTGATTTCATTAAATTCAGCGAAAATCCCGAATAACACGATAACTGCCGGGTTTCGGGATGTCTACCCTCGCTAAAAAGGTGTCCCAGTGGACCCTCTAACTAAATCAAGCGGGTGATTTTCTGGCCCTTTCATGCATGCAAACACCCCTTGGCTCCTGGACTATACCAGCAACTTAATACTTTTCCTTTAGTTTTATTGGATAAACTATTGTCTTTACTGTTGTGTACCGGTACTCCTTTACTGTTGTGTACCGGTACTCCTTTACTGTTGTGTACCGGTACTCCTTTACTGTTGTGTACCGGTACTCCTTTACTGTTGTGTACCGGTACTCCTTTACTGTTGTGTACCGGTACTCCTTTACTGTTGTGTACCGGTACTCCTTTACTGTTGTGTACCGGTACTCCTTTACTTACATTTAATTTTTTGTTTATTTTATTTGCCACCATCTTTTCTGGTGGACCTCTGACCCTGAAATGAAGTTTCCCTAATTCTCCTCTTGTTCCATTTGTTGTGCTTCGGCCACCATTTGTTGTGCTTCGGCCACCATTTGTTGTGCTTCGGCCACCATTTGTTGTGCTTCGGCCACCATTTGTTGTGCTTCGGCCACCATTTGTTGTGCTTCGGCCACCATTTCTTTCAGGTTTTCACTCAGCAGACGTGTCAGATCATGGTGTATTATGACGTCCTTATATTCTGCTTTGCCTTTCAGCTTCTTGGTCTCCTTCAGTTTATTATATTTGCAGCTTGAAGAGTCAAAACATACAAGTAGGGGTTAGGTGGGTGCCTAACCCCGAAAGGGGTTGAAATAGGGGAGCTATCTCCCCGCCAAAGGCGGCTTTCTAGGGCCTTTCCTAGCTGATGCTGAGAGGATTGGGTTCTAGTCATGTGGTGATGGGCTGGTTTATCAGAGTGAGAACTGAGCGATCTCTGCCATACCCATAGCTTACTCTGACTGTTCCTTTTACTTATATATTTTCTAGATCTCAAGTGACGGCGTCTCTTCCGTGGATTGACCTCCCAATCTACCAAGATTGGAAGGCAAAGCGTCACATTTTTCCTTTGCCCCTCAACTTTCTCTTCATAATTGCTGAGGGGCACAGGGCCCTGGGTGGGGCTTTGGTTTCCCGGGCGTTTCCGCACCCTCCTCAGCTCCCCGCCATGGAGTGGCTTCGGTCACCCAGGCTTTATTGTGGCCGGCAGGGAGGGTTCTCTGGGGGCGCTCGGTTATGGCCTTGGTCTTGCTCGGGGCCTTGGGGCTGTTCGGCAAGGCAGCTTGGGGAACAACAACAACAACAACAGTAGAGGTCTAGGCTTGTCAGCGTGTTCATTAAATGTTCCCAGTCTGCTTATTTTCCTTGCATCATTCCTCTGTGACTCCACCTCCAAAATACCATGCACAAAATTCATGACAAACCTCAGATCCTCCCCCCGTTTATTCACACCTTCTTTTTCTTTGCTTTCAGGCACTCCATTGATGACAATGTTATTCTTTCGGGCGTCTTCGTCTCTCATTTCTTTAAATTTGTCCTCCTGTTTATCCTTGATTTCTTGTTTAAGCTTATTGTCGTTTTCACTCATCCTAATCTTCAACTGCTCCAGTTCCTTTTTAACGTTATCTTGTCCCTGCGTTGTTCCATTGGTGTCTGCATCCGCATACTCTGATCCATTCCTGTTATTTCACTCTCTCTTCCAGTTGGACAAAATTTGCCTCCATATTGCTGATCCTATTTTCTATTTTTTTTTATTGCGGGTCATTGTTGTCAGCCTTCTCACTTATGCCAACTAGATGGGCCTCCACAGATCCTAGCCTAAATTCCATGTCCCTAGCATTGTTTCTGCTTTCAGACAATAGCTCTGTCATATCACTCATTCTGTCGTCCATTTCTGCTCGTTTGTTCCATATGGTGTTATTCTTTTCCTCTATTTGTTTCATGTACTTGTACAGCTTCATGCAACCTCTCTTGCAAAAGGTGCAATACCAATCAATCTGCTCACCTACTTTCATCATATAATTATATACCTCTTCTGGCATATCTTCGCACTTGATATGAAACCATGTTTTACATACTTCACATGAGATCGCATTATCATTGTCTGTCACCACTTGATCGCAATTACCACAGTTGTCCTTCCCGTCGTCGTCACTTGCTCCTCCAGCATCTCCCATCATGCCATCACTGTTCACCTCGTCGCCATATTCGCGCCCAGACGCGGGGGTTGTACATGGGGTCAATGATTATGGAGGGTGCTGGACAACTCGTACCCGACAGAACAAGTCAACTGGTATGCACTTGCCTAGTCAACTTGTACCAATAACCTTGAAACCCGTTAAAACCGCCCCTCGTCTGTTCTTTATTTTCTATACAGCAATTAACCTACTGTATATTCGTAGACACTATATGGTTTATATTTATTGGTTTGTTTTGATTTTAGTTATTGCTTGGATAGTTTTGTTTCATTGTCGTCTTATACTGTATATATTACGATAGTTTCTCTCTCTCTCTCTCTCTCATTTATATTACGATATTCTCTCTTTGCCATTTCCAAACCTCCAGCAGAGGTAGACAACAATGTGGCCTCAACTTTCTCTTCATAATTGCTGAGGGACACAGGGCCCTGGGTGGGGCTTTGGTTTCCCGGGCATTTCCGCACCCTCCTCAGCTCCCCGCCATGGAGTGGCTTCGGTCACCCAGGCTTTATTGTGGTCGACGGGGAGGGTTCTGTGGGGGCGCTCGGTTATGGCCTTGGCCTTGCTCGGGGCCTTGGGGCTGTTCGGCCAGGCAGCTTGGGGAACAACAACAACAACAACAACAATGTGGCCTGTTTGCTACAGTCCACAGTGTGGACCTCATCCATGTAGATTTCACATATGTAGGAAGTCTAGTTTTTCACAGTTGTTTGCCCGAGACCTAAGGCATCGAAGATATGTCGTTTTGGTAAGTAATGAATGGCCAGTAATTGCTTTATTTGTTTATAAACTAGTCCCTTCTGATGGTAAGTAATCTGTAGTCCGAGGACTCCAATCGTTTATAAACAGGTTCGGTGATTCAAAAGAAGGCAAGGAGGTGCTGATGAAGACATATTGCCTCCATACACCATCAACATACTAAAATATTATACAGTATATAATTGGATATTGCCTATGGGCCTAAAAGGTTTAAAAATTAAAATTTGTTCAGAATTAGATGAAAATATGTTTTTTGTTGTTGTTCCATAAGCTGCCTGGCCGAACAGCCCCGAGTCCCTAAGGAAGGCCATGGCCACAGTCGGGCTTTCCCACAGAGCTCTCAAGGAGTATAGATTGTGTTGTTGTTGTTGTTCCCCAGGCTGCCTGGCCGAACAGCCCCAAGGTCCCGAGCAAGGCCAAGGCCATAGAGCGTCCCCACAAAACCCTCCCTGCTTACCACTAACAAAGCCCGGGTGACCGAAGCCACTCTAAGGCAGGGAGCTGAGGAGGGCGCGGAAACGCCCGGGAAACCAAAGCCCCACCCAAGGCCCTGTGCCCCTCAGCAATTATGAAGGGAAAGTTGAGGGGCAAGGGAAAAATGTGACGCTTTGGCTCCCAATCTGCCAACTTTTAGGTTGGCAGTAGGGAGGTCGATCCACGGAAAAGACGCCGTCACTTGAGATCTAGAAGATATATAAGTAAAAGGAACAGTCAGAGTAAGCTATGGGTATGGCAGAGATCGCTCAGCTCTCACTCTGATAGACCAGCCCATCACCACATGACTAGAACCCAATCCTCTCAGAATTCATGACAAACCTCAGATCCTCCCCCCGTTTATTCACATCTTCTTTTTCTTTGCTTTCAGGCACTCCATTGATGACAACTCCTTTCGGAGTGTCTTCATTCTTTAACTGGCAGTTAGATTGTTTAAGCTTATGTCGTGATCATGACAAAATGCTCCAGTTCTGTGCGGAAACTCAAGGATAAACAGGGGAGCAATTAAAGAAATGAGAGACGAAGACGCTAGGAAATAACATTGTCATCAATGGAGTGCCTGAAAGCAAAGAAAAAGAAGATGTGAATAAACGGGGGGAGGATATGAGGTTTGTCATGAATTTTGTGCATGGTATTTTGGAGGTGGAGTCACAGAGGAATGATGCAAGGAAAATAAGCAGACTGGGAACATTTAATGAACACGCTGACAAGCCTAGACCCCTACTGTTGTTGTTGTTGTTCCCCAAGCTGCCTTGCCGAACAGCCCCAAGGCCCCGAGCAAGACCAAGGCCATAACCGAGCGCCCCCAGAGAACCCTCCCTGCCGGCCACAATAAAGCCTGGGTGACCGAAGCCACTCCATGGCGGGGAGCTGAGGAGGGTGCGGAAACGCCCGGGAAACCAAAGCCCCACCCAGGGCCCTGTGCCCCTCAGCAATTATGAAGAGAAAGTTGAGGGGCAAAGGAAAAATGTGATGCTTTGGCTTCCAATCTTGGTAGATTGGGAGGTCAATCCACGGAAGAGACGCCGTCACTTGAGATCTAGAAAATATATAAGTAAAAGGAACAGTGGCCCCTCCATCATTGACTATGCCCCTTATTAAAGTATGGCCTATCTTTGAACTTAATGGCTCGCCGTTCAAACGACCCGCCTAGGAGAATAAACATCAAGATTGCCAATCATCGTGAGCGAAACGCTCTTAAATATTAAAAACACTCACGGACTCGTCCTTATGATGTGGGTACCACTACTAGAAAAAAACAGTAAAACATAAAAAAAAAAAAAAAATTTAAACTTGATCTGGCAGGTTGCGCTTCACATGCGTCTGCTGTTTATTATGCGCGTCACCCAGCTCTTATCTGGGCGCATATGTCCTTCTTCTCCTAGGCGCCGTCGGGTCCGGACGTCTTCGGAGGTGTGTATAGTCTCACTTCGTTCTTCTCCTGCCTCCGACTTGTGAGTCTTTTCTCATTTGTACATGCTATATGCTGAGGTCAGGGTAGCTTATACATTAGCTAGGCTATGTACACCTTTTCCCACTCGCCTTAGGAGACTGTTGCATGGGTGTTTGGCAAGGTTTGTTAGGAGTCCTTGTTGTGATAAGGCAAAGCTCCCATGTGTGTATGATTTTCTTTTCCCCTAGGGTTATTCTATTTTAGCTCTTATAGACATGAAGGCTCCCATGTGTGTGTGTTTTTCTTTTCCCGTAGGGTTATTCTACTTTAGCTCTTATAGATATGAGGCTTCTTTTAGAGGATCCGGGGCCCGCTTTTCGGCTACCCAATCGGGTGGGTTAAGCGGTTTTATCTTCTCTTCGAGAGGAACATGTGCATTTCAAGTTATCTCACTAAGTGAGGAGCTTGGCACTTGTTCATGACGCTTTTCAGCCTACGTTCCTGTTTCTTCGTGATGGGTGATGGAGTGCTTCGCTGGGACTCAGGTTTGTGCTTTTTTTTATATCCTGCCACCTGCTCCCGTCTAGTTGTCCTCCTGTAGGTTTATTATTTATGGCTAGGATGTGTTATTTATTATTGATTGTATAATGAATAACTATGCCATAATATGTGCATGTTGCGAGATCTAGTGGCTATACTAGGAGGGTTGGGCCCTTCCGGCGAGATTTGATAAGTGAGACTTGCAACAACGTGCCTCTAAACACCTTCTTCTTCCAAATCTAGTGTTTCATAATTGAAAAAGACTGTGACAAAAGTTTCTGATGACTCTATCGGTCGTAATGCTCCCTCCCGCACCTCCAAGAGGCCTAGGACCTCAGACGGACCTGTGCTTCGGTCATCTACTCCGACTTCCCGGCGCTCCAGGTCTCGTTCGCCTCTGACGACACCCAGGTTTGCTTCCCCTCTACAATTACAAGAGGCTAAAAAGACTTCGGGTCATGCCTCTTAAGCGGCGACACCAGGTTTAAGGACACTAAGAAATCTTCGAAGTGGTCGTACACGAAGAAGCCCATGAGTTCTAAGACCTCTAATACGCCGGAACGTACACATTCTTCCTCCCGCCGTGATCTCTCACAAGACATTGACGCCAGTGTCATTGGCCCAACACCCCAGTTCACGATTCCCCGCCGGGCGACACATCCAGAGCCTCCCGTTATTCCGGTCCTCGGGGTAGATCATAGTAGCAAAGTCATGACTGGCAAGCAAGAGGATGACATCTCCCATGTATCCGAGCAGTTTGAAGACTCTACAGTAGAAACTATAAACGCCTCTCCTATATCTGACCTCTACCTGGGTGAGGAGGTTCTGCCCCGTGTTCCTGTATCACAAACAAGTACACACGACACTGCTGCCCAGGCTGGCGAGTCTCGGTCGGAGGCTTAACCAGCCCCCCCAGCCCGGGCACCAGGCGTCACACCACTGCAACAATCCCTCGCAGACTGGGAGGAGCTTCCGTCTGTCCAACTGGATGCTCCTTCCGCCTCTGGAACGCAGGGCTCGGAAGCTTCTCGCCCTACGTCAGAGTCTGACCAGCAAGGTGGAATCTTGGTGACAAATGAACAGTTTAGGGACTGGCTTGAGCTTATTCAGTCAGTAAAAGAGGAAAGACAGGTAAAGGTACCGACACCCGCAGCTCCGGCGGTGCGACCTCTGGGCCGTGTGCAAGTTTTCCCTCAGGTTGATTTATCATCTAACCCCCCTGTTAACGTAACCCCGGCGGCTAATCCGCCAGTTGCCGCTGCTCTTTTGCCTTCTAAGTTGAATATTTTACCGTATTTGATTCCACCTCCCCTTGTTTGTTCAGTGCTTTCTAAGAAGGGCCCTATGCCCCTTTTATATGGCCCTGATACTTCCTGATCAGACATTATGCCCACTCGCCCTGAGGTCCCGCAGTCGACGGTCGCAGGTGAAGTCCCTGTGCCGGACCATTGGTTCATTGAAATGAGTGAGGCCAAGAACCAAGCCGGCAATGTGCTAGATGCTGTGATAAAAGCAATCCCGAGTTTGTATAATCCTGAGTACTTCGTCTACTCACAGTCCCCGGCTCTACCTCCCCACTACCCCACAGAGGGATGATTCAGGTCTTCCGGATATTTACATAAGCCTGAGGAGTCTGGGCCGTGGGCTGTGTGGGGGACAAGAGGCCCAGCTGTTTGCCAGCACAATTACGAACAAAAGCAGTCGTCAGCTTCCGCCGGAGGATAATCATTGGTTCTTCATGCCCGTAGGCTAGGCGGTAGGTGTACCAAAATCTATGCTAGATTTTTTTAGTGCTCCTAAACTTTTGTTATGCTAGTTAGTAGACCCTTTTTGCTCTCCTACTCAGCTACAAATTGATAAAGACTTTAAGATGAGGCAGAAAGCCTGGAGGCTGCTATCACAATTTCTACTCAGTCGTCAGCTTGCGGCGTCATTAGCCAGGACGATTGAGTCGGTTACTGATACTAGCTCTCATAAGGCTATTTCTTACCCGGTGCATCTTACTTCAGAACTCAGTTCAATCCCTTGGTGACATCCGCACAGCTATTTTTGAGGCCGTGAGGGTGCGTCAAGATCTGAGGGTGTATCTTGTTAAGAAGCTGCTAGTGGAGATAGGTAGGTTAATTTTGTCTGATGTACAGTATTTACAAAAACTCATGCTTCCACAGACACTTGGCACACAGTAAATTGTTTGTTGGACTCTAACCGTGCCACTGCTTCCAAGCCGAAGAGTGAGTCGTCAGTTAAATCTAAGTTTTCTAAGAGTCCTTTTCGTGGCCAGCTTCAGTCGCCGCAGTCATCCAAGACGCACACCAACACCAGCAGCAGTGGCACAGCTATAGGCCGTGGTCAGTCCAGGGGTAGAGGTAGATGGTTTAGGGGACAGTCAAAGAAGTCAGGTAGCAATGATAGCAAAGCCTCTCATCCCTCTAACAATCAGTCAGAGTCACAATCCTCCCAACCAAAAAACTGAGACACCACGAAGCTCTCTCACTCCCAGGGCCGATGAATGGCGAGCCGGTTTGAGAGTAGCTCTGCCGGACAACACAAGTCTAGAGACTGGCAACTTTCGGGGATGTTACAGGGCATGGCCCCAGCACATATGGGCAAGGACAGTGGTCCACAAGGGCCTCTCATGGAGATGGTCCCGGTGACCTCGCTTACGTATCCCCCAAGAAATAACTCGTGTTTCATTAGAGGTGGGATCAGTCATCCGGGAGATGGTACTCAAGCAGATCATTGTTCCAATATCATCCACTCAGCCCGTGTTCACTTCCCGAATATTCTTGGTGCCAAAAAGGGACAGTATTCAAATGAGGCCGGTCATCGACCTGTCTTCTCTGAATCAATATATTCACAATCAGTCGTTCAGGATGCTGACGGTAAATCAGATAAGGCTGACACTGCCGCCGCAAGGTTGGATGTGTTCCATAGATCTGACAGATGCCTACTGGCATGTCCCTATAAACAAACGCTTTCAAAAGTACCTGGCTTTGCGCCAAGGGAATCAGACGTTTGTTTTTCAAAGGATGCCCTTTGATCAAAATCTCGCACCCCATGTCTCCACAAAGTTAGTCCGACAGGCTCTGCTACCATTGCTCAAACAAGGCATCCTGGTGTTATGGTACCTAGATGATTGGTTAATAGTAGCGAATTCCAAAATTGCTTGCCTTCACAATGTACAACAAGTCATGTCTCATGTCACCACCCTGGGGTTCAAAGTGAACTTGGCAAAGTCCAACTTGAACCCTACGAGGGCCATCCAGTGGGTGGGTCTGCTTTGGGACACCGAATTACTTACTCTGAGTCAGAGTGCAGACAACCGTCAGAGATTTCGCAAGAAACTCTTCCGGTTTCTGCATTCTCTGACCACTACAAGGAGGATTTGGGAGTCTCTCGTCGGGTCACACAACTGGATCAGGTTGACGGTTCCGTTAGGTCGTCTAAAGGTGAAAAGGCTTATTTTGGAGGGAAACAAGTGCTTTCCGTTGTTGCCGGCGGAAACACTATAGCGAATCTCGAAATTAATCCACAACCTGCTGGTGGCTTGGGCGAAGCCAGAAGTGTTACGCTCATCTTTGACATGGACAACTCCTCCTCCGACGGTCTGGATCGACACAGACGCGTCAGGTACCCTTGGATGGGGTTATCAGTCGAATCTGGGCCATCTAGGTCAGGGTCTGTGGTCCAGGTACAATCAACTTCACATAAATGCCAAAGAATTATTAGTCCCCTTGTTTTTCTTAAAAGAGCACAGCTCAACGTTGGCGGGAAAGTCCTTAGCCTTCAGGATGGACAATCTGACTGCAGTAACATGCCTTCAGAAGCAAGGGTCAGTGAGATCTCGAGTGTTACAAGGGTCGTCGGAAAAGATCTTTCGGCTAGCTGCAAGGCTAGAGATTTATCTTCATGCAACATATCTTCCCTGCGTGGCAAATGTCTGGGCATACGCTCTGTCTCGGAGACAGAGCACTCTAGTAGAATGGTCTCTCAAGCAAACCGTCTTTCAAAAGATGATTGCAGATCCATACCTTCCACAAGTAGACTTCTTCGCATCTGAGACAACCCACAAGTTGCCTCAGTTCCTTACACGCCGGAGTCACACCCTGGCGGGAGGACCGGACGCATTTCTGGTAGATTGGGACAAATGGAGCTCCATTTATCTGTTTCCACCTCCAGATGCATCCTTAATGTGCAGAGTAGTTCACAAACTACGCGATTATCGGGGCATGGTCTCGATGATTGCGCCGATGTGGCTGGCCCAAGTGTGGTGCAACCAATTGAAGACGTGGTGCGAGAACCCGGTGTCTCTCCCGATCTCTTACTTCCATTTAGACACAATTGGAAACCTCAAGACCTCGCTGACTTTTGCCTTGTGGATATTCAGAAGGCCAAGAAGTGGTTGCCCGAATTTGGTGAGAGCGTGACTCACAAGTTGATTAACCCGGGAACTGCGGGGAGACTCTTAAGAGTTCCCCCGGCGGACTGCGGGGAGACTCTTAAGAGTGAGTGAAAAAAAAAATCAACTTTTGACATCGAAAAAAAAAATATTTTATTATTTTTTTTTTTTTTTATGTTTTTTTTTTTTTTTTGGCCCCTAGGCCATGCAAAATCTCAGTCCTCTACCTCCCCTCCTTCCCCACTTTCCTCCTCTCCTTCAGTTATCACCTATTTTCCCTGTTATTCCCTTATTCTGAGGTATATTTTCGTGCTAACATTAGAAATCCGGTTGGAGGGTGTGGTCATCACTGATAGCAAGCGAATGCAAGAGAGAGAGAGAGAGTATCGATCGACTGTGTCTCAGTGGCCTTGGGGGAAATTGGCGGGAAAGCAGCTTGCCTCACCCATACATTATACAACTCGCGGGCTATATCTCCGATTTTGACCATCCAAACGCTGTTTTCACTCGTTTTATTGTTGTTTCAGGTTAATACCTTTATAATCAACCCATAATAGGCGCATATGGATAAGTATTAATGCTATTAATGGTACAATGAATATTTTAGTGACGGAAACACCTCAAATACGTCAGCACAGGGGGACGTTTCCAATTACCCCCATGCGCACTTGTTAGGTTAATCAGTATACTAAATCAACCCAAAGACAGTACCAATCACATTGGAAGGCTTTTACTACCTGGATCGTAGAAACTGACCAAAAACAGTCCTCAGTGGCCTTAGTTTTTAATTATTTGAATTATCTTTTCGAAAGACGATCACTGTCAGTTGTTACATTAAGGGGTCACCTCACGGCTATTAGGAAGCCATTATTTTATTTGACTGGCCCTTCCATACCTGAGGCGGAGGAGAAGGGTTTTATGCGTGCATGCTTCCGGCTTCGCCCTCCACCACGCCAACTCGTGCCCACCTGGTCACTTGATTTAGCCCTTAATATGCTTCACTTTCTGAGGTATTTTCACAATCCTCCTTTCGAGTTAAAGTTAAAGAAGTCTGTTTTTCTTATGGCCTTGGCCACGGGTAACAGGGTATCTGAGTTGGCTGCGATGAGTTCTGAACCGTCTTGCCTTAGGTTCTCCAGGCATGATCTATCTATCTATCTATTGCCAGACACCTTACTCCCCTTAACCCGGCAGCTGTGGGGAGACTCTTAAGAGGTTTTACTGGGCGACTGAGGGGAGACTCTTTAAGATCCTAGGCCTAAAAAAAAAAACATTTAAAACCCCAGTAGCACTTGAAACTCTCGCTTTCAATTCGCGATTTTGACCATCCAAACACTTTTCCCACTTGTTTTATTGTTGTAACATGTTCTATCTATCTATCTATCTATTGCCTGACGCCGTGATCCCCGAAGGGGTGGCCACGAACGAACCGCCCCCATGCACCTCTGTCCCCAGTCAGTCGACGCCCCTCCCCCCAACCAGCACCGCCTTCGTTCATGTAGTTCCTCACTCCATCCTTCCACCTCATATTCGGTCTAGCTCTCCCCCTCTGTGCCTCCACCTCGCTCTCGTACACCCTCTTAGTCATTCTCTCGCTTTCCATACGTTCCATATGGCCGAACCATCTCAAGTTGTTCCTTTTCACACTTTCCAGCACATCTACCTCCACACCACACCTCCTTCTTACTTCCTCATTAGTCTGTCTATCCCTCCATGTAACTCCGCACGCACTCCTTAAGTAATTCATTTCCACTGCTCTCACTCTTGGTCTGAGTCTCAACCAACGTCCATGCTTCGCTTCCGTAAGTCAGTGTCGGGATTACCACACTGTCATGCAAGGACTTCTTCACTTCCATACTGACCACCCTATTTCTTGTTACTGCTTTTAGCGTTCCTACAACCCTCTTCCCCTGTTGTACCCTCTCCCGCACCTCTTCATCCATAGTCCCATCTTTACTCAACACACTGCCCAGATACTTAAAAGAGTTGACGATCTCCATAGCCTGACCGTTCAGCTTCACCTCACACTCTGTGACTTCACCCCTTTCGAAGACCATAACCTTGCTCTTCCCCGTATTTACCTTCAAATTCCGTTTTTCGCACACTGTTCCAAACTCATTTACCAGACCCTGCAACTCCCATTCATTACCACTCATCAGAACTGTATCATCCGCAAACAGCAGTATAGGTAGCTTCCACTCAATTCCCTCCCTTTTCAGCGATACACCAACATCCACTGCTCTTGATAGTATTTCTTTCATAACTCCATCCATATATACAGTAAACAACCACGGGGACATCACACACCCCTGTTTCAAACCAACATTCAGGTCAAAGAACTCGCTCTGCTCACTCTCCACACGTACTGCCGCCTTTGCACCCTCATACATGCTCTTCACTGCTTTCAGCAACTTGCCCTCTACTCCGTATATTCTAAGTACTTTCCACAAACCTTCTCTATCCACTCTGTCATAGGCCTTCTCCAAGTCCATAAAGGCAACATACACCTTTTGTTTCTTCTCCAGATACTTCTCCACAACACAATTCAGGGTAAAAATCTGATCTACACATCCTCTTCCCTTCCTAAAACCTCCCTGCTCGTCGCCTATCCATTTCTCCGTTCTCACTCTCACTCTCTCAATCACTACCCTACTGTATACCTTCCCTACTACGCTTAGAAGACATATTCCTCGGTGGTTACCACACACTCCTCTTTCCCCTTTGCCCTTATATAGGGGGACTATTATGCCAGTCTTCCAGTCATCGGGTGCACTCCCCTTCTCCCATGCTAGTTTGCACATTTTCCATACCCATTCTATCACTATCTCACCACCATACCTCAACATTTCCCCACACACTCCATCTGTTCCTGGTGCTTTCCCCAACTTCACTCTTTTCATGGCTTCCCACACTTCTGACCTCCTGATCCCCACCTCCTCCTCCACTACTTCTCTTCTTCTCCCTCCCATACCATATCCAGCTATGTTTGCTGGCTCTTCATTCCTTTCATTTAGCAACTCACTGAAGTACTCCCTCCATCTTTCGACTCTCTCTTGCTTCTCGGCTAGCATTCTCCCATTCTTATCTTTCACACCCTTACTGTTTCCCTTGCTACCTTCCCTAACTTTCTTGACTTCTTTCCAGAACAGTTTCTTACTCTCCTCCATTTTACACTCAGATTCCTTCCAAATTCCTCATCTACTCTTCTCTTACTTTCCTTCACTACTCTCTTCACCACCCTCTTACTCTCCACGTACCTCGCTCGTTTCTGTCTCTCGGAATCTTCATTCCCTCTACTACCCAACCACTCTCTATATGCTTTCTTCTTTTCTTCCACAGCTATTCTTACCTCTTCTGTCCACCATGCTGTACCTTTCACTCCCCTCCCTCTTCTCCTCACTCCACACCTCCTCACATGCTGCACAGATCTCATCCTTAAACACCTTGCTCATCTCCTCCACTTCCTCCATAACTTCCAGGTCGAACCCACCTAGTCGTCTTTCCACTGCTCTCCTGTACTCCTCCCTGACTTCCTCCTCCTGCAACCTCTCCACCCTCCTCACCATTCCACCCTCCTCTCGCCTCCCTCCCGCTCTCCTCACCCACTTCTTTTGTATCCTAACCTTAGCTACCACTACATAATGATCAGACAGACCCCCTCCAATACCCCTATACACCCTAGCATCCATCACAGATTTCTTCATTCGTTCATCCACACATACATAATCAATCAATGACTTTCGTTCCACCACTGTCTTATCCTTCATCGTCAACATCCGTTTCCATGTGTACCTGTGGATCATTCTGTGTCGGAAGAAGGTGTTGGCTATCCACAGCCTCCTCCCCACACATACGTCCACAAGTGCACTACCATTCCCATTCACCTCTGATGGTACCCCCCACCCTCCCACCACTCCCTCAACTTTCCTATCACCCACCTTACCATTCATATCCCCAATCAGAAATATTCTTTCGTTCTTGTCAAACTTCTCCAGGCACGCCTCCACATTCATCCAGAACTCCTCTTTCTTTCTTTCAAGTATATCCTCTGTCGGGGCATACACGCATACAATCACCCACGTTTGTATTCCTACTTTCATTCTCACCCACACAATCCTTGAACCCACAGACCCATACTCTCTTACACATTCCTTCCATTTGCTACTTACAAACAAACATGCACCTTCTCTCGCTGTTCCTTCACTCACTCCAGCACACACACCCATTCCACACTCCCACTCTCTCACATCTGAACCTTTCCATTTGGTCTCTGTCATTCCACATACATCCAGCCTGGCATTCACTAACACTTCCAGAACCTCTCTCTCTTTTGTGCCATCATTCATGCCACTAACATTCCACTATGTTACTATCATGTTACTACTAACATGTTACTATCTTCATATTAAACGTAAAATAGGCGCATATTTTTTTTTTTTTTGGATAAGTATTAATGATATTTATGGTAAAATAACGATTTTAGTAAGGAAAGAGTGTAAATACCTACGCACAGCGGCAGGGGCTGCGCATCTGCCGAGTTAATGAGGGTGGCCATACACAGGTGTGATATGGGTGTCCATATAACTCCTACACCTAATTTTGTGGCTAAGAACGAGCACGTTAATCATGTGTTTACAGAATTCGAGGTGCCATCCCTCAAGCACGGTGATAAACACCACCTATTATGTCCGGTGAAATCGCTTATTATTTTTATGCAGGAATCTCGACCAACACAGGCCGGGTCCCTCTGGGTCTCCCGGACAGGTACACGCCTCAAGAAGCGGCAGTTGGCAGCTTTATTGGTAGAAGTCATCAGAGAGAGTAATCCGGGTGCTCTTGGGCGAGCAAACAATATTCGTAAATGGGCAGCATCGCTCCGATTTTTATAAACTATTCTCTCGACTACATGCAACGGACAAACTTATGGTACTCTACTCACACTTTCATTACGCTGTACCTGTCCGTGAATCTCACGAAGCCTAATTTACAATGTATAGCTCTCAGGCAGAAGTCTAGTTTTTAAGCTATTTATTTCAACAAAAAGGGGGGGGGGGAGTGTTCTAGCTAAGACCTCCTATCTGCCTCCTGTGTGATACACTTGTATGTAAAGTTAAGGTTCATGTGATAACTCATTCCTAAGACTTAAAACAGTCTAGTCAGGAACATAATTTATTTTTAGTGCATCTCATTTTGGTAATATAGTAGGCCTACCTGATTCGTACTTGTTATTTTTGAAAATAATTGTAAGTACATTATATCCCTAATTAGTACAAACTATTTTTGATAATAGAGTACAGTCAGGTCGCCCAATACGCGATTCCACAAATGCGCGAAAACCCTAATACACGAGTTACCCCTCGAAAATAACCAAAAACATTAATTACGCGAGGTGGTATCTGGGCAGTGTGTTGAGTAAAGATGGGACTATGGATGAAGAGGTGCGGGAGAGGGTACAACAGGGGAAGAGGGTTGTAGGAATGCTAAAAGCAGTAACAAGAAATAGGGTGGTCAGTATGGAAGTGAAGAAGTCCTTGCATGACAGTGTGGTAATCCCGGCACTGACTTACGGAAGCGAAGCATGGACGTTGGTTGAGAGACTCAGACCAAGAGTGAGAGCAGTGGAAATGAATTACTTAAGGAGTGCGTGCGGAGTTACATGGAGGGATAGACAGACTAATGAGGAAGTAAGAAGGAGGTGTGGTGTGGAGGTAGATGTGCTGGAAAGTGTGAAAAGGAACAACTTGACATGGTTCGGCCATATGGAACGTATGGAAAGCGAGAGAATGAATAAGAGGGTGTACGAGAGCGAGGTGGAGGGACAGAGGGGGAGAGGTAGACCGAATATGAGGTGGAAGGATGGAGTGAGGAACTACATGAACGAAGGCGGTGCTGGTTGAGGGGAGGGGCGTCGACTGACTGGGGACAGAGGTGCATGGGGGCGGTTTGTTCGTGGCCACCCCTTCGGGGATCACGGCGTCAGGCAATAGATAGATAGATAGATAGGTACCACAATACACGAATCGAGAGCTAAGAAGGGGCCAAATCCGCTATTCCCGCTTGATACGCGAGCACGGTCTACGTTTTGCGAGGCCCAGGCGTGGCTCCGAAAAGAGAAGAAGAAGAAGAAGCGCATACGCCTGCCTTCCCTCCCGCTTACCCTCCCTCCCTCCCTCCCACAGTCCCGCTCATAGCCGTGCGGAGTGACCAAACGTTTGTAGTGCCTGTCACTTTTTTCGCCATGCCACGCCAATATAAGAAGATAACACACAAAATGAAGGTGGAAGTGTTGGATCGCAAGAAAAAAGGAGAAGGAAACTGTGCAATAGGCCGTGCTATGGGCTTGTCAGAGTAAACTGTTCGTACGATTTGGTCAGGGAGGGAGAAGTTGGAGAAAATCGTGAAGTCCTACGGTCCTAGTCCTAGTCCTAGCCTATCTACTACTAATTTTAAGGTAAGGTTTCATATTTGTATTCATTGTTGTTCTTATATATAAGATATAGACTGTACTGTAGAGCCAAACATTTTGAAAATAGGGTAAAAAATGTCGAAAATAGGCCATAATTGAGAGATGTCACCCAATCTAATTATTCCCATTTAAAGTTAGTTCCACCATACGCGAATTCGCAATACGCGATGCCTCCTGTCACCCCTATTCTCGCGAATTGGGGGTCCTGACTGTACTGTACATGTTGATACGAATGATTATTAATCATAAGCCCGTATTTTATATCTATATTTTTCTGAAGAAAATATAGATTGTATTTATCATATTCTAGATGTATAGTTTATGAGTGTCGTAACCTACTGTTTATCAAACGTAAAGGTTACAACAGCACAGGCTAAGCCTTAACCCCTTACCGACGGGGATGTTTGTAACTTCTACTACCTGCCTGGCGGGCATATTTACCCTAAACGAGCTTCATTCCATGCTCTTTTTTATGCATAAACAAGAGCCAGAGCGTAATACAATTATGTATCCGTGAAAGGGCGATAATAGAGCTTTCCAATGACACCTGAATCATCCTTGTACGACCACGGGTTATCCTGTAGCAATTGGGTAACCGGAGGTGAAAAATCCCTAAATAAGGTAATTTCCACCTAAATAAGGTAATTTCCACCTAAATAAGGTAATTTCCTTGGTTTTTTCCTGGTCTCGCGAGGCCGGAGGTGTGTAGGACCGCGGCGGACCAACCAGTTGCGGCCTAACGGTGGTGCCGAACGGTCAGAGCCCGCCTATCGTCCTCCCAACGCGTGGACTCTCTCTCAGAGCCGATAATGTGCTCAAAATCCCGCCCGACTATTGTCGGGCACCGCAGGGGTAGCCATTATTCTCTCGGCTTAAGTGTTAAACCCTTATTGGCGGCGCTCGACTTAAGTCGTGCACCAATTGCAGCAAGTTAGGAGCATTATTAAGGCTTTTAAAGGGTTAAAATCGAGTGCAAATGGCCGGGAGCACAGCGGGCCAGACAGCCGACTCCCAGGGCTTACCGCCACCCATTAACTCATGTTTCCTGTGTTCTCGAGAGGTCGGCAGTGTAGCCAGTAGTGAGCATAGCTGGGAAAAATATACCGATATATGCTAAACTCCCATGTTCGTGGCATCACTGCAAGAGAACCACGAGTGCTACATAGCTCGTTCTGGTCTCATTTTGAAGCTTTTAGCGCCTAGTTTTTTGCTAAATAATGTTTTTTCATGCAGATGCTTGATTTATCATGCAGGAGGGCCTGAATATGCCCAAATGAGCCCAAAACACCCCGCTAGACAAGGGTTAATAAACGCCTCCTGTAACAATTTTTTTATTTTCATTAAACATTGATCTCATTTTGTGTGCTTATTTTGACCTTAGTAATTTGTTAATGATTCTGATATTCTTGATGAATGTCCCCCTCCAGACTTGTGACATCAGGCGCATCGTCAATGATGTAGGGGCCACTAATAAATCCCCTTCCCATTCATCTGCTATATTGATAGAGAGTCTTGATATATCAGTGAAGGACATATGCGCCCAGATAATAGCTGGGTGACGCGCAGAATAAACAGCAGATGCATGTGAAGCGCAACCTGCTAGATCATGTTTAACCCTCCAGCCCCGGCTATGTATTATATATATATTCCCCGAAACCCGGGTGTTTTGGCCGAAAAACGTCTAGGCTAGGCTACCGTATATGTGTTAATTTGACTGCTTCCCGCATTCCCGCGCATCCCCAAGCGTAGCTGTGTTATTTACCTGTAGAATGGCGTTAAGTAGAGCTCTCTAAGTCAACTGGTTGATTTGTGATGATGATTTCATTGGAGATAACTTTATGGCAAAAACAGCCACTTTACACTACTTTTCGATACTTAACAACAACATACAGGCACACACGAACAAGCGACGCTCTCCTTCTTGTGGCCGGAGATGCGGGGCGTCGGTCCAGCCGGCTGTTGTTTACATGCGTCGGACCGACGCCTCGCACACGAAGCTCACAGGCTTTCAACCACTGGGTGTTCAAGAGCCCTTCCGGGTACCTTTTTTATGCTTTTTTATGGGCGTTCAAGAGCCCTTCCGTGTTGTAGGGGTTAACATTTAAAAAAAAAAAAAAAAAAAATCTAGTAGTGGTACCCACATCATAAGGACGAGTCTGTGAGTGTTTTTAATATTTAAGAGCGTTTCGCTCACGATGATTGGCAATCTTGATGTTTACTCTCCTAGGCGGGTCGTTTGAACGGCGAGCCATTGAGTTCAAAGATAGGCCATACTTTAATAAGGCGCATGCATCGTCAATGATAGAGGGGCCACTAATAAATATTAGGTTTTCCTTCTTCCCTTCGGGACTCAAACCTATAAAACAGACAGGGCACCAATATTATCAAGAACCAAGGTAGAAGGCTATGTGGCCGATTCCCCAATACAGATACAGGGTTCATCAAAAAGTAGAAAATCCGCTTGTAGAGCGAAATTCTAGAGAAAGATGAAGAGGCAGAGGAGACCCTCGCTTGTGTGGCGAAAAACTTGTGTAAACATAACGTCGAGTCAAGGCCTAACCTCCCTCTGAGCGGGACCCCGACACAGTTTCCAGACATCCCCCCCTTTGATTAAGTAAAATCAGGCAGAGGAAGACCAGAAACAGTGTATAAAACGTAAGAAAGGCAAGAATTTAACAAGAGCCACAAGACCGAAACCTCCAAGTCGGTATAGACAAGAGGAAAGTGCAGGAAACGACCTGCATGGTCCATTCTGACGGCGGCCAGCTCAAGGTAAAAACCCGACCTAGCTTAGTTACTCAAATACACAAAAAAGATAAAACACTAGGGCAGTGACAATTCCTGAGTGAAAGAACCTATGTAACAAAGCTAAACACTGCCCGAAAAACCCCACAATTACGTTAATGCAAGCAAAAACAAAAAGTTAGGATAACCGAACAACTGACAGTTACCAAAACCACGTGTCCGCGAGACCAGGAAACCCGGGGAATAGTGTACTCAACGACCGATACGCGGCGCTGAGGACCATCCATCCCTGAAGTCAACAATGTAATTCAAACATCTCCAGCACTACGCACACACCAAAAACATGCCTTAAAATCCGAAAAAGTGCTGACTACATCACTGAAACATCCTTCTAAAACCTTAACAGCCTGAAAAGGCTTACACTCACGTAGTTGAAGCGAAGGGGCAGACAAAAACAGGCACTCGCGGAACACAGAAAAGGCGTGTGACATCGACGGCATGCACGAAGTGACTGATGGTTTTACATTGAGTGACGCGGGCTCGTAGAAAATGGAACATGGCCAGAGGAGAGCAGCTTCGCTCTCCTAATTTCTTTTCCGTCTCTAGTCGTGTCGGAGTGTGTACAACGTGCCTAGTAGTAAATTGAGGTGCAACTCTAGAGATTATTGGGACTTCGCGTTAGTACCGATAAATCAGCCCGCTCTGAGATCTTAAGCCCTACGTTGGAAACGTAAAGACTGCTACAGCTCGGTCCCGTATAAAACGAGTTCAAACAGTGTGAATTTCGATTAGTGCGAGCAATGAAAATATTTAACACAAAATTATCAACCAATGCGAATACGATCTTTTAGTGCGAGTCGGGTGGCAATATGGGTTAAATCCGGGGAGTTTTCTATTAGTGCGGCCAAAATTTGTACAGTGTGATAAATTTCCCGCGTGAATCGTGGCATCACTGGTGTTTGAGCAGTTTGGGCATGGAGGGAAGCTGGTCAGTCAGACATTTTTTACTCCGTACTGTGTGACGCTATCTGGCATTCTCGGGTTTTTGATCATATCAAGTGTAGAATTTAAGGTAAGTAAAGGTCTAATTTACCATCGATATGCTATATTTATCATTAACATTTGTTCTTGGTATGTTTGTGTCAGTATAAATAGCTATATAAGGAAAGATATCTATATGGAGGACCGATCCACCAATTACGTTTTTCCCCATAGGATACGTTGTTCACATAGTGCGAATTCACATAGCACTGTATCGACCAATTTCTCGCAATTTGCGGGACCGAGCTGTACTTAATTAGTGAGTTTGTGAAAACAAATATGAATAGACTGTACACTAAATCAGTGAAGAAAAAACAAAGTACTTGAACGTATTTTGAGTCAACATTACACAAAGCATTCAAATGAACCTTAAATTATATTGATATATTAGTGAAAGTAACTCCTAAACTCAGTTTGTCTTTACACTCGACCCTCGGTTTAACGGACCTCGATTCAACGGATTTCGGATTTAACGGACTCCATCTGTAGGCGGACAATCCATCTGGACCGGACCAAATGTCCGGTGCTGGATAGATTTGTCTGCTATGTGGCAGGGCCTAGGCCTAGGCCTAGGCTATAGATACTCACAAAACCTCAACTGAGCTGCTTTAATAGCGAGAATATCCCAGGTATATTTAATAAACGTACTGTATATTAACCGAGTAATCTTCACCAAACCGATTCATATCTCTTATGTATTGCTTTTTTTTTTTTTTTTTTAAGAGACAATGAACGGAGGAAGGAAAAACACAGATAAAACAAAAAGGTCCATGTGCCTAAAGGCATCCTCCATTCATAAAATGTTTGTAACAACTGGATTTAAACTTTTGTAGATTGTAAGTTTGTGAAAAGCAACTCGAGGGAAGTGAATTCCAAAGAGTAGTAGTTCTAGGGATAAATTAATTTTGATAAGCAGAAGTTCTGCATTGTGGAGGAGAAAGTGTAAATTCATGGGCGCTCTCAGCTGCCCTAGTTCTACGGGGAAAGATGTGGAGAGGCGGCACAATTGAAGCAAGTTCCTCGGAACAATTTCTGTGAAAATATATGTAGAATAATGCAAGGGATGCAAAGTTTCTTCGTATGGATAATGTAGGAAGGTCCTGTGTGATTGCAGGGTTATTGATTAATCTAATAGCTTTATTTTGAATTTTCTCCAACTGCCTCAATGCAACCACTCCACTTCCACCCCACAGAGGTGAACAGTAATCCATCTGAGAACGCACATGACTTTTATATATCACGGCCAACTGCTCGTCAGTGAAGAATTCTCGAACTCTGTACAGGAGTCCCAGTTTTTTAGAGGCATTCTTAGCAATGCTTCTAACATAATGTGTCCAGCTCAAGTTAGTAGTTAATGTTACACCGAGAATGTCAATACTAGGGGAAGTGGGAATATTTACATCATTAAAAAATATATGGGAGTCAGTGAGATTCTGTCGGTTAGAAAATTGAATGACTTGGTTTTCTGTGCATTAAAGGAAACTAGATTCTTTTGTCCCCATTCATTAATTCTAGAAAGGTCCTGGTTCAGAGAAATTGCAGTGTTTATTTTTGAATTTATAAGATTGGGTTGGGTGAAAGAATTGGTAAATGTGAAGGAACTGTGGAGCGTTGAGTTATCTGCGTAGGAATGTATTGGATTATGAGTGGTAGATATGAGATCATTGATATGAATGAGGAACAGAGTTGGGGCCAAAACTGATCCCTGGGGAACACCAGCATTTATTGAGTGAAATTGAGAATAAAGGCCATCTACCATTACACGTATTTTTCTGTTATGAAGATAAGAAGAAATTAGTGGAACTAATGATGCAAGGCCGTAGTGTGACATCTTCGACAATAAGGATTGATGCCAGACTCTATCAAATGCCTTTGACATATCCAGTGCTATTGTATGTGTTTCACCATGTTGGTCTGTAGCTTGGTTGATTTGATGCGTAAGAAGGCAAAGAATATCTGCAGTTGATCGACATCGTCTAAAACCATATTGCCTATCACTGATTAATTTATTATTCTCAAGATGCTTAATTATGTGATTATTTAATATAATTTCAAAGACTTTACCAAGAGTGGAAGTTATAGCTATTGGTCTGTAGTTTGATGGATCTGAAGAGGCACCTTTTTTAGGAACTGGATGGATGTTTGCTTCTTTCCAGGGTACTGGGAAGCATGAGGTATGAGTACACAGACGGAAATTTTTTGCCAATACAGGAGCGAGCACCAAGGAGCAATTCCTAAGTACTATTGGAGGAATTTCATCTGGACCAGGAGCCTTATCTACTGAGAGATTCTGCAAAATAGTTTTGACATGTCTGGTGTGGATCTTAAGTGAGGGAATTTCAGGCGAATCAAAATTAAGTACAGGGACATCTTGATTTATTTCATCTAAGGTTGAGTTGGTGGAGAAAATATCCGCAAGAAGGTTAGCTTTACCTCGTGGGTCACTTACAAGATTGCCAGTCAGAGATTTTAATGGTGGAATGGATGAAGCAGTAGTGAAGTTGGATTTGAATGAGTTAAGAGTAGACCAAAATATTTTGTTATCATTTGGATTATTTAGAAGTTTATTTGCCTGCTTGTGGAGAAAGTTTGATTTAGTTAGGTTTAATACATGATTTAATAGGTTTTGGCATGATTTCTGATGTTTCTAAAGTAATTAAAGGCTTCATGTGTTTTTGATCTTGTGTATGCATTGTAGGCTATTGCTTTTTGTTCAGTTACTCTAGCACAATTATGGTCAAACCATTTAGGTGAATTAGATCTTTTACTGTACTTTTGATGAGGAATAAAAGTTTCCATTCCAATTTTTACAAAATCTTGTATGTGGCTCAAGGTGGAGTGTGCATCATTAGAAAAGAAAGAGGTCCAGGGAATATCAATAAAGAAACCTTGAAGACCCTCCCAGTCTGCCCTATCGTAATGCCATTTAGTCACCAAAACAGGTTCAGAGTGGGAAGGTGTGGTAGGTGATAGACAGGTGGCCTGTATCAGACAGTGATCAGAAGATCCAAGCGGGGACCTCACTGTAACATCATAATTTTCTGAATTGGTTGTTAAAAATAAGTCCAGTAGGTGGGAATTATGATTAGGATTATCTGGTACACAGGTGGGTTGGTTGACTAGTTGAGTGAGATTAAATGAGTCTGCAAATAGCTCACATTCAAGACCAGCATCATCAGTCCTGGCTGAATGAGTGAGCCATTCAACATTATGGACATTAAAATCACCCAACACAGTGATTTCAGAAGAAGCATTTAAGTTGAGGACACTGAGTTGTGAGGACAGAGAATCAAAAAGACTTTGCTCTGGAGGAGTATTTGGGGAACGGTAGATGCAACATATGTATTTAAATTTACCAGCAGAAATTAATTTGTATATAGAATAATCAAAATAGGGACAATTGAAACCAGTAACCTCCTCCAGGGCAATTTCAGATTTTGCGAAGCAACATACACCTCCTTTAGGTCTGAAATTTTGGAGCAGTTGATAACCTGGAAAATTAAATCTAGACGTGTCAGATGTGGATGTTACTTGAGTCTCTGTCAAAAAAAGGAGAGTAGGGGATTCTGCTTGAAGAAATTGGTGTACAGAATTGATGTTAGAGTGAAGTCCCCTTATATTGCTAAAGAAAAAGCTGCACCGACGAGCAGCTTTGGGACGTTGCAATGCTCTTGACACAGTCACATGATGACGACCGGGAGGGCCCTGTGTCAATGACCCAACCCTGACTGCTTTGTTTACACTTGACTGGTCTGACGAACGATCCGCGACACACACACACACACACAATGACCACGGGTCCAAAACTACTTTTATTATTTTGCTCAATCGAAAAACACTTGATATGCAGGTAGAACATTCTAGTCTTCACCATTCACAAGGTAAAAGTGATTTTTGCCTCCTGATATATTATCTAAGCTAGGTTAGACCATTTCTTGGTCTGGCTAGCTAATAATAAAAGTAGTTTTGGACCCGTGGTCACTGTGTGTGTGTGTGTCGTTTGTCAGACCAGTAAAGTGTAAACAAAGCAATACACAAGAGATATGAATCGGTTTGGTTAAGATTACTCTGTTAATATACGTTTATTAAATATACCTGGGATATGCTCGCTATCCAAGCAGCTCAGTTGAGGTTTTGTGAGTATCTATAGCCTAGGCCTATTAATAGATTTCCGACCCCCTTATATGAATACTATACCCAGCAACAGACTTTTTCATGCAACGGACAAGTGACGGTCCCATATAGTCCGTTGAACCGAGGGTTGAGTGTACTTTTATTTTATAGCCCCAATGCAGTTACAAAAAATACATAACAAGATTGATAGAACGATAGTAAAATCTAATGACTACTTTTGTTCCAGATTCACAACTGGAGTCGGTCATCAGAGAGAGGCACCAAGTGTACGCATTTTAAGAACTAACAAAGTGATTAATTGTTCAAACATGGTACCATTCATTTATATGTACTGTACATTCATACCCTATATATTTAAAGACTGCTTGCTCCACACAAGGTATGGTTTCAGTTTCACATCCTAATAGCGGCATTCCAGGCAGCCCTATTCAGAGCTGCCTCACGTCAGGTTTTTAAATTCAAGTTCAGAGTATTTACTCTGATCTCACATCTTTCTATGTGTAGCTCCCTCCACGTTCACAGACCTGCATCTATATACTGTACAGTAATGTAAACATATCTTGGTAAGGGAAAATTCAAGAATGATTAGATTGTATGTTTTTGTAGACTGTCATATGATGTTTGCGTATAACTATAAATAAACTTATTGGCTAGAAGATAACAGCCAAAAGAGTTATGATGGAGATATTGGAAAAAGGATCAATTGTAAAGATGGAAGAGTGTGAAGAGACTAAGCAATGTGAAGTAGAAGTGTTGGACTATGAAGGAGCTGAAGAAATATTTAAGTGTGAAGAAGAGTTGTCAGACTATGAAGATGTGGAAAAATGTACTAAGCATGAAGAGGATAAGTTAAAACGTAAAATTAAGACGAACAGAGATTATGTAGACAAGGTTGAAGGGGATATTCCGTTTAATAATCCTGGTGAGAGTTTTGCTTGTAGTAATGAAAAAGGACTCCATCATTCAGACATCTTAAAGCAAAAATGTAAGCATCAGTGTCAGGAGTGTGGTAAAATATTTGGTAAAAAATACAGCCTCACTCGTCACGCTGTAGTACATTCAGGAGTGAAGCTGTTTAAGTGTGAGGTCTGTGGTAAAATGTTTGGTACAAATTACAGCCTTTCTCATCACTCTGTAGTACATTCAGAGGTGAAGGAGTTTAAGTGTGAGGTGTGTGGTAAAATGTTTGGACGGAAGAGTTCGCTCACCACACATTCATTATTTCATAAAAAAGTAAAAGATCTTGAGTGTGAGGTGTGTGGTAGAATGTTTAGTCATAAGAGTCACCTCAGTGAACATTTATTAGTTCATACAAGAGAGAAAGATTTTGAGTGTGAGGAGTGTGGTAAAATGTTTAGTCATAAAAGGTACCTCACCAGACATTTATTAGTTCACACAGGAGAGAAGCAGTTTGAATGTAAGGAGTGTGGAAAAATGTTTAGTACAAAACAAGACCTCACTCGTCACTCTGTAGCACATTCAGGAGTGAAAGAGTTTGAGTGTGAGGTGTGTGGTAAATTGTTTGGTCATAAGAGCAGCCTCACCACACATTTATTAATCCATAAAGAAGAAAAGCAGTTTAAGTGTCTGGAGTGTGGTAAAGTGTTTGGCCACAGGAGTACCCTCACCAAACATTTATTAGTTCACTCAGGGGAAAAAAAGTTCAAGTGTGATCATTGTGGTAAATGTTTCTCACTGAAGAACAACCTTTCCAGACATTTACTAGTTCATTCATCAGAGAAAGGGTTCAAGTGTGATCATTGTGGTGAATATTTCAAATCTGAAAGAAACCTTACCAGACATATATCAAGATATCATAAAGTTTCTACCTAATATATTTACAAGAAGATTTGGTTGGTATTAACATGAAAGGTTGAGGTACAGTTGTAGAAAGATGAAGCAGCCACATGTATTTTGAATGTTTGGCTGACTATAATGCTCTTGCAGATTCATTAATAGTTTAAAGATGAAAGGTAGTTGAATTTAAGTTGTTAGAAGTGGCCAATGCTATCCATTAATGATTATACTATAGAATAAGCCTTGGTGGTGGAAAAATTAAGCCAGACCTCTCCATCAAAGGTGTTTGCGTCTTCTGTCTGCAACTGTACATTTTGTCCGATTCAGTATCAGTTGAAAAAGCAGTTGTATGTTTTACATGGGTATGTTTTGGTCGACCTGATGTCCACTCTGTATACTGCCAAGGTCCCCTGTATCATCCCTGTAAGGTTCCTATTCCTCAGATCCCACTTCAAATCCTTGTTTCGTGTCTTCCTCGATCTGCTGACTCTTGATCTTCCCTCCACTTAAATACTTTTAACCTTTTGATTACAGGAGGACTTTCATGGACGTAATATAATTGGCTTAATTAATTATAATTTAGCTAGGTTATAAGAAACCAAAGCCTATAATTGCATTGAATGATATACTTGGGGTAGATTGTAACTTTGAATATTGTTGAATGTTAGCCAGAATGAAATTGATTATGCTCATACTGAAAGAGTAACATGCTTCACCCTAGACTCCTCCTCAATTTACCTTAATCCAACAACCCATCAAAGACAACAGAAGACTATGATCAGGCTAAATTCGGCAGTCTTTATTTTTTTATTTAAAACTCAACAAGCATGCAAATTTCTAAGAAATATCATAATACAGATATAATTATTATCTATAATTATTATCTATTATTGCAACTACTAAAAAATGTATTAACCCATTCGCTGCGGGTGACGTTCTGGAATGTTTTGGCAAGTTACAGCAATTTCCAGGCTTTAAAAGCCTGTAAAAACCGTAAAAATCGAGTGTCAGTGGGCGGGAGCGTGAGGGGCCCACCTCCGACCCTCAGACCACCGAGCGGCTCGCTGAGGTTGACTGTGTCTCGCGCGGGTCTCTCTCTGTGTCTCCCAGCAGTGTAGCCAAGCGAGCGAGTGTTACATAATAGCGGGTTTCCCGCGTTTCACTGGCACCACTGCGGATGAACCAGACCACGTACGGGGCCCGTTCTGGTGTCATTTTGAAGCTATTCTCACCTAGTTTTCGGCAGAATACACTTTATTTAATGCAGATGCTTGATTTATCATTCAGGAGTGCCTGAATATGCCCTAAATAGCCCAAAAATGGCCGCAGCCAAAGGGTTAAGAAGATTAATAAAGTATATACGAAATAACATCTGTCGAATTTGTGCTCAGCAAGCGAAGTTTTGTCGATACAGTGCAAATCACAAATGTTTTTTTATGTAATTATGGGTATATAAATGGATATCATCAATGGATATCAAACGTGGTCATGTCTATCTATCTATTGCCCGACGCCGTGATCCCTGAAGGGGTGGCCACGAACGAACCGCCCCCATGCACCCGTCCCCAGTCAGTCGACGCCCCTCCTCCCAACCAGCACCACCTTCATCCATATACTTCCTCACTCCATCCTTCCACCTATCTTTCGGTTTACCTCTCCCTCTCTGTCCTTCCACCTCACTCTCGTACACCTTCTTAGTCATTCTCTGGCTTCCCATACGTTCCATATGGCCGAACCATCTCAAGGTGTTCCTTTTCACACTTTCCAGCACATCTACCTCCACACCACACCTCCTTCTTACTTCCTCATTCGTCTGTCTATCCCTCCATGTAACTCCGCACGCACTTTACAAGTAACTCATTTCCACCCCTCTCACTCTTGGTCTGAGTCTCTTCTCAAACGCCCATGCTTCGCTTCCGTAAGTCAGTGTCGGGATTACCACACTGTCATGCAAGGACTTCTTCACTTCCATACTGACCACCCTATTTCTTGTTACTGCTTTCAGCATTCCTACAACCCTCTTCCCCTGTTGCACCCTCTCCTGCACTTCTTCATCCATAGTCCCACCTTTACTCAACACACTGCCCAGATACTTAAATGAGCTGACAATCTCCATAGCCTGACCGTTCAACTTCACCTCACACTCTGTGACTTCACCCCTTTCGAAGACAATAACCTTGCTCTTCCCCGCATTTACCTTCAGATTCCGTTTTTCGCACACTGTTCCAAACGCATTTACCAGACCCTGCAACTCCCATTCATTATCTCTCATCAGAACTGTATCATCAGCAAACAGCAGTATAGGTAGCTTCCACTCATTTCCCTCCCTTATCAGTGATACACCAACATCCACTGCTCTTCCTTGTATTTCTTTTATTACTCCATCCATTTATACAGTAAACAACCACGGGGACATCACACACCCCTGTTTCAACCCAACATTCAGGTCAAAGAACTCGCTCTGCTCATTCTCCACACGTAGTGCCTCCTTTGCACCCTCATACATGCTCTTCACTGCTTTCAGCAACTTGCCATTTACTCTGTATATTCTAAGTACTTTCCACATATCTTCTCTATCCACTCTGGCATAGGCCTTCTCCAAGTCCATAAAGGCCACAACACCTTTTGTTGCTTCTCCAGATATTTCTCCACAACACAAATCAGGGTAAAAATCTGATCCACACATCCTCTTCCCTTCCTAAAAGCTCCCTGTTCGTCACCTATCCATTTCTCCGTTCTCACTCTCACTCTCAATCACTACCCTACTGTACACCTTCCCTACTATGCTTAGAAGACATATTCCTCGGTGGTTACCACACACTCCTCTTTCCCCTTTACCCTTAGATAGGGGGACTATTATGCCTGTCTTCCAGTCATCAGGTGCACTCCCCTTCTCCCATGCTAGTTTGCACATTTTCCATACCCATTCGATCACTATCTCACCACCATACCTCAACATTTCCCCACACACTCCATCTGTTCCTGGTGCTTTCCCCAACTTCACTCTTTTCATGGCTTCCCACACTTCTGACCTCCTGATCCCCACCTTCCCTCCACTACTTTTCTTCTCTCTCCCATACCCCATTCAACTATGTTTGCTGGCACTTCATTCTTTACATTTAGAAACTCGTTGAAGTTCTCCCTCTATCTTTCGACTCTCTCTTGCTTCTCAGCTAGTATTCTCCCATTCTTATCTTTCACACCCTTAATGTTTCCCGTGCTACCTTCCCTAACTTTCTTGACTTCTTTCCAGAACAGTTTCTTACACTCCCTCCATTTTACAATCAGATTCCTCATCTACTCTTCTCTTACTTTCCTTCACTACTCTTTTCACCACTCTCTTTCTCTCCACGTACCTCTCTTGTTTCTGGCTCTCCAAATCTTCATTCCCTCTACTACCCAACCACTCTCTATAGGCTTTCTTCTTGTCTTCCTCAGCTATTTTTACCTCTTCTGTCCACCATGCTGTACCTTTCACTCCCCTCCCTCTTCTTCCTACTTACTCCACACACCTCCTCACATGCTGCACAGATCTCTTCCTTAAACACCTTGCTCATCTCCTCCACTTCCTCCAGGTCGAACCCATCTAGTCGTCTTTCTACTGCTCTCCTGTACTCTTCCCTGAAATCCTCTTCCTGTAGCCTCTCCACCCTCCTCGCCATTCCACCTTCCTCTCGCCTCCCTCCAGCTCTCCTCACCCACTTATTTAGTATCTTAACCTTAGCTACTACTACATAATGATCAGACAGACCCCCTCCAATACCCCTATACACCCTAGCATCTAGCACAGATTTCTTCATTCATTCATCCACACATATATCATCAATCATTGCCTTTCATTCCACCACTGTCTTATCCTTATCCTTCATCTTCCACACCACTTTCCATGTGTACCTGTGTATCATTCTGAGTCGGAAGAAGGTGTTGGCTATCCACAACCTCCTCCCCACACATACGTCCACAAGTGCACTACCATTCCCATTCACCTCTGATGGTACCCCCCACCCTCCCACCACTCCATCAACTTTCCTATCACCCACCTTCCCATTCATATCACCAATCAGAAATATTCTTTCGTTCTTGTCAAACTTATCCAGGCATGCCTCCTCATTCACCCAGAACTCCTCTTTCTCTCTTACAAGTTTATCCTCTATCGGAGCATACACACCCACAATCACCCACGTTTGTATTCCTACATTCATTCTCACCCACACAATCCTTGAACCAACAGACCTATAGTCTCTTAGACGCTCCTTCCATTTATTACTTACAAACAAACACGCAGCTTCTCTCGCTGCTCCCTCACTCACTCCAGCACACACACACCCATTCCACTCTCCCACGTGGTCATGTTCTGTACTTATAATTGTCTTGCTGGTGTAATGGTTAGAGCGTGTAAGTTTTGTATGTGATATCCTGGGAGAATCACATGCTTTCATTAATTTAATTAAGGGTGTTATTGGTGTTAAGAATGATGTTAAAAATAAATACTAAAAATTGGTAGGCAGTACAAATATATCTAAATATCTCAGTACGATACGATAAAACTGACAAATTATCAATTGAGGCTGCTCTGTTAAGAAATTTAAACATTTTGCAATCTATAGCTAGTCGGCGTTGCCGCATTCGTATGTACAGTAAACTACCGTAGGCCTGGTCTTATACGGCCAATATATCACTAGAACCTATTTTCTAGGGTGAAAATAACTACTGGTCTTCATACCAGGGGTCAAATAATATATCCAATTAAGTCCGTTGGTACTATGAAATGCCATTTATTTGACACAAAAACAATGCTGCACATCCTTAGTTGCATTGAAAGTATATTCGTCGTATAAGACCAACCATGATTTTGGAGGGATTATTAAAGACTTAGAAATGTGTCTTATACGCCGGTATACGGTAGGTGAATGTGTATTCGGACTCATAAACTTTCAGCCTTTCGGATTTGTTTGAAAGGCTGAGAAAAATTAAATCGCATTCGGACCGAAGAGCCGAGTTTAGGACTTATAAACTTCGGAAAGTTCGGACTCGGCCCTTATGGACTTTTGACACTTTCGGACAGGGGTCTTCCCCAATTAGTCCGAAGGGCGGGGGTCTACTGTATTTTCATCCCTCAGGGCACTGTAAAATACCCAAGAAGAACGTAAGAAAGAAGTAGTGACATGACAGACTTCTCTAGACTATATTTTAAAGCCACACTATATCTGTAGGAGTTAATCTCACAAGAATCAACAAAGGCTGGAAATATAATGTACAAGTTGTGGATATCTATTTGTCAGACCATAAGAGAAAATTAAATGTTGTCTATGGGCTAGTGTTAACCCACTGAGCCCCAGCTAATTTATAATAAATGTACCACCCAGAACCGGCAAGTTTTGAAAAAAAAAAAAATCTCCAGAAAACACCAGGAATGGGTAGGAATGAAGGAAAACCCACAAAAAACCGATCCCCTAGGGCCTAGGTCATTAACTCTTTCAGACTCATATGACGCTACCGTGTCATATGACAGAGTGAACCAAAAACTCACTTATCTTCATAATTCTAGAATAAGTTATATGACGCCCTAGCGTCATATGGAGCTCAGTAAGTCCGGTAAGTTAGATGAAAATCTGTCGGTTGGTGGCAACCCCAGGTTTCTCCGACAATTCTAACGGTCAGCAGTGTGGTTTTGACAGTTGTGTGGTGCAGTGGCAATGATACCGGGCTCCCGCCTCCGTGGACTTCCTGGAACATAATATGTCTGAAGGAGTTAAGGGATCCTACGGTGCGCCCGAAAGTCGGAATTAACATGGGGAAGTGGGTAGGCAAAAACAGGCTAAAACAGGTGAGCGCGCACGCGGTTGGACTTTGAGAGTTTTCAACCATCGGCTTTGTTGTGTGGAATACTTACACAGTTCCCATACAAATCTGAGCCCTCTAGGTACCATAGGACCGAAGTAATTAACAGTGACGCAACGTATGTGACTGGCAGAAAAATACATTGCCGACGCAAACGGTGCGTCGCTGGGGCTCAGTGGGTTAAAACTTAGTACCATTCATGAGGGTATGTATGCATGTATGTATGTATGTATGTATGTAGGCCTACTCAGGCACATACCCCACACCAGGGGATAGCTGACTCGAGACAGAGCACAAACAGAAACCACATTAAAAGTTCCAATTCTTAGGGTCCGGAACCACTTTCGCATTTCCTCGCCCATATCTGTCTCGTCTAGTCGGTAAATTTTACAAGGGGAAGAGGATTCCTAGCCTCCCACCCCCGTAGTAGGAAAAATAGTACAGGAAAAGACAGACAGAAATGGCTAAGGGTAATTCAATAGATTTATTATGTTCAAGACGTTTAGATGTTGTATCGGTACAGTACTTAAATTTTTATATTAAAATAATTTATATATATACAGTATATACACAGTACAGTATATATATTCTTGGGTGGATGGGACTCGTTAGCCTTGGTCGGCAACCCATCTAGGGTAGACAACTTTATAAAAATCCGGGTGGATGGGACTCGTCAGCCTTGGTCAGCAACCTGTCTAGGGGAGTAAACCTGATACAAATCGGTACAATAGAACCCCAACGATCCGGTGCTCTCAGATCCGGAAACCCAAGAGATTCGAACAGGCATTTCGATCCAGACTCATGTTTCAGCCAACCAAACTTGTCTGGATGGCTTAGGAAAAATAAAAGTCAATCTGAAAACGAGTGAGACGAATACAAGTCGCCGAGCGTCTTGTTTACATCCTGCGTTTGGTACAGGCGGTGCCTATTATCCCAATTACTGTACATATTGTTCTCTATAATACATCCCCTCCACAAAGTCCCTCTTTTCAATACAGTTTATGCCACCAACACCATCAAACAAGCTTTATTATCCGCTATTCAAGTAATTTTAAGCTCACAACCTTACGAGATTCACGATCATGCATTCTCGATGTACGACCATTTAGTAAACAGAATCAGAGACCGATGGTACATTTTTAATTATTTTGGTAGAAAAATGCTGCAATCTACCAGAGGATTGAGGATGTAGAAAGTAAGATGAATAAACCAAAGCATATTGGGTCCGTAAGTGGGGAAATAAATCAGAATGAAGATAAAAAGGTTGGAATAAAAGAGTTAAGTTTGAGAGAGGAATTGAGAATATTGAAGGTAGCAAATGATGAGGTAAGGGACATGATTAAAGATCTGGACAAGAAATGGATAGAGAGAGAGAATGAAATGGTAAGAAAGGTTACTGAGAAAGAGGTGGAGAACATAGAAGAAATGCAAGATCGAGAAAAACGGAAGAACAATGTGGTTACCGGTATGTTTAATGTACCAGAAAGCAAGAAGGAAGAACCAAAAGAGAGAGAGGAAGAGGACAGAAAGTTATGTGAGCATGTGTTTAAAGAAATCTTGGATGTAAAGGAGGCTAAAGTAGAGAAAGTGTTCAGGATGGGACGATTTGTGCAAGAAAAAGACAGACCAATGTGTGTCATTTTGAATGAAGTAGGTGTAAAGTGGGAGGTAATAAAGATAGTTAAAGAGTTAACCCGTACAGCCCCAGCGACGCGTCTGACGCGTCGGCGATGTATGTAACGCACAGCCCCAGCGACGCGTCTGACGAGTCACCCTAATTGCTCCGACCGTAACCTCAGGTGTAGCCACTCGAGAGGGCTCAGATTTGTATGGGAACTGTGTATGTATCCCACGCAACCGTACCGATGGTTGAAAACTCTCAAAGTCCACGTGCGTGCGCGTGAGCGCGCAATAACCTGGTTTTGGGGGGTAATTGCCTTCAATTTTTTACTCTTGTAAAATACATTTTCGGGGGCTCTGTAGGACCATTCTTTAAGCTTTTTGAGCGTTTTTTCGTGGTTTTTCTTTCATTCCTAACCCATTCGCTATTGTTTCTGGAATAAAACCATTTTTTGAAAACCGGCCGGGTTCTGGTGAACAAACATTACAAAACTAGCCGGGGCTCCACGGGTTAAAAGATCAAGAAGACTCGGTAATCAGCAACATATTTATTGCTGTTGACCGAACAAAAGAAGAAAGAGAAGCGGATGCCAAACTTAGATGAGTTAAAGGGCATAGCTCACCAAAAAATCTCATCCTGTTTTTGTCACTCTTCAAAGCATGTTAATTTGACAAATAATGCACATGTGCTTTGCTCTGTTATAATTTTTACCCTAAAATAGCAAAACAAATTACAATAGATATATATATTTTATGGGAGGTGATGACACAGCCGAAATTAAGACCAGTTCACAGTGGTTCACAAGCTAGCCTGGATTTGTTTTACAGACTTACCAATGCTTCACTCATTCCAGCTCCAATCCTTGCTAAGTTAGCTTATATTCTATGTATGACAGTCTATGACTCCAGATTTACCTCCACCTTTGTCAATTGTACCCACCTACAGCCTTGGACAGTTAATAAATAACCAGTTCGGTCCCAGGGTTACCAAAACGAAAAACAAAATAGCGCTAGATCCATTCTCAAAAGTTGCTAGAATGTCACTAGATAGTAAAATACTGGCAACAATATATAGAATAATACCATGATCTCTCTAATATCGTTTAATATCACTAATATTCCTAAATTTAACTAGAATTCATGTCACTAGAAGCAAGAAAATGCTATTAGATCGAAATAAATTCCTCTAGATCTAGCTATACGTATGCTACATTGGCACTACTGTTTGTTCAAGAGATTATCCCTTTGAAATGACCGCTATGGGTAAGTTAATATTGTAGGGTTACCGCCAGGTTTTAGCATATAGACGCCATCTTGACTCCGCGGTACTCGTATGTTATATCATAATACGTTGTCGTTTCTGCACTTCACACACAGTCAACCCCTAATAGACCGCGAGATAGGTTTCCAGCAAAGGTAGGTCAAAGCGAATTTTGGTCGTAATGAGCCGAAAATACAGTATACAGTATATAGGCCTACTGTAGCCTACCAGTCATGGTAATAAAGGAATTATAACTTCTCATGCTTCCTACTCAAGTCGTGGTGATCGAATTACTAATATATATATACACACACACATATACGGTATACAAGCCTATGCATGTAAAGTATCTTCACATTATACTTCCTTACTTGATTACATAAAATTCCTTGAAGCACAAAGAGCGCATGTAGCCTACAAAATTCAACAAAATCTACCTGAAGGCCTACTACAGTATCCATACCAAGGACTTTATATAGTGTGAGTGTTGAATAAAGCATTAATATTACTATTTTCATTATTACAGTATTATAATCCTTGTCCATACATACCCGGCCGTATCTCGATTTCCACATTTATCACTCGTCAGATTGTTTCACCATGTTTGGCTTCGTCTCGTATATTTTTGTACGGTAAGATAACTTTTAAATAAACCCCTGACCTCTCTGTTTTACCTAATTTATCTTGTATGTACTTAAAATATATAGTAAGAATATTCAGGTATGTAAAAATTGTTGTATGCACAGTTCTATCTATCTATCTATTGCCTGACGCCGTGATCCCAAGGGGTGGCCACGAACGAACCGCCCCCATGCACCTCTGTCCCCAGTCAGTCGACGCCCCTCCCCCCAACCAGCACCGCCTTCGTTCATGTAGTTCCTCACTCCATCCTTCCACCTCATATTCGGTCTACCTCTCCCCTTCTGTCCCTCCACCTCGCTCTCGTACACCCTCTTAGTCATTCTCTCGCTTTCCATACGTTCAATTTATTCAATTAAAATTGCACTCGGCTATTATCGATCGATCAGCTGTTTCCCAACTGGGCCTCTCCTGCCCTCCCCTTCATTGACGAAGCACGTGACTTCTTTCTTTCCTCACCCACGCATCTTCATCACAGCCACCTCCCTTTCTTCTCTATTGGTCCTAGTGTACTGTCTGATGGCGTAATGGGTTTCCAAATGTAAGGATCTTCTAAATAAATGTAAGGATTATATTTCTTCCTGCTTTATTATTTAGTTATTTCCAATGTTCTCTACTTTATGTGATAGGTAAGACATCCCTTCGTTTTCCATGGGGCTATTATTGGGAAACATATTAGAGAAACTGGCACCTCCACAACTAGACAAGGAAAATTAGTTTTACTGAGGGTGTTATTGTGAAAATATAGGTACTCTATAACCCCAGTGACGTCACGAAATTCACCCCCTCAAAAACACAAAATTGCATATATTTATATATATATATATAGAACCCAGCCACCTAATATTTTACATAGGAGTATGTTGTACATTGACGATTCTGGGGATACCTGAGTAATGATATAGCATGAGCTATGCTCTTTAAAATATAGAAGGGAAGAAGGGGTAAATGGATAATAAAGAAAGGTAAGATTGTACAAGATAATCAGAATGGCAGATACAGGAATACAGTGTGACATAATAGGGTAAAAAAAGAAACTAAGATAAGCAAGGAGGAAAGCATTATTATTAAGGTAATTGAAATGCTGGGTGTGATGGGAATTTATGGTCTCCTGAAAACTCCCCAGGCCCACTTAGGGTCAACCTTTCCTGGGGCCTGGCGCAGGGCTCGAACCTCTGAAGGGAGTTTAACCCTCCTAAAAACCCACAGGTTTTGAGATGCCTTGGGTGGCGTTCGAACCCTGGTTCATAGGTCAACCAGGCCCGCGCGCTAACCCACTGTACTACCACGGACGTACAAAAGTATAGTAACCTTAGTCCGATTTGTAAGAACCAGGTGATAGTCTCGTGGTGTTTCACGTGATGAGTTTATTGGACTTCCCAACAACGACTATTTTACACTATACCTGACGTCAACTCGGTTGTTTACCGGGACGTGCCAATACGCATCTGTCAGGTCTAAAGAACACATCCACCCTCCCGGCGGAAGTGTTAGCCTGATTTGATTCACTGTCAGCATCCGGAAGGAAACGTTGTGAATGTGGAGGTTCAGATAAGACAGGTCTACGACCGGCCTCATCTGAACACTGTCCCTTTTGGGCACTAGAAAAAGTTTGGACGTAAATACTGGGTAATTTTGAGGGACCGGGATGATGACATTCTTGGAGATCATCTCTTGGATCAGTGACTCCACCTCTAATGAAACAAAAGTTGCCTTTGTTGGCTGATGTAAGCGAGGTCGCCGGAGCCACTGCCAGGTGATGCCTTTGCGTGCTACCATCCTCTCCCATGTGTTTAATGGCCATGCGCAATGACACGCCCGGAACGACCCAGTTAGCAGACAAGGGTTCGCCGGCTGGACTACCCTCTGATCCACCCGCCGTAAGACTGGCCCTGGGAGTGAGAGAAACCCTAGTTTTTTGGTGGTGGTGGTGGTGGTGTATGCTTAGCTGACTGGCCGGGTTTGGCAGAAGACGGGCCCTGGCCCGGTCGTTGATACTTCTGTCCTTTATGATTACCTGAAAACTTTCCTTGCTTGTATCTGTACTGAGCCTGACCTTGGGTGGAAGAGGATTTAGGCAGATGAAAAGGCTTTGCCCCACCTGGCTGAGCTTTTGCGACTGGTTTGGACTTGGAAAAATTGAAAGCGGGTTTCTTAAATGGGGCGGGACTGTGCTTAAAGGCCTGAGCCATGTTGAACACTGTTCTCCACACATCCGGGGACATTAAAGAGGCAATTAGAACAGGGGACATCGCCACTTGATTTGCAATCCTATCCGGGAGCTTTCTCACGAGAGACATCCTTAGATCTTGTCTTGCCCGCACCGCCTCTAGCAAGGCTGTACGGATATCTCCCAGTGACTGTATAGAAGTCTGGAGTAGCAAGCGTCTAGACAGTTCGATCGCCTTTCGGACTTCCGCGTCCGCGATTGCCTGAGCAGATCTTAGCATTGACTTCGCTATCTGTTGTGTGACAATATACTGGGAAAACAGTCTATATGCCTTCCCACGTAGCCTAAACTCCCGGTCTAGGTGAGCTGTGGAAGGTGTAGAAAAGGGATCTTTAACCCTTGTCTAGCGGGGTGTTTTGGGGTGTTTTGGGCATATTCAGGCCCTCCTGAATTATCAATCAAGTATCTGCATAAAAAGAAATGTATTCAGCAAAAAACTAGGCGCTAAAAGCTTCAAAATGAGACCAGAACGAGCTACGTAGCACTCGTGGTTTTCATGCAGTGGTGCCACGAACATGGTAGTTTAGCGTATAGCGGTATATTTTTCCCAGCTATGCTCACTACCGGTACTGGCTATGCTGCCGTCCTCTCGAGAACACAGGGAGCGTGAGTCAGTGGGTGGCGGTAAGCCCTGGGTGTCGGACGTGTGGCCTGCTGCGCTCCCGGCAATTTGCACTCGATTTTAACCCTTTAAAAGCCTTAATAATGCTCCTAACTTGCTGCAAATTGGTGCACGACTTAAGTCGAGCACCGCCAATAAGGGGTTAAGCTCGCATAGATTAATATTAGGGGCAGCTAAAAATGCAAATAAAGCAGAGGGAACTCCGCCGGCAGAGAATACCGGCAGAGAGAACCAAGAATGGCTTTCTTGTGGAATTTGGTGCGACGGTTTAGAGGTAAAAGTTGTTGCAAAGTTCTTAGTCTCCACTTCCCATTCCACCCAAGGTCCCGGACCCAACTGCTCCACCTTCAAAACTGGATTTGCGGCTGTGTCTGTGAACGTCTTTAAACCTAACTCTGGTGTTAGAGCTGACAGCGCTTTTATATCATTGAAACCGTCATGCTTGGTCCAGTCCGAAAACAGTTTTGAAGCTGACGCAGGGGGTAGGACAGGTGTAGAAGTATACACAAAATAATCATGGTGATAATAGTTAGGAATGGCCTTAATATTAACATCAAGTACATTCCTAGAATATCTAAAGCACGTAACTTTCTAGATTTATTCCCTTGAATTACCCACTCACGTGGTACCGGAAGCTCCCCTGACATAGTGGATTGTGCTACCTCTGGCTTTGCTGGTAACAATGTTACCCATGACTCATCCGGCCCGTATAAGAGGGGCATAGCTCCCTTTCTGATCGGGGCTTTGTCTAAAGGGGGAGGATTTACATCTGCTACTACTCTCACATTGGAAGTAGTTAGTGCTGCCGAAGTTGGCCTAGTAACAATAGTAGGTGATACAAGGGGAGGGAGCGGAATTTGTGTCAAAGCAATGGAAGTAGCCAGAGGTCGGACATTCGATGCTGTCGTGGAAGCCCCCAAACCAACTGTAGGAGTCTCCGGCTGCTGGCCAAAAAACTTAGTTAGTGCATTTGCTAGTAACCCATTAATTTCATCAGCTGTGACAAATTGAGCAGAGGATGAACTATGTGGCGAAACATTCCTACTCTGAGAGTCGTCTATCAATGAACCGGACTCTTGAACCTCCATCTCAGAAATTATAGAACCCTCATCCCTGTCCTTCTTTTCCTTTGAGAGGATTCCGCCGAAGCCGGGACCCCCTCATGCTGCCATGTTAAGTCCGGGATGGACGATGGGATCTCAGCGTCCCGGTGGACGTCTGCCACTACCTGTCTTGCATGAGAAGGATGTGAGCCGTCACTCCATGGCTGGGAGTACCTCCAAACTCCCCGGTCTTGGCCGGAACTCACTTGTGAGCTAGGTACCACACCAATTACTGAGCCCTCACTCGAGCCCTCTAGAGGGTTATCACTTCTGGGAGAACTCTCTGAACCTAAAGCTGGTACATGTGAACTGGGAATAATATTTGGTGACAACCTGTCCGCCGGTATATCCCCCACCACAGTCTCTGACTCCACTCCCGACCTGTCAGATTGGATATGAGACATGTCGGGAGTAGAGGCAGAAAGCGAGGTACGAGGCTCCGGCGAACGCCGGGAGGCCTTTCGTACATGAGTATCCTTTTTTGAAGACTTGTGACTTCGCCTTGACTTTGATTTCACACTAGGACTGTCCTTGGTCTTCTCCTCCTTGCTCTTCTTCCTCGAAGGTGAAGTAGAGTGACTATGTGTCTGCTGTCGGAGGGGAGACCTTGACCTGGACCTCGATCTTGACTTGGAAGCTGTCGCCGGGGATGTCGGCTCTCAAGATCTCTTAGATGTGCCGGGGGAGGGAAGAAGCACTTCACCCTGCCCAGTCTCTGCCAACTTACGCACATTTACTCTACATTTAGAAGGGGGACGTTTAAGGGGGGGATGCTGAACAATCAATCGTTCCCACAGAACTACGTTATCGCACCGAAGAGCTTTATGAGCCACTGAAGTAGCATAAGTAGTTAGGAGTTGTTTGACCTCGTGCAATGCAACCGCCGCGGCCTGATTATCGTGCTGTAAGACTTTGATACTTAACTGACTACAAAAGGCACAATTCTTAGTCACCCACAAACCCCTTGACCGGTCCAAGCATTTGACGCATCGGATGCACTGTGTATGCGCAAAAATAGGGATCCCTGAACAGGCGGGTGTTAAGCACAGAGCAAAAACAGGTTCTAGTGTAGCCATGACAGAGACTGGAGAAAAGCTAACCCACCCCCAGGTCTCTCCTGGTCCTCTGTTGACCCGCCGGAACTCCGCCCTGGAAAAAAGAAAATTTCCAGGAATTAATGCTCATAAGGTTACCCCAAAATGTTCTAACACAAGTGTTAATGAACCGCCGGGCAACGAGACGTAATACACCACTATTACCTCTCGTTACCCTGTAGGTTCATATGTAAAGATTTTAGAATATCTTTACTTGTCCAAAAGATTTAAGAATATCCTCTGACATGATATAAAGACGAGCATTTTATAAATGACGCAGTCTTCCCCGTGATATTTTGTTCACCGGAAACCCATATTAAGACGCCGGCCTCCTTATTATATCGCAGTTAAAAGGGTAAGCCTATCTTAATCTTTAGATCTGACTTCTCTCGAAGCCTTCATAGATCGCCGTAATTTGAGGTCTCGATACCCAATTGTATCCCTCAATTGTCTGGCCAACCCTACCGAATTGCAAATCCGTTAATCCCACCCTCCCAAGGTTCAACCGCCGGGTGTGGAATTAATTAAATGTTAACCCCAATTGTTCCTATCCCCACTTTTTTGCAAAAGATCGCCGGGGTGGAAAGACCAATCAAACAAAACAGCCCAGTTTTTCAATGGCTTTGCAAAAACCGGGAAAAACCATAGTCAACAGGTGTCCGCATGAACACCTAGTTAAACGGGTATAGCCATCCCGCCGGGAAACACACAGTAAGCCTGACCACAGGCTCCACTCTAGAGACGCAGTTTCTGGAGAGCCCTCTAGCCACCACTCGCCGGGGGAAATTAGCCTATTTTAACCACGCGTGATTAAAACAAGGCAACTAGCCGGATTTTCTCGGTGCAATCGAGAAAACCCGCCGGAAAAGGCAACCCACACAAACCAGACGCAATCTGATATACACAAATAGTCCCTGGATTAAGCCAATACACAACTAATCCAGGACACACATGACACAGTAGTACATATTTATACAATAAATCTATAACACTTGTACATGTAAAAAGCTACGAGAGGCTGGCTAGGCCTAAACAGACGGAAATATCACTTAAACACGTCGTAATATAAACAAAAAGCACTGTATCATATCACAACAGGAACAGCCGCCATCACCACATCGTAGAAAAAATCCCGGAGAGGGATGCACTGACTCGGGACCTAGAAAAAACTTCACTAAGTGAAGAAAAATACGCTAGGAACGTCAGTAAACAAACAAATAAGGCAACTTCATCAGAAAGATAAAAAGAAGCCTGATAACGCGTAGTTAAAGCCAACTAAATAACTAGGCTAGCTAGCCGCGAAAAACGTATCACGCGTCCACCACGGGACCACGAGGGTACACCCGAAATAGGTGTCCCAAACACACGACCCAAACACACTGAACTGCGGGAAACCCGCCCCTGACACTCCTGCTACGCATATCCTAACCTTACTCGATACATCCCAGAGTAAACAAATGAGAAAAAACTCACGAGGGACGCAGCAAATGCGGAATCAGCGGAGCGTGGGGAGACACGTCAGGGCAGGTTGAGCGCAGAGCAGAGAAGGAAGGAAGTATGATGCCTGAAGTCAGCGTCTGGTCAAATATCCACACAAGTATATCCACGAGTATATGGAAAGCTTATGAATAGTTATTCTTATTTTCTTTTTATTTATTATTTGTTACGAAGTTTTTTCGTAGTGAGAACCCAATTTCATAATGACAGAACCAGGAGTGAGGTTGCGTGCGCTCATGATGAAGGCTCCTCAAATTTGTTATGCTCTGCGCGGTAGATTCAAACTACGGTAAATGAGCATTTGAAATAAATAATGCGGAACTTCTGCTTATCAAAATTCATTTAACCCCAGAGCTACTACTCTTTGGAATTCACTTCCCTCGAATTACTTTCCACAAACTTACAATCTACAAATTTTTAAATCCAGTTGTTAAAAACATTTTATGAAAAAAAAAAAAATAATAATTAAAATCAACTCGTCGGGGAAATTTTATTTAAGAAAAACAACATTGAAAATGGAAAAATAGTAATTTATTAGTTTTGGTTGAAGAGAAATAAGAGATACAAAGAAATAAATAGATAAAGAGACCCAAACCGCAAGACCACATACAGTACATCAGTGAGAGACGTTTTAAAGGCAATACTCCCGCCACCCAACTTAACTCAAATCAACAGTTATATTTATTAGTGGCCCCTCCATCATTGACGATATGCCTATTAATATAATAGCCTTCTTTCAAGCGCCCGCGGGTAGCCAGTTTGAAACTCCCGCCGCGGGGAAAAGGAGTACTACATCATAAGTGTAACGCTACTTCTCTTATGGAATCGTCTTATGATTGGGGTACACACTACGAAAAAACTTTGTAAAAAATAAAAGAGAAAAAATAAACTCAAAACTTGTTTTGCTATAGCTTTCCATCTCGTGGATTTCTTGTGCGTGGATTCTCGCCCAGACCGTGGCAACCGAGACGCCATACTTCCTCCCTTCCCTTCCCCGCGCTCATCCCAATCGGACGTGCGCGCTTGTGCTCTGCCACATTCTTCGTTCGCTCGCTTCTAGTGAGTCCTTGCTCATTTGTATTTATCTGAGTTGTATCGAACAGGTTTAGACTAGCTAGCACAGGCTGCCCCATTGGCATGCCCGCAGGGAAGTGTTAAAATACGGTACTATTGCACAGGCGCCTTCAATCCTCCAGGATCCGCGCCTCGTGTGTTTTCTGCACCTTAGAATTGCTAATTTAGTAATAGTTCTCTCCGTCAATGACGCGAGAGCCTTATACAGTATATATAAGGGCTCCCCGGAGACTCCCGTGAGGGTCCCGGAGAAAGCATCAACGCGACCCAAATATATAAAAGTACATCCTAGGGTGAAACCCTTTACTTAGTTCCTAGGGAACGTCATCAAAAAAGGTAACTACAGGTATTAGAAAAAGAAAGAAAATTTTTATGAGTAAAAGGTTAGAAACTACGAATGTTGTGTTACTAAATTAACTAGCGCGCCGTTATACAGTCCTTCCCTTGCACGCGTCCTCCAGCTGGCCATGCTGGGATTATTTGTCCTTCTTGTGGTCGCGTCCCGCGAGGAAGGAAGTGTGTGTTAGTGCTCCACGTTTATGCTACTCTTCGTCTGTGTTGCACCTCCTGCTAACTTCTCTGTGAGTGTATGTTAACTTATAGTAAGGAGGCGTCATAGATATGTATTTTATATTGAGCATTTTCAGAGTTGAGGACTTCCGCGGGACACACCACATGCCACAACCATTATTATTATTTACTGTATTTCTTATATTATTACATTATATTATTTAAATTAAGCCAGGTTAGTTAGAATGCCTTTATTTCAGTTTTTTAGGCTTCGTTAGTTTTTATCTAGCGGTCGCCAGATTCAGGAATAGGCCTTTGCCTATTTTGCTTCAGTGCTTTTCCAAGCTCCTAAATTCAAATTTCTTAATTCTAACTATCCATTCTTATCATCTTTTCAATTAATCGTTAATTTTCTTTTTCACAACGTTTTCTTGCTGATAGCCTAACTTTTTCTCGGAACATCGCGCTTTCGATAAAAAATTTAATGGCGGACTTGAGGCTATCACATTTCATTATTTTCTTATCGAAAATTCTAGATGCTTCGAATTTCATCCTTTTTTTATGTTTTCGCTACTTGAGCTTTCTCTTTACGTTTTATTAAAGTTTTTTACGAAGAATTATTCTTTTTCACTTTATATCAACAAATTATTTTACTATTATGTCATAACGTCTTCATAGTCACTGTACCTTCCAGGTTTTCTGTCTTGTTGCAGAATTGGTGAAATGTGATTCTTTTATGATACTTTTGTCTATGATTATTTTTTATACATGCCACCGTAGCCTCCTGTTTCAGAATATTATGATTTTAGGCTACGAACCAACCATCAGTTAGTCCCCTTTTTGGAGTCTCAGTCCGGTCCTTTTAGGTCGGCTAGGTGTTTAGACAGGGGCTTGGTTTTTTGTATCTCCGGTCACTAGGAGATCCCCGTGTACTCTTTTGAAAGTCCGGGTTGCCTACTCCGCCGGAGTTTCTCTTGTATATATCTAAGATTCTCCGGGTAGTTTTATCTACCATTTTACATATACTCCAAGGTGCTTATGTCATTCCACCCCGCACCTATCATTCACACAGAGTTTCTTCCGGGTTGTACTATATCCTTGCCTTCTATCTATCTATTGCCTGACGCCGTAATCCCCGAAGGGGTGGCCACGAACGAAACCGTCACATGCACCTCTGTACCCAGTCAGTCGATGCCCCTCCCCCAACCAGCACCGCCTTCGTTCATGTAGTCCCTCACTCCATCCTTTCCACCTCATATTCTACCTCTCCCTCTCTGTCCCTCCACCTCGCTCTAGTACACCCTCTTAGTCATTCTCTCGCTTTCCATACGTTCCATATGCCGAACCATCTCAAGTTGTTCCTTTTCACACGTCCAGCACATCTACATCCAAACCACACCTCCTTCTTACTCCTCATTAGTCTGTCTATCCCTCCATGTAACTCCGCACGCACTCCTTAGTAATTCATTTCCACTGCTCTCAATCTTGGTCTAAGTCTCTCAACCAATGTAAATGCTTCGCTTCCGTAAGTCAGTGTCGGGATTACCACACTGTCATGCAAGGACTTCTTCACTTCCATACTGACCACCTACTTCTTGTTACTGCTTTCAGCGTTCCTACAACACTCTTCCCCTGTTGTACCCTCTCCCGCACCTCATCATCCATAGTCCCATCTTTACTCAACACACTGCCCAGATACTTAAAAGAGTTGACGATCTCCATAGCCTGAACGTTCAGTTTCACCTCACCCTCTTTGACTTCACCCCTATCGAAGACCATAACCTTGCTCTTCCCACATTTACCTTCAAATGCCGTTTTTCGCACACTGTTCCAAAACTCATGTACCAGACCCTGCAACTCCACATTCATTATCACTCATCAGAACTGTA